>JANAVB010019799.1:21408992-22008992 GCA_029216955.1 Iris pallida | reverse complement strand
GAAGACTCCTTGGATTCTCCCCGTTTATTCGAAGGTTACGAATCGGCACGTTACCACATGGGTTCAAGATGGCACACTTATATGAGTATAACGACCTGACAGATCCTGAAGAGTATGTCCAGAATTTTGGTTCAAGAATACTACTATTGAAGTACAATGAAGCGGTTACATGTCGACTATTTCCTATTACCTTGAAAGAATCTACTTTAGATTGGTTCAACAACATACCAAAAGATTTGATTCACTCTTTAAAACGACTGACAATGGCTTTCACTGCCTATTTTGTGAGAAACAAGAGGAGAAAGAAGACTGCTAGCAACCTGTTTAAGCAAGGACCGAAGGAATTCTTGGAATAAATTGTGGTCGTACCAAAGAAAAAGTGATTAGGGACTGACAGACCTGGTATTCAGTAAACTTTCAGATAATCCTCTGAAAATGTCTACAAAGTTGATGAAGTTATCATACAAATACATTAAGAGACTGTTTGGATAGAACTCCTCGAAAGTGTGAAAGTGGCACTTTCAACATGTTGTAATACAGTGCACTTGCAGCATGTATGATTTTTCAAAATGTGTTTGGATACATTCTTACATTCTTTTGTCCCCCGCAAGTGAGGAGGATGAATTTCAATGTTTGGATAGAAGTAACTCCTCGAAAATTCTGTATCCAGTCCATGGCACGGACACATCTTCCTGTTCGTCGAGTCCGGTCCTAAAAAAATTCAGACACCAAAGCTCAAAATTGTGTCCAGATCTCGATACCGCTTGTATCCGATCTCCACCATTCCACCGCTGGTGAGTTCTCGATCAAGAACTCGACGACTTCTGGAAGTCGCCACCGACCCGGATCTCTCTAGTTTGGTCGGCCGAGTTCCGGTGATTGTCGCCCCTCCTGCGGTGAATTTTCGTCGCTCGACCCTGCATCTTTGTCGGTCGGACGTCTGCGTCTCCGCCAGATCCGGAGGTGATTCACCCGGATCTGTGTCGAGCAACCGATTGATGGATTGATGGTGCAGCCCTCCATACGCTGTCGAACCAGCTAGGGGGAAGGCGGAGGGAGTAGGCATGGTTGGGGTTCAGCTTGGTTGGCGTTCTCGGTCGGCGATGGCAGTAGAGACACTGCTCACCAGTTTCACAGCACACCCCCCCCCCCCCCCCCCCCCCCCCCGTTCCATCCAAACACCTGAACTAGGTGCACTTTCATTAAAAGTGGTCATTGCATGCCACTTTCACCCCACCTACCTCTATCTAAACACCCCCTAAACGTGAGGAGATTGAAAGTTGAAAAGGCCTATGCATAATGTGGATTCAGTCTTACAAGTTTGAGAAGGAGGCTACGATAAGGATCCAACCAAGGCATCAGAGACGATTACTTAAGTCCATTAAGTTCCCAGATCAGAGATCTTCTTACATATCAAAGATTCATCGAACACACAATAGCCAGCTCGAATGACAAGGCCGTTAGAAGAAAGAAATAAAACCGGAAAAATTGTAAATACCATGATTATTATGGTCTATCTCACTTAGAAGTGTTACAATCTTAAAAAGGAAATTGACTCGCTGATAAGAGACCCAGTTCTTAAACAAGCAAGAGTTATAGGACAAGGGAAGAAGACTTCCCAAAGGAAAGACAATAGATATAATCACCATCAAGATAACTGTGCAGTAAGAACTTGTCGGAGGCGATAATGCAACGAATCAGAATTCCTACAAGAAGGAAGTCAGAAAGCCAAAGGAAGTAAATCTGATCGAGTCGATGCCCAAACGAAGGGAGTTAGAACCTTGCGATCTGATTATCTTCACTAACGATGACATGAAGAAAGTAAGAGTGCCACACAACTATCCTGTAGTGGTATCTTTATAGAAGATTTGCTCACAGACAATATCCTAATTGATAGCAAGAGCTTAGTAAACATTTTATATAGAAGTACTTAAAAAAAGATAAAGAAGCTTCGGAGAGCATTAAGCCGATATGGATTCACTAATCATTCAGTCCCAGTAGATGGAGTCTTTGAGCTTACGGTAACATTTAGGCCTCGTTTGGTTCGCGGAAAGGAAAGGAAAGGAAATCAATTCCTTGGCATTTTCTTTCCTTTGGGAAATTACAATTTCCTTTGATTTTTCTTTCCGGTGTTTGGAAATGCCAAGGAATTTGAAAAGGAAAGTTAATACTTTAAGGTGTGAAAGTGATTCCTTGCTTGGATGGATGGAATCATTTTCCTCCCTAATTTCCCTTCCATTGGGAATCACTTTCCTTTCCTCATCAATTCCTTTAGCACCCAAACATAGGAAAGTAATCATTTTCCTTTCCCAATCCCATGATTCCACGAACCAAAAGAGGCCTTAGGGAAAGGACTCAAGAAGTACAAAAAAGATCAATTTTATGGTCATATAGATATGTCGTCTTCATATTGTGCAATCTTAGGGAGACCTTTTTGTAAATGCCTTGAGATCAGTTGTATCAACCTATTATCTTGCTATGAAGTTTCCAACACCTCACGACATGCCTATGTATGAAGTGAACAGTATATTACAAGTTATTGTTATTTTTTGACAGCATAAAAGAAAGCACGTGGGCCCTAGAAAACGTCTCACTGGCCATTTATAATAAGAAAGAAGAAAAGGATGAAAATAGAGAAAGATGGCCAATAGAGGAATCAGAGAAAATTCTCATCTCTCGAAAACATCCAGAAAAGACTATCAAGATCGGCTCACTCTTCAAAGAAATCTGAGAGAAGTTAGTTGATCAGTTAAAGAATAACGTTCTTGTGTTTGCTTGGTCAGAATTAGATATGTCCGATACTGACCGTGCAATCATCACGCATAAGCTGATGATCAATTCAAACTTTAAGCCGATTATCCAATGGGAAATAAATTTTGCACCAGATAGACAACAAGCTATTGAAGAAGAAGTCCAAAACCTGCTTGATTCAGAGTTTATCAGAGAAATCAAGTATTCTCATTGGCTCTCAAATATGATGATGGTAAAGAAAAGCAATGGTGAATTTCTGTAGATTACACCGACCAGTCGAGTTTGTTCCAGAGACAGCTATCATATTCCAAAGATTGATTAATTGGTCGACACCTCTCCAGGGCAAGGACTTTTAAGCTTCATGGAAGCTTACTCCGGCTACAGCCAAATCAAAGTGCATCCAAATGACCAGGAAGACACATCTTTCATAACGCTAGAGATATATATTGTTACAAAATAATGTCTTTTGAGTTGAAGAATGTTGGAGCAACCTATCAGCGTCTGGTGAACAAGATCTTTCCCAAGCAGATAGGCAGCGTCTGGTGAACAAGATCTTTCCCAAGCAGATAAGCAGGGACGTAGAAGTTTATGTAGATGATTTGTTGGCAAAATCTAAAGAGTCGATGGATCATTTGGAAAATTTAAAAGAAGTCCTTGATGTCATAAGAAAATGGAATTTCAATCCAGAAAAGTGCGCCTTTCGGAGTTCAATCAAGGAAATTTTAGGCTTGATGATCACCAAGAGAGGGATCTAAGCCAACCCCAAGAATGTCTCAACCTTGATGGATATAAACCCTCCACGTTCAGTCAGGAAGGTACATCAGCTTACAGAAAGAATAGCATTACTAAGCCGATTCTTGAGCAGATAAGCCAATTTTATGGCTAATAAAAAAGCAAAGAAAAGAATAGTTTGAGTGGACAGAAGAATGTCAAAAAGCGTTCGAGCAACTGAAGAATCCATCTCCAAACACTTCCTATCCTAATCAGGCCCGAGCGAGGAGAAATACTATACATAAAACATGCATCAAGTTGCAAGTGAAGAATTAGTTCCGTCTTATCCAAGGAAGATGGCATACAGAAGTCAATAGTAAAAAAGTTGGTAAATTGGAGAAAAGCTATATGAATATTGAAAATCTAGCGTATGTCCTATCTATAGCAACCAGAAAGTTGAGACCCTATTTTTAAGCACACCAAGTGGCGGTACTGACAGATGGACACTCGATGATTGTTCTTACCAGGATTGACTCAACGGGACGATGTCAGAATTGGGCGATTGAACTCAGAGAGTTCGGCGTCCAACCTCGCCCAGAGTAGCTATCAAAGGTCAGGCTTTAGCCGATTTTATTGTAGAATGCACCCACCCACCTCCAGAAATTACAAAACCGATAACAAAAGAATTGGAGGATCTGCCTCACGCCGACATGGAACTTATATATTTATGGATCCTCAAACAAGAATAGTAGCAGAGCAGGGTTAGTCCTAGTCGACCCATGTGATTTTAAAGTAGAATAATCTTTACGATTCAAGTTCCATTCTAATAACAATGAGGCTAAATACGAAGCTCTGATTGTTAGGTTTAAGAATAGCCAAAGTATTAGGAATTAATTCCCTATCCGTTTTTAGCGATTTGCAACTGATAGTGAAGAAGTACAAGGAGAATATCAAGCAAAAGCTTATGGAATGATTCAGTACTTGGCTAAAGTGAAAAGTTTAGCAGGAAGCATTACCCATCTTGTAGTGATGCAGATATTCGGGGCTAAAAAGAAAAGAGTTGATGAGTTGGCTAAATTAGCTATTGCTAATATTGCAAAATTGGGAGGACGAACTATCCATGAAGAATTGCAACATCCTAGCATTAAAGAATCGATGTCATTGAAATTAATCAAGAGCCAAGTTGGTAGGATCCAATAATTGCTTTCCTTATAGATGATGCACTGTCGAAGGATGCAGCCGTTGCCAAAAAAGTGAAACGAGCCATTGTACACTACTACTGGGACGATGTAGAGTTATTAAGAAGGTCATTTGATAGACCATTTTTTTATCTTAGATCCGTACTACTCAGTCAAGTGGACTATGTATTAAGCGAAGTGCATGAAGGAATATGTGACAATCACCTGGGAAGCCGATCCCTGACGATCAAGATTGTTAACAATGGGTTGTATTGGCCAACCTTGTTACGCGAATTCGCGTAATTTGTGAAGAAATGTAATGCATGTCAACAACATGCATCGATATTGTGGTAACCAGCCACATACCAAACACTAATCACATACCATTTGCACAATAGGAATGGAAATATTAGGGTCGTTTGCTATGGCTTCAGGACAAAGAAAGTTCATCATCGTAGCAGTATACTACGTTACCAAATAGGCAGAAGTAGAAGCTCTAGCAACCATATAGGAAAAGAAGGTTGAAGCGTTCATCTTCAAGAACATTATCTGCAGATTTGGGATCCCACATAATTGACTGATAACGGAACGCAGTTCAACAACCAAAAACGTTATTCCCGGGACGTGATTTTAAGATGAAAAACTGAATTTAGCGCAACACTTCGAGGAAGGTGCGCAAAAGAGATCCCGGGGGATTCTGAGAAACGAAATCAAATACAACACTTCGAAGAAGGCACAAATGATTCGTAGCAGCAGCGACGAAACTCCACAAAAACTTTTCTGATTAGATCAGAGTCGTTTAGAACGAGTTAGAAGTGGAGAAAAAATGAACAGAAGAAGAAATGAACATAAATGAGTCCTGCTGGGGTGACTGATCACCGGAGTTCAAAGCTAGATTCGTCCCACACGAACAGCTTCCAGGAACCAGCAAGTTCGGAGAAGAACTTTGGAACACTGCTCTTCTGACTCCTCGGATAGCACGAAGACTCCTCGAATGGTGCGAATTGGCGCAGTTTCTCTCTTCCCTGGTCTTGTGAATTTCTTAAGGAAATTATATGGAATGAACTGGTAGTCTGAGAGAGAAGAGAGGGACTTACATAGGTGCGTCCAGGAAGCACCCAGTAAGCAAAGCGTTCGGAACGTGGGAAAAATCGTTCCCGAACGTTCCGTAACCGTTCAAATCGTGCACAGACACGACTGTGCTGCGTGCCAACTGATCGCGCGAACAGCAGCGCGAACGGATGCATGATCGACAGCGCAGAGGCTCGTGCAACGAACGCAACTTAAGCGCACTATGCGCCTAGCGACGATGCTGCCGTGCTAAGTGCAAAGTGCGCCAACAAAACGCCACATTACGCCTCATGAGCCCAAGTTCGAGTCCGAGTCGCTAAGCCCCTACGGGGCTTAGCTCCAATGGAATAAATTCCAAGAACATAACAAAAAGCATTAATGCTTAATTGTTGAGTTAGCCTTCTTCCTACTAGAAAAACACCCCCATATGGCACCCATGTGCCTCTCTACAACCACATGTGCATCTTTCAACAAGCAAAGCTATATAAAGAGATACCAACCATTTGGCCTAGGCAATGTGGGACTATGTTTCTAGTGCTAAAGGCCAAAAACAACAACAATCCCTCATATATCTCTTTATATTGGTTTGAGTGTTCTCCACAGTGACTGTCCATCATGCATTAGGATAGATGTCGCTGACGACTTGAATCTTTCCGCATGGGTTAAACAACAATATGATACAAGAATGGACTAAGTCTTGAATTCTGCACCATAGCTGTAATTCTTCCCACTTACACAATGTAATCAGATGTGCTTCTGGCTGCACATTAAAGGCCCTGTGCCAGCCTAGTTTCGGTGTATGTATTTTGGGCGTCTACAAGTTTACCCTCAACGGCCTGATATCTTTGTTCATACACTCTATGTGAGTTCTTTATTAAAGAGAAATGGCATGAAACCTTGCGCTTCCTTGCGGTGCTACGCCGCTATGATATGGCTTAAAGCCGAGGCATTACCCCTACCCGGAAACCTCATCGTAGTGTCATACTACTGTAGCATGAGGTCACAAGACTCTCTGTAGTGCCAAGCTATCCAGCATGAAGCCTTGCGCTTCCTTGCAGTGTTACGCCGCGACGACATGGCTAGCGAGGTCGAGGCTTTACCCCTATCTGGGTACCTCTTCGTGGTGTCGTGCCACTGTAACATGAGGACATCGTCCCCTTTGTAGTGTTGTCTACAACTCTTTAATTTCATCATACAGCATTAGGCTACCTGCCTATTTGCGGTGCTACGCCGCTGTGACTTGGCTCGCAAAGCCGAGGCATTACCCCTACCTGGGAACCTCATGGTGGAGTCACCCCACTGTAGCATGGAGTTACACTCCTTGTAGTGCTGTGCTACCGTGCTTCCTGTAAAGCACAATATGCATTCACTCTGCCTGAGAACTCATTAAGACGTTTAAACCATCCTCACGACAGGATCTGTTTTTCGCAGAAAACATATAGTAGACAACAGTGGTTATAGCTCCGTATCATTTTCATGCCACAGAAGATATGTACCCACTGTTCCTGATATTTTTCCAGTTAGTGGTCCTCCCTTGAACTAAAAGTTAGATGCCTATTAGATTTTTCTTTGAACTAATAGCATAAAACTTTATGGTATAATTACAATAACACAATATTAGAATGCCTTCAAGCCCATTTTACTTGCTGTGTCTTCGACCAGCTAGCGCTTGAGGCCCTTTTTGAACGGATTCGCCAGGTTCTCCTGACTCCGATCACTGCAATGACACCTCTCTTGATGAGATCGTGCACTGTCCTGTACTTTATCCGCACCGTTCTCTTCTTTCCATTGAAGAGGTCATTTGATGTCACCGTCGCAGTCGCTTGGTTGTCACAGTATATTGGTATCGCCGGTATCTGCGACCTAACCATTGGAAGATCATACATGAGCTCCTGAAGCCATTCTGCTTCTTCCGCTGCAGAATCAAGTGCAAAAAACTCAGATTCCATGGAGGAACGAGAAAGCATAGTCTGCTTCTTCGACTTCTACGATATAGCAGCTCCACCCATTGTGAAAATGAATCCACCTGTGGATCTCTCGCTCTCCAACTCTGAGCACCAACTGGCATCACTGAAGCCTTCTACTACTGGCAGATCTCCGCTGTAGTGTAGTGTATATGTCTGAGTCTTCTTGAGATATCTCATTACCCATTTTACAGCTTTCCAGTGCTCAACGCCTGGGTTGCACGTGAATCGACTCAGCATTCCCACGACAAAAGCTATGTCAGGCCTAGTGGCAGTAGTAGCGTACATCAAACTCCCGATGATGCTTGCATACTCCAGCTGTCTGACGCTTTCCCTCGAATTAGGCTTCAGTTTCAGGTCACACCTGTAAGGCGTATCGATCACTGGAAGATCCTGATACCCGTAGCGTGTGATCTTCTCAATATAATGAGACTGTGACAGCGCCAGTCCGGTGTCCGTCCAGATGATCTTGATGCCTAAGATCACATCAGCTTTCCCCAAGTCCTTCATACTGAACTTGGTCGAGATGAACTTCTTTGTCTCCGTGACACAGCCCACATCCGTACCTAGGATCAGATGTCGTCCACGTACAGACAAACGATTACACCTCTTCCATCAGCGAACTTTGTGTAAACACACTTGTCCGTCTCGCTGACCCTGTAGCCATTTGATCTTATGACTTTGTCAAACTTCTTATGCCATATTTTAGGAGCCTGTTTAAGACCGTATAAGAATTTCACGAACTTGCAGACTTTATCTTCAAGATCCTTGACGACAAATCCCTCTGGCTGTTGCATGTAAATCTCTTCGGTCAGCTCGCCATTCAAGAAAGCTGTTTTTACATCCATCTGATGTATCACCAACTTATGTATTGCTGCGAGAGCAATTAACATTCTGATGGTGGTCATCCGGACTACTGGAGCATACGTGTCGAAGTAGTCGATCCCCTGCTTCTGAGAAAACCCCTTGGCTACTAGTCTAGCCTTGAACTTGTCTATAGTTCCATTTGCTTTCATATTCTTCTTGAAGATCCATTTGCATCCGATGGATTTCACTCCTTCAGGAAGATCAACTAACATCCAAGTATTATTAGAGGTAATTGAATCAATTTTATTGTCTATCGCCTCTTTCCAGAAAATAGCGTCTCTGGTCTTCATCGCCTCATCATAGGTAAGCGAATCTGCTTCCATATGATAGGTGACAAAGTCATCTCCGAAATCCTTCGGTCTCCTCACTCGCTTAGTTGACGGCTCAGCGAGATCTGGTTCAATAGTTGTTTCTGGAACAACAATTTCTTCTTGGACTACGTTCTCATTGGAAACTTCAATTTCATGTGCACCCTCATTATTATCCGAAATGTCCGCAAGAACAATGTTTTTGTGCCTTGCAAATTTATTTTCAAAATATTCTGCGTCGCAAGATTCAATGATATAATTTGATTCAATATCAAGAAATCTCCGAGCATCACTCTTCTCGACATATCCCAAGAAGACCGTCTTCGTAGTCTTGGTCCCGAGCTTCTGAATCTTCAGATCTGGAAGCTTTACATATGCCAGACACTCCCACACTCGAATAACATTCAAGTTAGGTCTGACTTTGAACCAGAGTTCATGAGGAGTGATGTCCGAAGTTGCATGCGGCACTCTATTCAGAATAAAAGTGGTCGTCAATGCAGCTTCTTCCCAGTAGCATTTTGGAAGACCCGCAGTCAACAACAATGAGTTTATCATTTTTGTCAACGTTCTGTTCTTCCTTTCTGCTACTGCATTAGATTAAGGAGAATACGAAGCAGTAGTCTCGTTGATGATTCCATGTTCCTTGCAGAACAATGCGAATTCATGAGACCGATACTCTCCGCCTCGATCACTTCTTATTCTCTTGAGTCGTTGTCCAGTTTGCTGTTCAGCCTCGACCCTGAACTCTTTGAACTTCTCGAATGCTTCGTCTTTAGACTTTAGCAAGTAGACAAACGCATATTTTGAGAAGTCATCGATGAAGGTTATGAAATGCTTCATCCCGACTTTTGTAGAGAATTATTTGAAGTCACAGATATCGGAGTGTACCAACTCCAGAAGATCTGTACTTCGATTAACCCGATGAAAGGGTTTTCTTGTGATCTTCGTTTGAGCACACACTTCACATTTCTCTACCTTACTCCCACATTTGGAGATAAGTCCTAGACTAGACATTATGTTTATTCTTTTACAATGAACATGTCCTAGTCTATTATGCCACAACTCAAGAGTATAATCAGAATGAGCGATTGCATTAATTTGACAAGACTGATTTACAAGCTGAAGTTTAAACATTCCTTCGGTATAAAACGCTTTTCCGAAGTATGTTCCTTTTATGGACATCACCATCTGGCCAACATTGATGTCCATCCTTAGGTCTGCGTTGCAGAGTAGGCCTCCAGAGATCAGGTTCTTCGCAATAGCAGAAACATGCTTCACGTCTTGAAGCGTCAGGGACTTCCCTGAAGTCAGCTTCAACACCACCGTCATAATCCCTTGCACTTCAGCTTGTGTCTGGTTCGCCATCATAACAACTTCGGAAGTTGGTATGTATGTGGTGAACCATTCCTTGCTTGAGCAGACATGGCAGGTGACACCAGTGTCTACCCACCAGTCAGAGTCAGCCCCCACCGCAGTGACCTGAGCAATCATGACAATTACGTCAGTAATCATGGAAACCTTACTAGGCTCACCTTGCTCTGATTGCTTGGGCTTGGATTTGCATTCACTCTTATAGTGGCCCTTCTTGCTAATTTGAAGCAAGTCACATGGGACTTTGGCTTCTGTTGTTTGAAAGAAATCTCCTTTACTTTCAGATTATTGAGGTCCTTCTTCTTGTTGTGGGAAGCCGCCTGCTTTCCCTTGAATTCCTTCGTGTGGACCAAGTTGGCGTTATCCATCTGTTTGTACAGAGCGTCCACCTTTAGTTTAGCCCTCATCTGGTCCTCAACATAGATTTCTTGCAGGAGATCTTCCAGACTGATCTCTAGTTTCTTCCTATGCATATTTGCATAGAATTTGCTCCAACCAGCATGAAGCTTGGAGACGATCCCTCCAACAACAAACTTGTCGTTGAGGGGCATCCCCTCATCTTCCAATTTCTGACGCAGCTTCAGGAATTCCTTCACCTGAGGCAGCATCGTCTTCTCGTCTTCAAAGAGTCATTTGTGATAATTTTTTAACGATAAATATCTTGCTCCTGTTCTTGTCATCTTCATACAACTTCTCCAGAGACTCCCATATCTCTCTGGCAATAGTCCTCTTTGTGTAAGATTCTACCGGGGAGTCCTCCATAGCATTTAGAATCAGAAGCCTACAGAGGCTATTCTTCCTTCTCCATTTGGACTGTTTGGAATTAGCAGCAACAATTGCGGCTGCAGTCCCAGTTTCTAGAACCTTTGGTTCTTCCTCAGTTAGAACGTGATCGACGTTCACGAGTTGGAGAATCCTCTTCCAGACTTGGTAGTGTTCTCCATCAGATTTCTCTAACTTATTGAAGTTATGATCGATGAGCGAAGCACGACAATTTTTCATCTTGTTAAAATCTAGCTTTGAGATTGTTATTCCCGGGACGTGATTTTAAGATGAAAAACTGAATTTAGCGCAACACTTCGAGGAAGGTGCGCAAAAGAGATCCCGGGAGATTCTGATAAACGAAATCAAATGCAACATTTCGAATAAGGCACAAATATTTCGTAGCAGCAGCGACGAAACTCCACAAAAACTTTTCTGATTAGATCAGAGAAGATCTGATTTAGAACGAGTTAGAAGTGGAGAAGAAATGAACGGAAGAAGAAATGAACAGAATGGAGTCCTGCTGGGGTGACGGATCACCGGAGCTCAAAGCTAGATTCGCCCCACACGAACAGCTTCCAGGAACCAGCAAGTTCGGAGAAGAACTTTGGAACACTCTGCTCTTCTGACTCCTCGGATAGCGCGAAGACTCCTCGGATGGTGCGAAATGGCGTTGTTCCTCTCTTCTCTGGTCTTGTGAATTTCGTAAGGAAATTATATGGAATGAACTGGTAGTCTGCACGCACTGTGCGCCAACTGCGCGCCAACTGACCGCGCGAACTGGCGCACGAACGGCAGCGCGAACTGGAGCGCGAACGGTTCGCGCGAACGGGTGCGCGATCGGCAGCGCAGAGGCTCGCACAACGAGCGCAACTTAAGCGCACTATGCGCCTAGCGACGATACTGACGTGCTAAGTGCAAAGTGCGCCAACAAAATGCCACATTACGCCTCATGAGCCCGAGTCCGAGTCGCTAAGCCCCTACGGGGCTTAACTCTAATGGAATAAATTCCAAGAGCATGACAAAAAGCAGTAATGCTTAATTGTTGAGTTAGCCTTCTTCCCACTAGAAAAACACCTCCACATGGCACCCATGTGCCTCTCTACAACCACATGTGCATCTCTCAACAAACAAAGCTATATAAAGAGATACCAACCATTTGGCCTAGGGAATGTGGGACTATGTTTCTAGTGCTAAAGGCCAAAAACAACAACAACAAAAACATACTTTTGTGAGAAATTTGGAATTGGTATTAAATTCTCCTGTTTTTCACCAGAAAAAACGACTTGGCTGAACATATAAGATCCTATTTAAGGGTGTCTGAACTAAACTTAAGGGGCGGCACACGAACTATCTGCTTTACTATGGGTCTACAGAACAACTCCTAGAACTGCAACGGTGAGACTGTTCCGATTAGCATTCGGTGTGGAAGCTGTCATTTTAGTCGAGATCCGCTTACCAAGCTTTCATGGTGATCACTAACTATGACCCTGAGGTCAACAACGAAGGGATGAAGGCAAGCCTTAGTTTCCAGAGGCAAGCCAATCTGAAGGTTGCAGAATATCAAAAGAGGGTAGTTAAATACTATAAGCAAGATTTAAAGGTCAATGCCTATAAGCTCATGACCTAGTTTTGCGAAGTCGAGAATCCACCGAGAACCAAGGTACCAAATTAAAATCGAAATGGTAAGGGTCTTAAGTAGTTGCTAATGAGATAATGCCAGGGGCATATCTCTTGGCCGATGGAAAAAGAAAGGCTCTAGCACAATGGAACACTAAGAATTTGAAACGGTATTTGTTGGAAACGGAATGCAGAAACCGTTCCCCTAAACCAACGAGACTACAAGAGAACCGAAGTAAAGCACACAAAACCAAACGCAAAAAAAAAATCACACAGAAAGCCAAACGCAGACACAAGAAATTTTTGACGTGGAAAATCCTTGTGGAAAAAACTACGAGACAATCGGAGTCCAACCTTGAAAAGCCTCCACTATTGAAATAGAATATTACACCCTTTACAAGCTCCTCACCGATCCAAACGGATCACCACAACTCCTTGAAGAAGAAAACATGATTTACAAGCACACGAAGAACGAAGATGACGAGAAAGAATTTTCCGAAACGATCTCCCCTTCTATGTAGCCGTCAATCCCCTCTTTCTTTCTCCAATAGTTGTAAAGTACTCTTCCTCCTTTTGTAATATTTTTGAGATATATTTTAGGGTGAGGAAACATCTAATATATATAGCCTCAAACCTACAACTAATATGAACTATTGAGGTATTCCTATATATGTAGGAATACTCAATCTAAATCATTGATGTATTCTTATTATATATAGAAATATTATATCCAATTTCATTGAGATATTCCTACAATATATAAAAAAGGAACTGCTATTTTGACCGCTCGCGGGGTTGCCCGCGGCCACGTCGCATGCCGCCATTGGCCGCCTGGACCGGGGTGAGCCCGTGTTAGCATGGGGGGCAATGGCTGGCCATCATGCAGGTGTGGGCCAACGGGACACCACCCCACCCCCTACCCCTGCGGACGATCGAAATATCATTTCCGATATAGAAATACCCAATCCAACTTCATTAGGATATTCCTATTATATATAGGATTTATCAATCTGACTCCGAGGTGTTTTCCACATAGGTTGGAAACTCCTTCCACTCCAACAAATTTTCTCATTTCCAACTAGGCGGAGGAGCTCGTCATACCGACGATCCGCCTGCAGTACTCAAACTTTCTCCTTGGTAGAACCTTCGTGAGCATATCTGCTCCATTGTCCTTCGTGTGAATCTTCTCAAGCGTCGCGTCATTCTTCTCAAGCGCATCTCGTATCCAATGATGCTCAATATATTTGGACCGACTATAAAATGCCGGGTTCTTTTCAAGGTGAATTGCACTCTGGCTATCACAAAGCAAAACGTATTGCTCCTGTTTTAGCCCAAGTTTCTGCAACTGCTTCTTTATCCACATCAATTCCTTGCAAGCCTCCGTCGCGCTGCAATGTACCATACCTCTGTCGTAGACAAGGCAACACACTTCTGCAACCGCAACTGTCACGATACCGCCCCACCAGCAAACATCATCACCTAGTCCGAAGTCGATTGTCTTGTGTCTATATCTCCAGCCATATCAGCATCAGCATATTCGACCATTTTCTGCTCGTCACCACTAAATGAAAGCCTCCAATCGGCAGTGCCCTGAAGGTACCGTAGAATCCACTTGACCGCACTCCAATACAGACTTCCAGGAATAGAAAGATACATGCTAACCATGCCAACTGCGTAAGCGATGCCTGACCTTGTACATACTATAGCATACATGAGACTCCCCACTGCTGAAGCATATGGAACCCGCTCCATATCTTCCTTCTCGTCCTCGGTAGATGCTCCATAGTGAACTTAAAGTGAGCCGCAAGGGGGTTGCCCACTTTCTTGGACCCGTCCATCCCTAAACTCTGAAATAGCCGGTGAATGTACTTCTTTTGGGACAAACAAAGCATCTTGGACTCTCTCTCTCGGCTAATCTCCATACCAAGAATAGCATTTGATGCGCCTAAATCCTTCATAGAGAAGACCACACCCAGTTGCTGCTTCAACTCCACTTTTCTGATGGCATTCTGACCCACCAATAGCATATCATCTACATAGAGCAGTAGTACGATGAAATCATCCTTGGCAAAGTACTTCACGAACACAGTAATCCGCGATCGTCCGTGCATAACCATGTTCTCCCATAAACGACTCGAACTTTCTGTACCACTGTCTCGGAGCCTGCTTTAGACCATACAGACTCTTCCTCTCAACCGACAAACTAAGTGTGACTTGCCTTTTTCACAAAATCCCTCTGGATGCTCCATGTATAACTCATCTAAATCACCGTGGAGGAATGTCGTCTTCACGTCCATTTGCTCAACCTCCAAGTTGAGACTGGTTGCTAATGCTAGCACCACCAGAATAGATGACAACTTGACGACTGACGAGAAGATCTCATCGAAATCCACACCGTTTCGTTGATTGTAGTCTTTAACTACCAATCTTGCTTTGTATCGAAGGCGAGTAGCGTCATCTGTCTGCTTCAATATGAACACCCATCGATTCTTCAAAGCTTTATTGTCCTTTGGCAACTGTACTAGCTTATAAATGGAGTTGGCCTGTAAGGAATCCATCTTCTCTTGCATAGCCTGCATCCACTCCTGCAGTTCCTCATCCATAGCCTCTACAAAACTTTTTGGCTCTTCCTCGTCAGTCAGTAGCACATACTCATCTGATGAGTATCTAGTAGATGGTAGACGATCTTTGTTGCTCCTCCTCAATGGAACCTCTGGTACTGATTGTGTACCGACAGTCTCATTCCCATCAGAAACTGCCTCCTTGGCATCCTCATCCTCCGGACGGTCATCCTGACCACTATCAGCAGGCCGATGATCAAGGTTGGGAGCAACTCTATGTACTGACTCTCCTGTAACTAGATCCTCTGCAGTGTTTTCTAAAAACGGCTCGAAGCGAAATGACTATAACTCAGGCAATTTCTCAACCTCAGAAGACATCTCGGAATTCTGAGTGTTGGTCATGGTTTGATCCTCGACAAACATCACATCTTTGCTTCTGTAGAGCTTTCTTCCTGCTGGATCGTAGAGTCTATAGCCAAACTCATTCCGACCATAGCCGACAAAGACGCACTGCCTCGTCTTCGGCTCAAGTTTGGATCTCTCATCCTTCGGTACATTTACGAAGGCCTTGCAATCAAACACTCGCAGGTGATTGTGTGACGGCTCTTTACCGTACCATACTTTGTCAGGCACATCATCCTGCAAGAGCATTAGGAGACAAATTAATAATATAAGAAAAAATTGTTGAGAGCCCCACCTCAATAATTATCTGGTAAGTTTGCTTCAGACAGCAAACACCGTAACCGATCCATTAGTGTCATGTTCATACGGTATGCTACACTGTTAAGCTGAGGTGCCTTTGGTGGAATCTTCTGGTGTCGGATCCCTTGCTCTCTGTAATACACATCAAAGGGACCGATATATTTGCTTCTATTGTCGGACCGAACACATAGCAACTTCTTGCACGTCTTTCTTTCACCATAGGTATGAAACTCTTTGAAAGTGGACATCACATGATCATTGGTCTTTAAAGCATAGACCCAAATTTTCCTAGAACAGTCATCAATAAAAGTCACAAAACAAGAAGCACCGCCAATAGATTTTACCTTCATATGACCGCAGACATCCGAGTGAATCAACTCGAACAACGCTGACTTCCTTGAACTTGGGGAACTTTGAAAGATGCCCTATTTTGCTTCTCTGTCAAACAGTACGTACATCTCTCCAAATATTTACTCTTGAGCCCCGGAATCACCTTCATATTCACCAAGTAGCTTATCCCCTTCTCACTGATATGACTGAGCCGTCTGTGCCACAACTCGGCAGACGCATCACTGACTGCGTTCACATCATGTCCCTTGTGCGCTCCTTTCCATATAGTAAAGATCCGACTTCTTGCTTCCTCTAGCAATTATCATAGAACCCCTGGAAAGCTTCCATTAACCGTTTTCGAAGAGATTAAAGAATCCCTCTTTATCCAACCTTCCAACCAATATCAGGTTAAAACGGATATCGGGGACATGACGGACATCTTTGAGAACAAGAACTGCACCTGTCTTCGTTCTCAAATGCACATCTCCAGTACCAACAGCCTTTAACACATCTCTATTGTCCATCTTCAACACTCTACAGTCTCCTCTTGTGTAAGTGGCAAATAGTGTCTCGTTGTGAGATACGTGCGCTGAAGCCCCCGAGTCCATCAGCCAAAAACTGTCATCGCAAGCGAGTTTCATGACTACCTCATCACCCACAATGATCATATCATCTCCATGTGCCGAGACAACCGCTGTAGTGTTCTCATTTTGATTCCCCTTGTCGTCCTTCTTCTCTCTCTTCCAAGCGAAACAGTTTTGCTTGATGTGGCCCTTCTTGTCACAATGATAGCACTCTGAGTCCTCGTACTGACCCTTGGACTTTCCTCTACTTTTGTCTCTGACACCGTCCGGACCCCTGCTTTTACTCCTTTCGCAACTCTCTGAAACAAGTACCTCTGAGTGAAATGTAAATAAAGTGCCCTAAAAACGTCTCCGCATCTTTTCATTCAGTAAACCGCTCTTGGTGAACTCCAGACTGACCACGCCTTCTGGAGCAGAAGCGATCATAAACACTCGACGGTTTTCCACGAGTCTGACAATATACACAAGAATCATAGTCTATGTACCTCGTCGTCGGACTTGACTCACATCGAAGATAGTTGGTCAACTACGCCCTGGAATTCACTCAAGTGATTCGGGATAGATACCATCTTTGTACCGCAGATCCATCATTTGTCAGATAAGAAACAGCTTATTCACCCCGGTCTTCTTCGCATACAAAGATTTCATCTTATCCCATAGTGTCTCGCGTGCTCTATACTCGCAACGTGATTGTACATGTTTTCGTCAACGAACTGCCCGATGTATCCACACACATATATGTGCTCAAAATTCCAGTCGTCTTCGGATTTATCAACTGGCCTCTCAGAAGAAAATATTGGCAAATGTAGCTTTTTGAAAAATAGCAAGTCTTTCATATTGTTCCTCCAGTAGTAATAGTTTGTACCGTTTAGGTTTACCATACGCACCGGCTTCGCGTCCATCTCTTCTCCTTCAACCCTGATACCCTCCGAAAAATAAAGCTCTGATACCACGTGTTGGAAACGAAATACGAAAATCGTTCTCCTAGACCAAAGAGACTACAAGAGAACCGAAGAAAAACACACAAAATCAAATGCCAAAAAAATTACACAGAAAGTCAAACGCAGACACAAAAAAATTTTGACGTGGAAAATCCTTGCGAAAAAAACCACAAGACGATCGGAGTCCAACTCTAAAAAGCCTCTACTATTTGAATAGAATATTACACCCTCTACAAGCTCCTTACCGATCCAAATGGATCACCACAACTCCTTGAAGAAGAAAAAATGATTTACAAGCACACGAAGCACGAAGATGACGAGAAAGAATCTTCTGAAACGATCTCCTCTTCAATGTAGCCGTCAATCCCCTCTTTCTCTCTCCAATAATTGTAAAGTACTATTGCCTCCTTTTGTAATATTTTTTAGATATATTTTAGGGTGAGAAAACATCTATAATATATAGCCTTAAACCTACAACTAATATAAACCATTGAGGTATTCCTATATGTAGGAATAATCAATCTAAACATTTGATGTACTCCTATTATATATAGAAATATCAAATCCAATTTCATTGAGATATTCCTACTATATATAGAAGTACCCAATCCAACTCCATTAGGATATTCCTTTTATATATAGGAATACCCAATCTGACTTCGGGGTGTTTTCCACATAGGTTGGGAACCCCATCCACTCCAACAGTATTACCAACTTGATATGAGACGATAGATAAGGGTTCACCGGAAATTGTAATGAAATATCTTCTTTTTTTCAAATAATCAATAAAGTGTAACTGTTTCAACCAGAAATATTGTAACAATTATTTTAGGAATCTAGACAAACAGCTTGTCGAGATGACATATAAAGGTAAGATAGCACAACGACTTGTCAAGATGACATTTAGTTAATTAAAAGTTAAAATAGCACAACGGCTTGCCAAAATAGCCTATGACCAAACTAAAAGCTAAGCTAGAACAACGGCTTGTCAAGATGACACAACTGAGTAAGAGCTGAGATATCACAATGGCTTGTCAAGACGACATATAACTAATTAAAAGCTAAGATTCGTTAGAAGACATGGAAGAAGAATCAAGAAGAAAGTAACCTTCTAGAGATCTAAAACTGATGCAAACAAAACAAAGGAAGTTGATGCTAAAGAACTATCAGCGCTTCGAGAAGTTCAAGAAAAGAATAGAGTAAAAGTGATTTCTCTATCCACTCGCCCCTACTTATAGAGGGTGGAGGAGGGAGTGGTAAATAAATGACAACTATCATCAGGGAGTACGTGCTACTCTATTAGAAAATCAATTTTAAGAAGCAGTGTTTAACTAAAGATATAATGATTGCATCACCGCCATAAAACCTCCAAATCAAGATCTTCACAGAATACGAAACAATGAGATCTTTTTCAAAGACAACTAAGGATGCATAACAAATGCTAGAATCTCCATCAGAGAGAGAGAGAGAGATGATGTGATTAAAACATTGGTGTTGATTATAAAAGAAGAGTATAAAAAATATTGTACATACTATCGGCCAAGGAAAAGAAAATATGGGAGAAAATGGTTTCCCTACCCACTCCAAGGATTCACTTTCTCACCTCCAATGGTTCACTTTACCTTTCGATTTCTCTAGCCTTTCCAAACTCCGGAGAGGAAAATTGATAGGAATTGCAATCTTCCAAAGGAAAGGAAAAAAGCAAAGAATTGATTTCCTTTCCTTTCTTTCCGAGAACCAAACGAAGATATTTATTCTCCCTGAGAGTTATTTAATATTGACATTTTTTTTTCATTTGTATCACATATGTTCTATTAAATGTAAACTCTCTTAAGTCTCATCTTTGAGCAAGAGCAATTCTGATACAAAGAATAAACAAACAAATGCTGTCTACAAATGTTCTTCATGTTGGGAACGTGGTGTGAACCGACTTGGAGTTGACCTATGAGGTGCGATATTGGACTTGGCCCATATGCCTTACAAGAGAATTCTCATGTACGACCTGAACCAATCCCAATTAGCTACACCTCATATCCCACCTCCAATCCGATGTGGGACTGAATTATCATCTACATTGTCATCCCTTTTTGAGGGCCCAACTGGAAACTGAGAGACAATCCAACACTTAATCCCACAAAATGATGACAACTGTTCATTAAGCAGCAATGATAACAAAACTGAAGAGAGAAGAAGAAGAAGAAAGAAAATGATTAACCTGAGCGAGGACGCCGGAGACTCCGCCGGAGAGGGCCTTGCCGAGGACGGAGTCGCCTCCGGCGTGGCGTAGGTGCTCGTAGCCGACGATCCGTATAGGGGTGTAGAAGAGATGGCGGACGACGGCGGGGGAGAGGCCGCTGTAGAAGCCGAGAGCCCCGCCCCTGGCCCATATGTCGGAAGCGACGCTACGGACGGAGGGGCGGCGGGAGGAGCCGATGATCCCGTGGCGGACCTGCAGCTGGAGCCGCGTCTTTATTGTGTCGATGGGGAAGGTGGAGAATTCCGCCGACGCTGCGGAGAGGGAGGACAGGGCGATTTTGTTGATGGTGGGGTGCTCGCTGTCTCCTCCTCCCATTCGGTAAAAATGTGTGTGCGCGTGTTGGGGGCTCAGAAACGAGTCCGAACCACAATGGTCAGGGGGTGAGCATTATTCGGTAATTGGACCGAAAATCGAACCGGACTGAATAAGAGATTCGATTCGATTTTAAAAAAATTTGGTTCGATTCCGGTTTTGAAAATACTAAATTTTCTTATTCGGTTTCACTTTCGGTTTTAGCACTGTTCTAAAAGGTAGTCTACACGGCCGCCTAGGCGGTGCCTACACACTAGGTCCCTGGTGTCCGCCCGATGCCCGTCTAGGTGTCCGTCTAGACCCCCGATATTCGACTATGCATGTTTTAAAATTTTATGAATTTTTTTGCAATTTTCATTGAATTTTTTTGATTTTATTTATTTATTTTTGATCCGCCAAGATCTAGGCGGGTTAGGCGCTAGGCGGCGGGTGCCCGCCCGCCTAGCGCTTTTCATAACCTTGGGTTTTAGGTTTCGGTCCAAAATTGAAAACTGAATAAAATATATATATATATATATATATATATATATATATATATATATATATATATATATATATATATATATGGAAAATTCTTCAATACATCCTATGTAAAAAGTTGTATCGATACATCCCAAATCTGAATCATTGGATGTTGATCCAATGGTTCAGATTAAAACCGAAGTCAAAGTAACATGTAAAGTCAAAGTAAACATCTTTCACAATTTATCATGCTTTTTAACGCAATTGTTTGGGATGTATTGATACATCCCATGTATTGTAGAAGGATCATATATATATATATATATATATATATATATATATATATACTATAGGTTATATTAAATAAATTTAGGTATATGCAGTTACTACATATATCTTCCACTATACAATGGGGCTTCAAAACGGCTCAAAAGTGAGCCGTCTAAGCCGTCATTATATCACGGTCTTCTTTTTTTAAGAATAAATTATGTAAAAATGTGTTGCAAAAAGTAAAAAATTGTCAAAATGAAGAATCAAACTCAACCAAACAAGAAAAATAACTTGCACCTTAACCACATGAGTTAGAAGAGATATTTAACTATAATTGGATAATATTCTTATTGTATGTTATTATACATGCAAAGCACGTACATTTACTAGTTAATAAATAAAAGCACAAATAACAAAAATCAAATAAATCGAAAATCGAACCGATTTAATTCGGTTTGGTTTGATTCGGTTGTGGGCTAAATCGGTTCGGTTTCGGTTTTGCTTATTCGATTTTCGGTCCAATTTGGTTTTCACTTATTCGGTTCGTTTTGAACCAAATTATCCGAATGCTCACCCCTAACAATTGTTCACCACTGGAACCCTGTATTTAGCCCGGTTTATCTTTCTTACATGGGCTAATTACAGTTTAGGCCCTAGATTTTATATAAATTTAGAATTTAAGTCCTCACATGTCAATTAACCCCTGGAGTTTTATTTCTTTTTTTTTTTCAATTATATCCTCTCTAACATATATATGAAAATTTCATTATCAAACATGAATGGATGGTATAATAGGGAGAAAAAAATAAAAAATAAAATTTCAGGATCTAAACTCTCCGGTCGGACATGTTAAGACTTAAACTCTAAACTGGTATAAAATCTAGGGTCTAAACACTAAATAGCCCTTCTTATATATAACTAACTACTAACATGCACGTGCATAAAAAAATTGTTGACATTTTTTTAATATAAATTTATTAAAGATATCGTTGTTCCAGGGAATTGGACTCAGACACCAAGAAAAATATCTTCCACCTTAACTATTTGAGTTAGAGGTATTTAGATATAATTAGACTAGTATATATACATGACGTTGTACATATTTCATACTACTTGGAAAGGGCAAAAAATATTTTTTACTACTCGAGAAAAGCAAAGTCTCTTAATTGTTTACTTCCTGGAAAGAGAAAACAGCAGTCCCCTTTAATTTTTTTCTTTCTATAATTATTTGTCTACCAATGTTAAATTTAATTAATAATTTTAATTATTAAACATAGATAAGGATGTTTTGGGAATTAAAAATTTTCATGGTGAAACCTAACTTTTTTTGTATTATATAGCAGTATAGATCATATTAGGTAGTTAAACAATTAGTTAGTTTTTTAAACTAAAAAATAATGGAGGATTTACAAATGGCTTTGACGACTCAAATGTTTCTAAGCCACTTATATAAGTAGAGATAGAAAAAGTTCTAGGCATCATCTTGAAACTTTCATGTTCTAAAAATAATCTTCTCCAATCTTGTATATATCAAGAAATGTTTAGATAATTAAAATAAAATTTGTAAATTATACACAATTTTTCTAAAGTAATTACTATCCACTAATAATTACACTCTCTTAGCTATAATAAATACGTACAACAAAAATAAAATTTACTTAATGACACCACATGCACGACTTCTAGTCTCAATATATCTCTAAAAAAATTCCCTATTCGAGTCATTTTAACAGAAGCCCCCTTGAATGATGTTACATCTCTTAAATCTTAAATTGACTGGTTCATAAGTCCATGTGATTAAGGACACTAACGAAATGTCGTACTTTTTATGGTTTTGTCCCTCTTTCATCATCAAACATATTAAATCCTAATTTATGGTTTTGTCCCTCTTTCATCATCAAACATATTAAATCCTAATTTACCTGTTCCAGTCTGAATTTGGTAAGTACAAATTTTGGAGTCAAAATATGGTAAAGATTTAATTTGATATGATTTGAAAATCTATATTAAATATCTAATTTAATTAGATTTACAAATTTGTATCAAATATTTAATTTGACCATATTTGGACGTCCATAATTGGTGATGGAATATAATCTACATCGTTCGTTGTTCGTGGACGGCCAGATCTGATGGTAGACTACTTTCAGGGTTTTCTCACCATAAAATTAGGTTTCTCATCTTATTTATATGAGGTGACGGTGGAGGCACAAAGGGAGGCACAAAGTGGAGATTCGGGATGCTCGTCCACAAGAAATCTAAGAAAAAGTCTGTACTTTGCTCTTAAGACATCGTCATCCAAGACAGAAGGAAAAAAGAAGATCTAATCGAGGAGCCATCAAATTCGGTTAGGGATATTGCTACGGGTTGGTGAGTGATCTCAATTGTAATCTTATGTTTTTCTTCTTGAGAGTGGTAAGGAGGTTGAACCTATTAGGAAAAAGGGTTTAACGTGAGTTCTGTCAATCTTGTAATTTAATCTGAGTTATTAAAGGTTGAAATTTATCCAGGTGACGTATGTCACCGTCATATACTTATCTTTATCTTGCGTTTGGTGTCCGTTAGATGGGGGTTGGTTTTGATCATGTGGGTTGGCAAACGCTTCTGCATACGCCCAACAATTGGTATCAGAGCTGTAATCTTGTGATATTCGATAATAGAAGCAAGCACACAACATAATTACGTCGCATCGCAACGACATCTTACCAATGTCGTTGCACTCACCCTTGCTCTGATGCAAGGTGAATGTTTATCATCCTTCACTGTCATATGAAAGATAGCATACTACGAATCAAAGTCTACCATAACCAACATACGCCAATTCACTACAAAAATTTGTCAGATTAGCGACGTCTAAATACGTCGCTAATCTCAGCGAAAATGTCGCTAAATCAATTTAGCGACGTTTCAGGAACGACGGAAAAAAAAAAGTGTCGCTAAACGAGAAAACGTCGCAAAACGTCGCTAGGGCGACGCTATTTCGCAACGTCAATGACGTCGCTAATTAGCGGCTTTATTTGCGACGTTTGTTATTTGACGCTAATCCGCAACGTAAAAGGCGACGTTATAGCGTGGTCGCCGTTTAGCGACAGATTTGCGACGTTTTGGCGACGACGAGCTGACATCAGATTTGGTGCCACGTGTTGCCACGTCAGAATTTAGCGACGCTTTTAGCGACATTTCCTGGCGTCGCTAATATGTAACGACGAATACTAACGTCGCTAAAAATGTCGCTAAATTAAAAAATATTAAAAAATAGGTTCCAGAAAGCAAATAATGCTGGAGCTGGAGCCTGAGCCAAAATACAAAATACAAAATACAGAATACAGAATCCAATCCCTGGGTTCGCCGACCCCCTCGTTGGAACACTCAACACCGGCACGCACAATACAATCCAGAATATACAAAAAATATAAAGAAAAAATACTATCCGCAACGAACAATGTCAATATATAATATCCTCAACACAACCAAATCAATATTCGCAAATACGTACAAACTCAGTATCCTCAACGAAAAAACTGAATATCTCCAAATATGTACAAAGTAAAAATACAAAATACAGAATCTAATCCCTGGGTTCGCCGAAAATACAAAAACAAAGATTGACACACAGTTCTAATTCATATGTATTTTAAATGTGAGAACGGATGGCTCAGAACACAACCCAAAATTCATTCTAGCATACATTAGTGTGAATCATCTATGCTCTGTACATATGGTGTAGTATACGTTCTTATCGAATCTAGTATCTGAAGAATATAACAGAATCAAGATGAACTCACATAATGTAATACTAAGACATCATCTAATACTATATAAGATATAATGATAGGTTGTCGTATCATCATTGCCGAGGGATGAGGGTCGGAGGACAGTCAACTTTATATATCTACGGCTACATAGTTTTTGCCTCGCCAGTCGAATGGCTGTAGGGACTATGTCATGATCACCATGTCGTACCATAGTTTCTGCCTCGCCAGTCGAATGGCTGCAGGGACTATGTCCTGAAGCTGGAGCCAAAATATAGAATCTAATCCCTGGGTTCTCCCACTAATTCATTTCCTCCTATTTTACTCTCTCACTCTCTCTCCTCTCCCCATCTGGCGCTCTCACTCTCTTCGGCGCTCTCACAGTACTAATCTATATCTATTTAAGTGTGAGAACGGATGGCTCAGAACACAACCTAAAATTCATTCTAGCATATATTAGTGTGAATCATTATGTTCTGTACATATGGTGTAGTATATGTTCTTATCGTATCTAGTATCTGAAGAATGTAACAGAATCAAGATGAACTCACATAATGTAATACTAAGACATTATCTACTACTATATAAGATATAGTGATAGGTTGTCGTATCATCATTGCCGAGGGATGAGGGTCGGAGGACAGTCAACTTTATATATCTACGGCTACATAGTTTCTGCCTCGCCAGTCGAATGGCTGCAGGGACTATGTCTTGATCACCATGTCGTACCGTAGATTAATGCAAATGGAGCTGGAGCCTGAGCCAAAATACAGAATACAAAATACAAAATCCAATCCCTGGTTTCGCCGACCCCCTCGGTGGAACACTCAACACCAGCACGCACAATACATTCCAGAATTACAAAAAATATAGAGAAAAAATTCTATCCGCAACGAACAATGTCAATATATAATATCCTCAACAAACCAAATCAATATCCGCAAATACGTACAAACTTAGTATCCTCAACGAAAAAATTGAAGGAAGGATCAGTGCTTTCTAGTTCTCTTCCATCCATCCATTCCTCCGTTCTGATCAAGCCTCTTCCTTTCTCCTCTAATCCACCATGGCTCTGGACCCTTCTGCTCCTCCCTACTTCCCTTCTTCTTATTTGACTCTCTCAGCCACATATGATATCCAGCTCAAGTGTAGAGTCGGGGAAGAAGAAGTGGACAGGAATAGGAGGTCGGGGAAGTAGCACAGTCGGCGGCATGACCTGGAGGAAGTATATAGGTTTTCTTCAACATCCGTAGGAGAACTATAAGGATATATCTTTTCACAACATGTCACCTTGTCAAAGACCATTAATGTGAATATCACGTTATCGCGGTGTCGGAAGACCAACATGTCATAATTTTCTAAGCCGTGTGCTTTGACATAATCCTCCCAACTCTTTCCTCCTATGTAGTAATCCTAATCCTGTCCACTTCTTCTCCCCCGCCTCTACACTTGAGCTGGATATCATATGTGACTGAGAGAGTCAAATAAGAAGAAGGGAAGTAGGGAGGAGCAGATGGGTCCAGAGCCATGGTGGATTAGAGGAGAAGGAAGAGGCTTGATCAGAACGGAGGAATGGATGGATGGAAGAGAACTAAAAAGTACTGATCCTTCCTGTTGTGAGAACAGATGGCTCAGAACACAACCCAAAATTCATTCTAGCATACATTAGTGTGAATCATCTATGTTCTGTACATATGGTGTAGTATACGTTCTTATCGAATCTAGTATGTAGTATCTAAAGAATGTAACAGAATCAAGATGAACTCACATAATGTAATACTAAAACGTCATCTACTACTATATAAGATATAGTGATAGGTTGTCGTATCATCATTGCCGAGGGATGAGGGTCGAAGGACAGTCAACTTTATCTACGGCTACATAGTTTCTGCCTCGCCAGTCGAATGGCTGCAGGGATTATGTCCTGATCACCATGTCGTAGTCCAATACAATCCAAAGATTGACACAATACTAATTCATATATGTAGTCCAATACAAATAGTCTAATAAAAAAACAACCCACAATACAAATAGTCCAATACAAATAAGTACTAATAGCTAATGAGAACTACGCAGCTCACGCAAACGCTCAGTGATACGATCACACAACCACCTCGAAAAAGTGGGATCGACGGTGTTTGGATGGATGTAGTCCCTTGCAAGTGCTGCATCAATAGAACTCTCGATCTCACTAGCTACCGGTGCTGGATGAATAGAACTTCCGGTCTCACTAGCTACCGGTGCCACTTCCTCCTTAACAGTAGGAGGAGCCACCTCAGCATTCACTGTTTCCCTCAAACGACGTGCCGCTCCTCGGGTCATGGGTGCCATCTGGTAAAATCAATATTCACATGGGAGAGCGGTTGAAAATGAATGAGAGAACTATCAGAGAATCACATAAAACTAACCATAACTGAAATACAATAATTGACAAATAAATGAGAGAACTATCAGATGTAATACTTAAGTATCAATGCGATACTCGAGTATCGGTATTGTGATTGCGATACCGATACACATAGGAATGGTATGATACTCAGAGTATCGGTATATATCGGACCATTCCGTATTACTCAGGGTATTAGTAATACAAAATGACAAAAATATAATATGTATAAAGAATTAGAAAACTTATATAAGCTTTGGCAGCCATCTTCTTCGTTATCTCTGTCCAGAAATCTGCTCTGAGTCAATCCTTTGCCCCGGAGCTCGAGTGGACATCCTTGAGTAGGACGTATACTCTGAGAGATCATATTTACAAGAATGATATCAGTAGTGGGATTGAGTGTTGGAGGAGATATTATCAAAGTGTACATCCTACTCAGATGGGTCTCTCACTGTTACTATTTTTTTGACAGCATGGTAGATGTGCTCCATCAACAGATTCTTGCTCTGAGCCAAAACTTTGCCCCGGAGCTCAATTGGATATCCTTCGTGTAGAGCTCGAGCGAGAGGTTCCTGATATCATGGTGGTCTCCTTTGTCAAAGGATTCTTGCTCGTCCCTGGGACAAAGGAGACCACCATGCTGTCAGAAACCTCTCGCTCGAGCTCTACACGAAGGATATCCAATTGAGCTCCGGGGTAAAGTTTTGGTTCATAGCAAGAATCTGTTGACGGAGCACATCTACCATGCTGTCAGAAAAAAAATAGTAATGGTGAGAGACCCATCTGAGTAGGACGTCCACTTTGATAATATCTCCTCCAACACTCAATCCCACTACTGATATCATTCTTGTAAAGGTGATCTCTCAGAGTATACGTCCTACTCAGATGGATCTCTCAGAGTATCCTCTCCGGTTGGTTGTCCTAATTCACATATTTTAAGTGTGAGAACGGATGGCTCAGAACGCAACCCAAAATTCATTCTATTATAAATTAGTGTGAATCATCTATGTTCAGTACATATGGTGTAGTATACGTTCTTATCGAATCTAGTATATAGTATCTGAAGAATGTAACAGAATCAAGATGAACTCACATAATGTAATACTAAAACGTCATCTACTACTATATAAGATATAGTGATAGGTTGTCGTATCATCATCGCCGAGGGATGAGGGTCGCATGACAGTCAACTTTATCTACGGCTATATAGTTTCTGCCTCGCCAGTCGAATGGCTGCAGGGACTATATGTTCCGATCACCATGTTACCAATTAACCAACCAACAAAACTACTTGTTATAAATATCGGCACTCTCGGTGCGTTCGAATCGTAGTATCACATTTTTCGGTGTCGGAAAACAAATAATTATTACTAAATTATCAGATTTTTTGGCACTATCGGTGCCCCTAACCAAGCCACCCCCCTACACCACCCCTAGCCCTAACCCGAACCCTACTCCTAGCTCCCCTCCCCCAGCCGCCCTCGTCTCCCCTGCGCCGGAGAGAGTGAGAGCGTCGGAGAGAGTGAGAGAGAGGGAGGGGAAGAGTACCACGTACCTGAGAGGGAGAAGAGTCGCCGGAGAGAGTGACAGCGCCGGAGGGGGGAGGAGAAAGAGTGAGAGCGCCGGAGGGGGAGGAGAGTCGCCGGAGAGAGTGACAGCGTCGGAGGGAGTGGGAGTGCCGAATGGAAAATGAACCCTAACCCTAGCTCCCCTCCTCCAGCCGCCCTCGTCCCCCCTACTGAACCCCCAGCTACCCCCACTCACCCCCAACCACCCGTATTCCCCCCTGCACCTCCCTCCGAGCCACCCGCACCCCCCCAAACCACCAACAACCAAAACAGACAGAAAGAGAGAAAGAGAGAGGGAGGGGAAGAGTCACGTACCAGAGAGGGAGGAGAGTCGCCAGAGAGAGTGAGAGTCGCCGCCGGAGAGAGTGAGAGTCACCGCCGGAGAGAGTGAGAGCGCCGGGGAGGAGAGAGAGTGAGAGAGGAAAATGGGGGGAAATGAAACATTGGGGCGGGGATATAATTAAAATTTAGCAACGCTTAAACTACTGTCGCTAAATGCGTCGCTACTAGCGACGTCCCAGCGATGTTTCGCGACGACTGGGTCATGTGCTTAATGTATGTCGTTGTTACGTCGCTTAGGTCATCGCTAGTAGCGACTATGAGCAATGTTTATATAAAACGTCGCTAATGTACACAATTTAGCGATGTTAATTTAACGTCGCTAAATATACGTCGCCAATTGAGCAGATTTTAGTAGTGATTGCGCTGACGTAAGATGGATACTCAATCTTCAAGCAACATGGTGATACAACTTCGAAGCAAGTCACCTGACCGTGACTTCTTCCCATAACTGATACATCCACCATGCACTGATACAAGGCGAACACTTATCGCCCTTGCATTAAAATGTGTGTCCTTATCTATATGAAGGTCTCTGGCATTTCGAGACATTATGGACTATATCTCAATAGTAAGACGGCGATAACTCCACGTGGTTACAAGCCTAATTATCGAAGGACCCTGAATTACCGATATTGTGGCATCTCTATCTCAAAAGTAGGTCGCAAGTCTTCTGAATGAGATATTCTGTAATACCCTCACCATTTTCTCCTAGGCCGAACGGTCCCAGTGCTCTAGAGATCTCATTCGAGGAAAACCAAAACCCGTGCACGGGTTGTCCAAGTCCATTGACCATGCAATACATGTAAACATTTACAAACTATAAATCATAAGCATAGTCTGAGCCCGAAACTCAGAATTCACATCGACTCACATTACCATTCGTCCATTCAATGTTTCATTGGCACCACGCCCCAACACATTCGTATTGATACACAATGCTTCGAACGACGACCTGTAGGTCCCGAACACACCGAGGCACCATGCCACATTCGATGGATTCGTGGGCACTACACCCCTTTCTAATAGTTTTCTGGCAATTGTGCCACAACTGCTCGTTTCGTGTGCATAGAGAAGCATAAAAAATACAAGGACCATGTGCCCTCAAAACACTATACCTTTAACTTCATGCACCATCAAACCCTATGCTAAGAGGATCATGCACCTACAAACTAATAGAGAGCTTCAAGTTGCTACGCCAAAAAAAACACTATGCCTACGCACCCCTTCAACGAGGAGCATTTAATGCTCCACTGACAAATCGGTCAGACGTCAGCTGTCAACTAGAATATGATGTAGCATGTGCCTCAAGTCCCATATAAATAAACGAAAATTTAGAAATCAAGGAGCCACTCTCACAGACCCATACACCCAGTACCATAGTGGTACTTGGCGTAGGGTAAACACAGGCGTAGCCAAGCCTCATCCTACTAAAGTTAAAATGCTTCGAAGTTCGGGCTGGCAGCATACATCAGTGTTTACGGTAGCGCAATTATGACTGCTTTTGTCGGTTATAGTTACATAGTGCCATATGGCTTAATACGACCAGCTCTCGCATGCGCCTCTAAAAGCCATGCACCTAAACTTGGCATGCGTTCTAAAAGCCATGCGCCAAGTTCCCTCGTGTGCTGAATCCTGCACACGCATCAAATCTTTTCGTTCCAACAAGATCGATATTTCGAGCCATCAACATGCGCCACGTGTCAAACGACTCAGTCATGCCTATGAAGGATGTCAATCGCCCAAGATCTCTACAACAACTATATCCTGTCACGACCGGTACTCGGATGATCGGGCACGAGTACATGGGTATGTCAAGCCTACGCCGCAACATCGGTGGTAGAACGCTGTCTAAGTCAATTATACTATCTAACCATCTCACACAATAGTATATTAAACCTGTCAATGATATGTCAACTCCATACTGAGGACAAGATGATAATATAATATGATAATCAATACTCAATCACAATATCTATAAGGAAGGAATGACACGATATCAAATAATAAAGGAAAGTCACAAAGTCTCAAACTATAATAGACACAACAAATAACCAAGTTTATGAGTCTAGCAATAAATCACAAAAAATCTAGACATAAATAACAACTCAAATGTCTAAGTTGGAGACAGATCCAGTACAATAAGAATATACTAGCTAAATGTCTACTATACTAGTTAAGCGTCCTCAACCCCTGGTACTGGTTCCTCCTGTACTATGGTGCTATTTCTGCTAGCTCTCCAACATGTGATCAATAATATGTTGGACACCAGTCCTCTAAGTAATCATTTGAAAAATATATATCCAGTCATGTTTGAAGCGAAGTACACCTCTATTAATCGTTCCAGTAAATGATAAAGACTATGCAACATTAAATAGAGATAATACACAAGATAATGTAACATGTACGTGAATGTAACAATGTATAGAAAAAACTATAAATGACATAAGAGCATAAAACATCATGTACAATAATGTAACCACAACTTTTCCAGATGAGAGGTATTTTTGACTTTTCATATTTCTTGTTATTATTGTGAATTTAAAATTATATTTAGAGTGATAAACTATTTTGCAAAACTAGTAGTCATATTTTTGGATTAATTAATTAAATAGTGCATATGATAAATTATTGATTATGACTAGTATTTAGCCTTTAGCTAGAATAGTGGTTAGTGATCCTAGAGGACCCAAACCAACTTGACATGACCACCCAACTAGATGATTAGGACTAGCCTAATAGAATTTTGGTTAGCCTCTAGCTAGACTAGCAATAATTAGGAAGCTTGACTAAACATCTAATTAGGAGAAAAGGTTTAATCCCTAACTTGTGATGACATAAGAGAGGGGCTTAGTGGACAACTTACATTAGCCAAAACTCTAAATTAAATCCCCTATGGCAGCCCACTTTTCTTATAAAGTATAACTTCATCTTCTTCCTCCTCATTTTATTCCAAATCCTAACCCTAATTAGAAGCTTCTTCCTCAATTGTTCCTACCACAAAATTTCTCCAAATTAGTCTCATTATATTCCCTTGGAGAGGAGAAGGCTCTATTGGCAAGCTTGGAGGGATTGGAGCACTTGGAGCTTGAAGGGATTCTAGATCTAAGGAATTTTGCATTAGGAATCTATCTCCCAATTGGTATAAGCATTCTAACCCTCTAATTTTCATTAAATTAGTGTAAAGGCATTCACTAGGGATCACCATGCATTATGGTTGCCATTGGAGAGGAGTTTAGGCTCTCCTCTTCCCATTTGAGGGATTTCCCCTTTACAATTTGATTCAAATTGGGGGAAATCCGAGAATAGGATTCTATGGTTTATAAAATTGGTAAATTAGGTCATGCTAGTGATTTAGAACATGTGGGTGAGCTTTGGGTCAAGTTTGAATCTATTTGGAGTGCGTATCATGGATGTGTCTGATACGTACGGACGTGTCCGATACACATGCCAAGTATTTGACAAAATGACCCAAAGAGCACCAAGTGCTCTAAATTCAGTTTTGACCCTTGTATTGGGTGTGCCTTGCTATGGGATTATCATTGGTATGCTTATCTAGGGATTTAAAGGTGTTTTAGTGTGTTATTTATTGTTTGGGGAGTTGGAATCGTGTATGGACTGTTGTTTAGTGTTGACTGTGATATTGTTTGGACTGTTGATGCTCATTGTCCAGTCCTCTAACTTAGTATTCAGTCCATATCCCTATTAGTTCCAGTTTATAGTTAGTTCAGTTCCTGTTCACTGAGCAATTCTTAAATCAACCTTTGAAAGTAGGTTCAGTCAGTGACTGACTGATGAATGAGGGTTTGCATTTGATTCAATCATCATTACTAATAGGTTCAGTCCCTTCTACTTCTCAATCATTCAGTCCCCTATATTGGTATTAGTTGGATGTTTACATATCACCAATTCCCTATCAAGTTCAGTCTTTGAACTCATACTTTGTTCAGCCCTATATTAGGCTGTCCAGTCCCTTACCTATAAGGTGTTACAGTCCATTGGCTCTGTCCTGTCCATATGACAGTCCCTAAGTCAGGGTGTAAAGGAATTTCATATCCTTGTGTCACTTGCAAATTTATATTTATTCAGTCCCATCATTTCTACTATCTATATAACTTGGTATCAGTTATAGTAATTCCTCTGTACCTTAGTATCAGCCACAGGTTCTAGTATCAGTAGCGTGTTAAAGTGAGAGGCTCGTGTCTGAGTGTAGACTTATGTTCCGTTCCTACTTCCTTAATCATTCAGTCCATTAGCTTCCTAAGTGTTCAGTCCCTACATCTAATGTTCAGTCATACATCTTTATACTTGTAGCAGTCATTTCCCTGTGTTAGATATTCCTTTGTGATTCAGTCCCTTGGATATTAAGGGACATGCCCTGCAGTCCCCATCTCTATATGTGGTATGTCCTGCATATCATATGCTCAATCTGACTTTAGTATCAGTCCCTTGGTAATAACCATATTGTTTTAGTCCTTGTTTGTAATAGATGTTTCAGTCCACATCTATTAGATGTTCAGTCCTTGGTTTATCTTTATATCAGTTAATTGGATTAGGGAGGGGCTCGAGTTTAACGGTTCAAGTATAATGAGTGTGGGTATAGGATAACTGATAAGCATATGTATATATATTTGTGGAGTAGTATAGAGATTATTGTGTCATAGGATTTTGTGTATAGAGATTTGACAGGACTGATGCACTAGTGTGTGCCATATGGCATTGTATATGTGAGAAGGGAAACCTGGAGGTAATGCCTCTTGAGTGCAATGCTTGCTCAGTAGGATTGGCTTGTGCACTACTAGGCAGTGATAAGGGGGAAGCTCTACTACAGAGCTATATACATATGAAGTGAAGTAATAAACAGGAAGTTTCCCCAGTACAAGAAGCCCTACACATAGCATATTAATATTAGTTTGATTTTGAGAACAGCAGTAGTAGCATACTGTTGTGAGCAACAAGTAAGGGGGAAATGGGTGAGATGGGTTGAGGTATTGTAGAGGGGTTTGGGGATTTTCCCTCGATTGGATTGTTGTATTTCATTAGTCCACATATTGACATGTGGTCAGTCCTATTTAATCACTATCCAGTGTTTGCCATTTATTATAAAAGAACAGAACAGTTTTATGGGAGGACTGGACTTTTACTTCATAATACAAACTCGCTCGTACAAAGAGAGCCTAGGAACAAAAACCTAGAAAAAGCAATCTAAGTACAATTGTTTAGTTTTTATGGGGGGTGACGATAGAGGCTCGGGAGAGTGCTATCAACTCTGCCTTACTCCTTGGACGATCGGACGTAGCTTCTGCTCTGGTGAAGAAATGCTCTTTGTGTGTGCGGGGGTTGCTAGTCTCTCTGCTCGGGCTCTGTGCGTATAACTCTGTGTCTTGCAAAGGAATAATCCCCTGCTATTTATAGGGCTTTGTGATAAGTAGGGTGTGCAGTAATTGCTCCTTGAAAAGCGGGCGGTTGGGGATTGATTAAGATTAGCCTTGATCTTATTTTTTGGAAATCAATCTGGGCTGTTTATGTTGATTGTAACAAATCTGCATTATTTGTTGGAAATCGATATGGGCAGTTATGATGATTGCAATAAATTTGCATTGTTATGATTTGTTGGTTGCTAAATCTGAGTGGATAAATCTTAGTCAATCTTCTGCCACGTGTCCCAACTGTCATTTATGCTGTGAGCCGCACGAACGGGGCATCCTGGCAGAGCCGCATGAGTGTGGTCTGCTAATTAAGCCGCATGAGGGTGGCCTCACAATCGAGCCGCATGAGGATGGCCCCACAATCGAGCTGTATGAGGATGGCCTCCAACTGAGCCGCATAAGGATGGCCTCCAACTGAGCCGCATAAGGGTGGCCCCCAACTGAGCCGCATGAGGGTGGCCCCTAACTGAGCTGCATGAGGTGGCCCCCAACTGAATCGCATAAGGATGGCCTACAACTGAGCCGCATGAGGGTGGCTCCCAACTGAGCCGCATGAGGGTGGCCCCCAACTGAACCACATAAGGATGGCCTCCAACTAAGCCGCATGAGGGTGGCCCCCAACTGAGCCGCATGAGGGTGGCCCCCACAACCGAGCCGCATAAGGGTGGCCCCCTATCTGAACCGCATAAGGGTAGCCCCCATAACTGAGCCGCATGGAAGTCTTTGAAGCGATCCGCATATGGAGCTTTAGAATTTGGTGGATTGTGCCAGCCATAAAGATTTTTCTTGTCTCTCTAGGGGCACGTCATTATGTCAGAGTCATCATTTTACCTTTATATCAGAGCTGTCAATTCTTTGTGTCAGAGCTATCGTATTGTGTCAGATCATTTAATGAGCTAGCTGCACAGAGTAGTTATGGCCAGCTGTAGAGTCCTATTTTTGAACCGCATAGGGCCACGTGGCTTTTTTCGAGCCGCATGGAGCTATCGGGGACTTTCCAGCCGCATGAAGCTCTAAGGGTCTTTTGAGCCGCATGAGGCTCTAAGGGACTTTTGAGCCGCATGAAGCTCTAAAGGATGTTTGAGCCGCATGAAGCTCTAGGGGGCTTTTGAGCCGCATGAGACTCCCTCTGTTTTGAGCCGTATGGACTTTTCTATTTTTTTTCATGCTTCTACAAGACCCCCTTCAAAGTTTTCAATTTGTAAAATTGAAATACTTTGAATAAGAAGCATGGCTATGTCCGCATAAGCTCTTCTTATCGCATAGACTCCTCTAGCCGCATAGGATGTTCTGGCCGCATGGACTGCTCTGGGCCGCATAGACTGTTCTGGCCGCATGGACTGCTCTGGGCTGCATAGACTTCCTAGCCGCATAGACTGCTCTGGCCACATGCTGTCCTTCATGCCATGTGGGCGTCTCATTGATTGCTCTTGATTTGTTTTGATTTAAAGCAATCTTTGGGTAGGATCCCAAGAGTCGGTATTAAATATTTTAGATTGCCTTGATGATTCTGAGCACTCCTTTTTGCATGAGAGGGGATAAAATCCTAATAGTCGATTTTATATTCTAGGCAGCTCATGGTTCGAAGCGTCCATCGGTCTACGAGCCCTCTCTCCGCCTATAAATATGAGTAATTTTTAGAGATAGACTCTTTACTTTCTTATCTTGTTCAAGCCTTTCTTACCCTAGTTGCCGTCGTCTTCTCCTTCGATCACCGATGGCTCCCAAAGCTTCCTCTAGCGCCGCAGCGAAGGGTAAAGGAGCGGCTTCCTCATCGACTGAGGCGCCCACAGTTCATCCCGACGTCCACCCCGTCATTGATGGTAAGGATATTGGAAGAAATTGTATGAACTCAAAGCCCTAACCATCATGGCTACGTCGTATATTTTATGCGCGGGCCTTCTTCGTCTTCATTGAACTGTTCAAGTTTATTGTGATGAATCTGCATACTGTGCTGCATGTGCCGCATGTACGTCTCATGTCCGAGCCACATGAGGTATGCCCCATGTCCGAGCCGCATGAGAGTCGTCTTGTGGCCGTATAAGTACTTTGTAAACTGGGCCGCATAAGCTTCCTTGAAGTAGAGCCGCATAAGCTCACTCGAACTGTTCCGCATAAGACCCCATCAAATCAGAGCCGCATAAGCGCTTTTAAACTGGGCCGCATAAGCTCCCTTGAAGTAGAGCCGCATAAGCTCACTCGAACTGGGCCGCATGAAACCCCGCTAAACAGAGCCGCATAAACTCATCTGAACTCGGCCGTATGAGACCCCACTAAACAGAGCCGCATAAGCTCATCTGAACATGGCCGCATGAGACCCCGCTAAACAGAGCCGCATAAACTTATCTAAACTCGGCCGCATGAGACCCCGCTAAACAGAGCCGCATAAGCTCATCTGAACTCGGCCGCATGAGACCCCGTTAAACAAAGCCGCATAAGCTCATCTGAACTCGGTCGCATGAGACCCCGCTAAACAGCCGCATAAGCTCATCTGAACTCGGTCGCATGAGGCCCCGTTTAAACAGAGCCGCATAAGCCCCATTAAATTGAGCCGCATAAGGACCCGCCTGATCAGAGCCGCATAAGCTCGAAAACACTAAGCAGTTCTCCCTGGCCATCTTTTAACTTGTTTTTTTTGTTCTTTTTTCAGTGAATTTGCCAGTCAATGCTGCGGAAGAACCTTTGGTGGGTCGCATCCAATCTGCTGTGGGCTATAGGTTCGACCACATAGTCGAGTATGTGGTGAACCAGCTTCCAAGAGACGAACCTGTGGAGAGGCTGGAAGACATTAAAAAGCAGTCCTTCTTCTTTATCTCGGGGATGATGAACTCAGGGCTGCTGGAGGGCAAATACTTGAAGCCTGCGTTCCTCTTTGGGGATGCCTTAACTGTAAAGAACTCCCAAGTTCTGGACATATCTGAGAGTTGGAGTTTTACCTCTGACGGGATGGCGATCCATATTCCTCTGATGGAGCATCACTTCCCACTATCGTGGTTCAACATGTTGCCCATGGACAGAAAGATGGAGGATTCCTTGGCTCCAACCCGGAACGGGATGATTGTGGGCAAAATTTACTATAACAATAACCTGCGGTCAGTGTACGCGGGCAGGGTACCGTCAGCCGCTACGTGATGGGGTTGGCCCCGGGCAGTTTTTTGAATGTGCAGGGTCCCAACTTCAAGTTCTCTCAAGCTGACACTTTCCTGACCACCAGCTTGTTCGGAAAGGGTCCAATCCCGTTGGCCGGTTGTTGCTACCGAGTTGGATACACCCCCTCCCTTCGTGGACCAACCTGTCCATGTGGATTGTAGGGAAATACGAGACTCTCTTGCGCGAGATTGGACTCTACCATGCTATTCGGGACACCAGCTATGGCTTGCCCATAAACAAAAAATTGTTCATGGCTCTGCTGGAAATGTACAACTGCCGTACGAGGACCTTTTTTACACCCGTAGGGGAGATGGGGCTTGCTCTGCACGAGATGCATGACGTCTCCAAGCTGCCTTGGAGAGATGAAGTCTTTGAGGTGTATACCTCGACGAACAAAGAGTTCGAGGATCTGGAGGAGAAGTTCCCGGGCTTTATTGCCGTCTACCGGGAATTGCTGTGTCATCACAACATGTGCCAGCAGTTGTCGAAGAAAAATAACGACAGCTCGGAAGGGAACCTTCCGCATATAAAGGCCTGGCTCACTTACCTTTTTAAGTTCGGCGCCTCAGGCCGGGTTTCTTCCTGAAGTCCTCGAACTCGGGAGGAGATGCAGGACCAAGTGTCAACCGCCAAGAGGGTAAAAACCACCGATGATAGGTTCGGGAGTCAATCTGACTCTTTTGTTTATTTTTATCAAGACACTCAGTCGTTGTCCGAGAAGGCTCTTCTGGCCGGATTCCTGATGGTGTGGCTACGGAATTGCATAGTTTCAGGAGGGGCTGGTTCTATTGAGCGGATCAGCTGCAACTTTATCCTCCCTACTGTGAAACTGGTCTTCAGGGTCAGACTAGCTCTTCTTCCGGCCATGGTGTGCAGCATACACCGTGGCCTTCACGCTTACTCGTCCAAGGTCATCGCCCGTGACCCGATGAAGGACTTTGAAAGCATTGAGCTACCCTATCATTATCTGATGGGGTGGCTGCTAATGCATTACCGGTCTTTAATGAGGCCTAGCCCTGAAGATGGTGTATCTGCCCAGGATGCTTTCATCTTTCAGTATCGCCGCCTGCCTTGGGATTGCGAGACTATGCGTGCCCGTCGGATGGCACTGGCGAGAGTTGATAGATACACTTTTTTTATGTCTGTTCCTCGATTTACTGCTGAGGAAGTGAGGGCCGTACATCTTGATGTTATTGGGCCTCCCCACTTCTTATCTGGCAAGATGCTCCTTTGGCTGCACAACATTCGTCCTTCCCATCCGGTAAACCGTAACTGCAACACTGTCTACTTGGAGCCTTACTTACCCAGTAGGTTCTCCCGCCAGTTTGGGCATAGCCAGTTATTCTTGAAAAATCCCAGCTCTTGCCTGGGTTTTGAAGGTAGTGTCCTTGATGGTATCTGTCACGCCCCGCTCCCGTAAGAGCGATCGTCCTCGCTAAGGCGTGATGACGCACGAGCCTAGATTGCGCTCGTGCAAGGCAGGTTCCATAACGACCGATTTCAGCGGCTGCGACGAGGTCGTCACATAGAAGTCCCGTGCAGAGACATTGAATATTAGCAACAAAATTTGAAACAAAACACAAGTCATTACAAAACACTCTTTTATTGATATTGGAACAAAGGTTACAATGGGGCGCCATGGCCAAGATTACAATCACTCAAGCTACATTTATAAGTCACTCAGCTCTCTCTCATCTCTGAATACAAGTCTTGGATCAGCGGAAGCTTTGGAAGGCGACGTCCATACATTATGTCCCGTATAAGTCTTTACTCCATACAGTCGCACGCTCCGAATCGCCAAGAAACTCCATGTCTCGATGCATCCAAGCGAGCTCCGCGCCACGAGCTTCTACCTGTGCCTGCACATGTAAACTATGTGGGTGTCAGTACCCAACTATACTGGTGGAATGAGCTCCTCGCCCACCCATACAAAACCAACACGTTTACTTTACTTTGTGCAACATAGTCCATTCTTATCAATTGTCTTTCTAGTCTTGTCTTAGGATCAGTTTTATGACAGACGCCTTGGCATACTTGTGTCTGAGGACCATCTCGTGCTTGCAACAGTAACGTCCACTCAACAACGTTAACCTATCAAGTCGTGCTTGCCTTACGGCCAAAATCACAGAAGCAACTACGCGATAGACTCCATTTTCTTGCCTCAAGACCTTTTTCGTGCTTGCATTTTCAACGCACCGACTCATACTTGTCTGCCAAACTCTGGGACGTAACGACTCGGTCGTGCCATGAACTCATTTTGTGCTTTAATAACTCTGAGGCAGCGCCTCCTCATTTAGTCTTGCCTATACTTTAGTTTTGTGCAACATGGCCGTGCCTCATATTTCGAGGTCGTGCCCAGCAACTCAACGTAACTTCACACAACTTGTCCTACGGCCCTTCTCGACTTAACTCGCAACAACTCAAGCCTAACTCATGCAAAATCCTTGCCTTACTTAATACACGTTGCCATATCCCGTGCCGAAGCACGCCGCCTTCGTTGTAGCCAAATATTAGGCCCAGACATTATGTCTTCTAACTGCATACACATTCAACTCAACTCAATCCAAAGGCACACACACGCGGATTGTCGCCCGTGTCGACACATCTATATGAAAGGTCACTGGCATTAACTAGCCATCCTGGAAATAGCCTGGCATTCGGGACCCTTGTACTACCGGTTGCGATCCTCGATGCAAGTCCCCGACCTACTGGTTGCTTCATACCTAGCTCGGCTATAATCTGTTCTTCCTAGGCCGGATCGGTCCCTGTCCCAAGGTTGCCGATCCGAAGAACCATCGCCCTTGTCGACAAGTTGTCCATGACCACGCGCCTACGCTAACTTCTAGACTTAACGTAATGTATGGTCTCATCATCATCACTTAGTTCCTTGCTTTACTTCTTCCACTTTTCACACTTCCTTCGCAGAGCCCAAACCAGGGTTGCCTCGGCGACTGAACCACAGTCCTGACATATTTTCTCTCGGTGACTAACCATCGTTTAGACTTAACATTCTTTGAACTCAGGGAATGGATACTGCATAGCCTTCCAACTTACTTGAACATAACATGTTTCCTTAAGTATCGACAGACCGTGGCTAACTTTCTACTGAACCAACCGCGGCTCGTGCCTTAAACCGACTCGTGTTCTACGCAACACTATCGCCCAAGTCATACTTCATATGACGGGCCATGGGATCGAGGGACTGTAGAAGCATGGAAAAGAATGAAGAAGGATCCATGCGGCCAGAGAGCCCCCTGCGGCTCAAACAAGTCCTATGCGGCTCAAAGAGGAGCCACGTGGCCTACGAACAGCTCTCTCTTTTTTGCATTAAATGCCTTGACGGCTGACAGCTTTGACGAGGTGACAGTTCTGACACGAAGATATCATTATGACTCCCTCATAATGACGGATTCCTTGGGAAGCGATGAAAATCTCTGACACAATATCCCGTGATTCAGAAACTGTCATGCGGCTTTGATACGTGGACAGTTGTATGCGGCCCAAGCGGAGACTCCCCCATGCGGCTCATAAAGACCAGCCTCATGCGGCTCATGAAGGACAACTCCATGCGGCCCACGAAGACCATCCCCATGTGGCTCATGAAGGACAGCCCCATGCGGCTCATGAAGACAGCTCCATGCGGCTCACATAGGCCATCTCCATGCGGTTCACTCATACTCATACGACCCAAATCATTACCATGCGGTCCAAATGTTCAGAGGGGGGACCACTCTTAGGCAGCCTGGACACGTGGCCAGCTTTATGCGGCCCAACTTTCCTGTAGCTCAGACACGTGGCATGATAGCAGGGCACGAGGCATCAGATTGATCGAAATCCCTTAGTGAATCCCAATGAAATATTGGGATCAAATCAGATCATTTGCAAATAAGCCAATTAAAGACACGTGTCGAGAAATCCGAGGTTGGCATGACAAATCTGGAGGATTTATGCCAATCAGTATTAATTATCCACAAAAGATTTGATGCAATCACATTTATTGCTCAAATCTCGATAAACGGCCCAGATCCAATGATCCTTAGCCGTCGATTTTCAAGAATGGGCAATCATTGTAAACCCTAATGAGGCCCCCCCACTCTTACAAATAGCAGGGTGCCATTCCCCTGCAAATGGACACACAAATATATACAGAGACAGAGATATACAGAGAGACACATATACACAGAGAGAGATACAGAGACAGACGCGCATAGAGAGCCAGAGAGCCTAAAGAGAGAGCATTTCTTCGTCAACGCCTGTCAGTTCTTCTACAGAGTCCAAAAGCTGCACTCGATCGTCCAATGAGTAAGGCAGAGCGGCCGTCGCTTTCCCGAGCCTCTACCGTCACCCCCAGAATCTAAAATAAACAATTGTACTTAGATTGATGTACCTAGGTTTTCATCCCTAGGCTTTTTTTGTACAAGCGAGTTTGTATTATGAAGTAAAAGTCCAGTCCTCCGATAATTGTTCTGTTCTTTTATATTTCATGGCAAACACGAAGGCGACTCTGCTGGGGACAAACTTCTCCACAGATGAGGAGTTGGTGATGCAGTCGGATGCAGCCATCTTGGCTCCACGCAACAGAAGATGGTCGTCCGTTTCGACCAACAGGCGTTTGAAGAAATGCTCTCTGAAGGAAGTGCCGGCCCGATCCAGAAGCGAACCCGCACAAAGAAAGCTCGCTGCGAGTGGAGGCCAAAATTATTTGCTCCTTCACAAGCTCTGGACGGGATACTCTCTGCTACCCAAGACGGCGAAGGCGAATCTCATACGGCTCCACTTAGAGCCGTAGAGCACTCTGTTGTCCCCAAGTCCGGCAGAGGAAAGCACTACGATACTGGACTTACAGGGACAAAGAGCGACTTTATGCGCCCCAAGAAGAAGCCGAACACTCATGTGGCTAAATCTGCCAACCACACGCCGGAGGCTCAAGCGGATGAATCTGCCCGCCGCATGAAGAAAGTCTATGCGGCCAGATCATCCAGCCGCATGAAGAAAACTTATACGACTGAGACTCCCAGCCGCATGAAGAACGCCTATGCGGCTACATCTGCCAGCCGCATGAAGATTACCGATGACAGCCGCATGACACCCACTCCACGTGGCCCTGTCTTCGGCCGCCTCTCCTATGGTCCTGATCTCTTGTGCTCCCAAGAAGATATGTCTGACTCTCTACAACATCACCTAGACTCTTCCTACTATGTACCTTTACGCACTAGAGCGAAGAAGTCTAGGGCAGTGCGAGCTTGGCAAGCTCGGTCCGCTGATCCTGTCTCTGACCATCCGAGCGTCCCGCATACCGTTATGTGGGCCTCAGATGGGAGGTTGTACAGAACCACTCGAGTCCAGCCCCCGACGGCAAACGGATAGAGATGTTCGCAAAAGTCTTCCAAAATCCAGGGAGCAAACATGGTCGATCCAGACCCATCTGACTTGCGTGAGGCCATCCTCCATAAATGCAAGGAAAGAGAAGACGCATCGGGGTGCAAAGAGTCCTCCTACAGACGTCACTGCACCCAAGTCATCGTCAACTGCTGCTGCAATAACGCGACGGTGCAAAAAGACCGACAGTCCGTCTTTCAAAGACTGCAACAGCCGTCTTCAGAAGACGAGGCACTTCCCGTCGTCTCCTGCAACTCTGCTCAGAAAGTCCCCGCTGATCGAAGAGGGAGAAAGACAAATGTTCCCAGCCCGAAGATTTCAACCACTGCAACTAAAAGACTGTCGTCTAAGCGGGTGCCCACCACCGGAGTTTTCCAAGGCACTCGTTCTAAGACAAAATCTGCTACAGTGAGAGATTCGTCGTCCACAACGCAGGGGGTTGCTGGGACTGGAGGTAGCACTCCTCCGAACCTCAACAACAATCCGATGTTCCAAGAAGACGAATTAGGGGAGGCAACTCTCCCATCAGATGCAGCAAACCCCGACGTCCCCGAGGACGTCCACAACTCCCAAGACGAGGCGAACTCGGAGACTGGGGGTACTGTTCCTTCCGAGTCTGAACCAGAAGAGAACATACCCACATACACCGATGACTTCTCACTACAGGGGTATGATTCGGAGGGCGCTTCCTCCACCGCTTCGTCCATCTCTCCTCACGTAAAGACGATATTCATGACAGACATCAGCCAAGGTGGTTCCAGTGATCGGCAACGCATCGACACTCTCGAAGCCATATTGCTTGCCTTGGTCAAGTCTGTGGACAAGATTAAAGCGGCCCTTCCAGCTCTGCAAGGAGGGACGCCTGGCCAAACAAGCGCGGGTCCCACGATCAATGCGGACTCGAATTCAGCAGCACCGAACCAGGACAACGATCCTCCTGAAATAATGGCCCCCACCGCCGTGGATGAGGCCCGCGAAGCGAGAAGAGAGGTCCAGGAGCTCCGAGCCCTGTTTCATGCTCGAGAAAACTCTCAAGACCTCATAATACGGCAACCGTACCCTGCTGCCTGGAGGGACATTCTATTCCCAACAAGATATAAGCCATTCAATATCAATCCCTATGATGGCAAGACCTCAGCAAGTCGGTACATCACTTACTTCGAGGTCACCACCGATCATTTGCCCCATGACGATGCTATTCTCACACGATTATTCATCGGGGCATTGGAAGGGGTCGCCTTCGACTGGTACCGCAACCTGCCAGACAACTGCATCCGCTCCTTCGCCGGCTTCAAGCGCATGTTCTTGGAGAGATTCTATGAAGTAGGATAGGACATCACAATGTCCACCCTCATGGACGTCGTCCAAGGGGAGCAAGAGCAGACAAGAAACTATATCGAGCGGTTTCGCCAAACCACAATGAAGCTGCCATCTGGAAATCCGGATTCCTCCTTGATTGAAATTTGCCAAAAGAGATTGCTCCCTACAATCAGTCTCTGGATGGGCGAAAGTCAATTCAAGGACTGGAAGACGTTCATCATCAGTGCCACAAGTGCCGAAGAACGATTGAAGAAGGCTCGCCAATTGGGATTGCACATCTCGGACGGAGAGAACAAGGGCAAGCGCCCTAGTACCAACAACGACAATAGGGGTAGCCCCTCCAACAATCGGGACAGCAGGGGTAAGCAGGCTATGGTGGCCGACACAGCACATAAATCTGAGCCAAAGCCGGCAGACAAACAATGGCCGCAAATCACTTACTCCTTCGAAGACGGTCATGTCAAGCCCATCTTGGACATGCTCATACAAGGAGACAGAATTCAGCTTCCTCCACCAAGACGGGAACCGCGGCATGCAGACATAGAGAACCCAAAGTACTGCCATTACCATCGCTACGTCCACCATGCCACACACGACTGCTGCCAACTAAAACGGTACATCCAAAATCTCATCGATTCGAACGCACTGGCCATCGATTTCGAAGAGGTAACTGTGGCAGCCAATATGGTGTTAGTACAATTTGGCAGCTTCTCTCCGACGAAAACTCAAGACGGTGTGGTCTCCATCCCTCTGGCGATAATGGAGATTGCTAATCTTCTACCTCCCCGAGATCAGGCTGCTGGTCTAGTGCCCCTCACCACATCACGAGGAGAGGTCATGTGGATTCATCCAGACTTGGTATCAGAAGTGACTCGGCCCATACCATCTTCCATCTGCAAGAAGAAGGGTGGAAAAGTCAGGTCCTGTCGCACAATCTCGGCAGATATCGAAGAAGCTACAGCCGTCGTCACACGATCTGGGGCACAATCCCAACCAGTGGCTGACAACCCGGCTGAAGATCATCAGCCCGCTATAACTGACGCTCCGGGACCGGCTCAGCCTCCGACGACCGACAAGCCTAGGCCGAAGGAGACTCGCTTTGACAAATCCCTCCGAAAATAGGTACCGCAGGGGCTGGAGAAGCCCTACAACTTCGATATCTTGGCACAATTGGCCAACACACTGGCCAAGTTGTCATTATACGAGCTTCTGAGACTCTTCAAGGATGTTCGTACGGCTTTGAGCGATGCACTCCAAAATGCCGACGCATACCTGGCTCAGGTCAACCTCACGGGAGAGAACCCGCCTGCAGATCTCCAAGACAGCGCTTATACGGGAGCGATGTCCAACATTGTCTTCACTCCGCAGGACATGCTCATCAAAACCAACCTGCACGATCGCCCGTTATACTACACTAGATACATCGGCGACGTAAAGGTGGATCAGATGCACATTGATCCTGGCTCTTCCATAAGCATTATCCCGAAAGGTCTTCTACATCATCTCCGTATCCTAATGCATCGCCTGACGCCTACAAGCACCACCATCAGTGGTTTCAATTCGGGCAGGAGCTACCCGATTGGAAAGATTCGTCTGAAGTGTCTAATTGGCGATCTCCAATTAGAAGTCACCTACTACGTCATAGATGCAGACACTTCTTACAACATCCTCTTGGGGCGCCCGTGGATACACGATTATATGATCGTGCCTTCCATACTGCACCAGTGCTTCAAATATGTCGACAAACACGGCTTCGTGAGGACGGAATTTGCTGATATCGATCCCTTCAAAGGGGTCGAATCCTACTACTCAGACTCATGCCTATACGAAAAGTCGAATAGGCACCTTGATGAAGGGGATGTGCAAGCTCGTACCGAGACAGCCACAGGATCCGAAGAACCTCTGACGATCCACCTCCAAGCTTACAAACCTGGCAAGTCTGCATCCCTTACCTCCACTCTGCGTAAGGACGCAATCAGCCTCTCGGCACAAGAAGAGCAAATGATAATCCGGCTGCCAAGGTCCGGCCAAACGCCAAGACCCTCAACGGAGCCACTGTCAATTAGGCTGCCGAGAGTCGGCCAGCCGCAAACGGAGAAGCTTAATCCCTCCGACAAGCCAATGACGATACGCCTTCCCAAGAAGGGTCGTCACCCCGATCAAAGGCATGGAACCTCTAGCGAACCAACCACTCCCCGTCCAACATCGAGTACCAAGCTGGGAGTCGCTAGTCTGCCAACAAATCCACGCTCGGCTCCACCAGCTGAACCGCTGACGATCAAGCTGCCCAGGTCGTCCTCTCAGTCTTCGTTTATACAAGGGGTAGCCGAAGAGGAACCGGAGTTAGCCAAGTATGTGGCTACCCACACTGATGTTCCCTCCGCAGATGATGTAATCCTCCTAGAAAAGATACCTTACTTCATCAATAAAGGGCTATCTTTGAACTACCTCGAGCTTAATAAGCTTTGTACAATGTATGCTATGGAACACGGTATAGGCACTCACCTACACATATAGGTAACAAATGTGTACACCACAATCCAGCTTACTCCAGTGGAAGACGCTTACCGCATAGTCGAGGGAGGGGACCATCCAATCATCTTCGGCCGGAAGGACGATCCGTATCCCTTCACCATAGAGGAAGTCGACCTTGGGTCGGATACTGGAAGACTGCCTCTGTATCTTTATAGTCCCCAATCCAAATATCTCATGCAGAAACAGGGGTATGATCTTGAGACAACGCCAGGCTTGAACTACGGTGCTGGATGACGATTACCTTTGAAGCTACTGGTCCCGACGGACAAACCACGGGACTACTACAGCAAGACTCGGTGCGGATTAGGATATGTAACACCCACGATGTCCCCTGAGAGCTCAGATAAAGAATGTGACTGGCATTCACATTCAACCGGGTCACCAACTTCTGACTTGGATACCAGCATCGGAGACCTATTCAGACAAGTCCTGTCAGTCAACATGGCATTCGCCGACGCTTACGAAGAAGACGAAAACATCCCTGAAATCTTCTAGCTAGAGCCGTGGGCCCAACAGCTGGATGCACAATGGGAAAAGCGGTTCGCACAGAGAGAACCGCCTACTGAAGATGAGATCATACAAGTGGATCTCAGCAGCGAATCTTCTCCAAAATCGATCTTCGTCAGTAAAAGCCTAACAGACGGAGAGCAAAAATCGTTACTGGAACTTGTCAAAGAATATATTGATGTGTTCGCCTGGAGCTATGAAGACATGTCCGGGTTAAATCCCGAGGTTGCCCTTCACAAGCTCAACATTCGGCCAGATGCAAAGCCGGTCAAGCAACAACAACGACGCTTCCGCCCAGGCATCATGGATGCAATCGAAGCCGAAGTCAATAAACTGATAGCCAGCAGCTTCATACGTGAAGAACAACGTCCAGACTGGGTCCCCAACATAGTACCCGTCATCAAGAAAATGGGAAGATTCGAATTTGTATCGACTTTCGCAATCTGAACGAGGCATGTCCCAAAGATGAATTCTCCCTCCCTATCATAGACATCATGATTGACAACACCTGCGGCTTTGAACGTATGTCATTCATGATGGCTTCTCGGGGTACAACCAAATCAAGATGTCTCATGATGACGAAAAGCATACATCATTCCGAACACCGATTGGCACATACTGTTACACAGTCATGCCTTTCGGTTTGAAGAATGTCGGTGCCACATATCAAAGAGCCATCAGCATTATCTTCAGAGACCACTTACGCAAGACGGTAGAGTGCTATATTGATGACATTGCCGTCAAGAGTCGCTGCAAGGGAGACCATCTGCAGGATCTGAGGACGGTATTCGATCTGATGCGAGCGCACAATTTGAAAATGAACCCTACGAAGTCGTTCCTGGGCGTATCCAGCGGGAAGTTCTTGGGTTTCATCATTACCGCCCAGGGTATCCATGTAGACCCTGAGAAAACAAAGGCAATTATGGAGATGGGTCCCCCGAGAAATCTTTGCGAACTCAGAGGCCTTCAAGGGAGGCTAGCTTACATCAGGAGGTTCATTTCTAACCTCTCCGGGCGATGTTGACCATTCACCCATCTCATGAAGAAAGGCGTCTCATTTGTATGGGACGAAGAATGTCAGCGTGCCTTCGGCAGCATCAAAGAATATTTGTCGAACCCTCCAGTCTTGGTGGCCCCGGTTGCTGGAAAACCATTCCTGCTCTACGTACGAGCAATGGAGCATTCCCTCGGGGCTCTGCTGGCACAAAATAATGATACAGGCCATGAACAATCCATATATTACCTCAGTCGAATGATGATTGGGCCAGAGCACCGATACACCACTGTGGAGAAGGAATGCCTCGCCCTGGTGTTCGCCATTCAGAAGACGCGGCACTATGTCATTGGACAAACAATACATGCGATCTCACGAGTCAACCCTCTCAGGGTCCTCATGACTAAACTGGGGGCACTCAACTCTCGCCTCGCTACATGGGCAATATTGCTGTCCCCTTATCATATGATCTTCGTCCCACAAAAGGCTGTCAAAGGTCAAGCCCTGGCAGACTTTTTGGCAGCCCACCCGGGCTCGGAGTCGTCCAGAATATATGAAAAAATCTTAGATGAGGTCGCCGACTCGTATGCAACCTCTCACGATGATATATTGCGAATATTCTTCGACGACGCCTCAAGGACCGGACCTAAAGGCAACATCGTCGTCGGAGTCGGGGTGGTGCTGGTTTCTCCTTCTGGATTGGTGATCAATCGCGCTAACTCCCCCACAGAACCCTGCTCTAACAATGTGGCCGAGTACAATGCTTTGGTCATTGGCCTCCAACTTGCAAGAGAGCTGGGGGTAGAATATCTTGAAGCATACGACGATTCTCAGTTAATCATCAATCAGATTCGGGGCTCATACGAAGTTCGCCACGAAGACATGATCCCACCAGATAGCGATCGACATCATCTCGTCGTTCGAAGGGTTCTTCATCGAGCACGTTCCCAGACTCCGAAATATCGAAGCCGATGCCTTAACAGGCCTGGCCGCTTCCCTAGCAGTGCCAAATCAGACTCATCAATCGGTAGATGTGATAGGCCACGAACTGGTCTGCCCCAAGAACAACGTTCAATTCGTGGCGAGTTATTCCGCTCAGACGATCGACGAAGTCCCAGATTGGAGACAACCATTCATTGACTTCGTCGTCTACGACATCCTGCCTGAGAACCCAAAGGAAGCCACCTCCATCAGACGGCGTTCTCTCAGATTCATCTACGATACAGAGACGAAAATGCTGTATCGACGATCCTATGATGGATTATTGCTTCGGTGTCTGTCAAATGCAGAAGCCAAAGAAGTCGTGCGAGAAGCTCATGACGGTGTCTGCGGGGCCCATCAGCCTGGCCCTAAATTGCAAGACCGCCTTCGCCGAATGGGCTACTACTGGCCCACGATGGTAGCAGATGCGATAGACTATGAGAGAAAGTGCAAAGCCTGCCAAGTCTATGCGGACTTCATCCACCAGCCATCCGAATTTCTACATCCGATAGTGGCGTCCTGGCCGTTCGAAGCATGGGGAATGGATATCATCGGTTCGATCACTCCACCTTCCTCCCGAGGACATCGCTTCATACTCGCAATCACAGATTACTTCTCCAAATGGGTGAAAGCTGTCCCGCTTGCAGAAGTCAAAACTTCGAACGTGATCAGCTTCCTCATGTATCACGTCATCTATCGCTTTGGACTGCCCCGAAGGATCATCCACGACAATGGTCCTTAGTTTGCAAGCCATGCCTTCTATCGGTTCTGCGACAAGCACCGCGTCCAGAATATTGCTTCGATGCCATACAATCCAGCAGCAAATGGGTTGGCAGAAGCATTCAACAAAAATTTTATCAAGTTACTCAAGAAGTTCGTATCGTCCAACAAATGCGACTGGAACGAGAAGCTTGGTGAATGCTTATGGGCATACCGTACTATAGTCCGGACAGCCACAGAAAACACACCATTCGCCCTGGTGTACGGAAGTAAGGCAGTTCTCCCATTAGAGACTCAAATACCCTCACTCCGCGTCGCCCTCACTTATCAATTGACGACGGATGATAACTACCGACGTCGACTACAAGGGTTAGAGGCCTTAGATGAAAAGTGCCTCCTGGCTCAGCAAAGAATCGAGCTATACCAAGCGCGCATCTCTGGAGCCTTCAACAAGAAAGTTAAAATCAGAATATTCCAAGTGGGCGATCTCGTTCTGGCAGTCCGAAGACCGATGGTCATGACTCACAAGACCGCCGGCAAGTTCCAGCAAAAATAGGAAGGTCCATTTATCATCGAGGCTGTATTCTCCAACGGTGCTTACCGCCTCGCCAAGCAAAATGGAGACTTGCTCATGTTGCCCGTCAATGGCAAGTTCCTGAAGAAATATTATGTCTGAACGAAAGATCCCAGATTACTGAGTTATGTACCCGCTGGTGCCGCTGAACTCACCTCCACAACATCCCAGATTACTGAGTCATGTACCTGTTGGTGCCGCTGAACTCACCTACTGTCACGCCCCAGAACCAGAATACTGGAGAGCGGGGGCAGACATAGCCAGCTACGTATATTGAAATGGAAACCACCTCGATATACGGTCACGGCTGTCTAGATATGTGAGGGTTTTCTACAAGCCAACAGTCTCTTATGGTCATGAACAAGCCTAGTGTCTCAATCACCACAAGTAAGTAAAGTCGCAAGATGTATGATCATTAAATATACAATAATAAGGTATCCCAAATATTACATATTCAGCTGATCATGAAGCTAGTCATTACAAAATATTAGGACTAGCAAGAGTTTAGTCATACATGATCAACCCTAGGATTTGTCAATCATGTTTACAGCCCGTAGGCAGACAGTAAGTAAAGTGCATCGAGCTAACAGGTGCTCATCGGCTAAACGCCTCAAAAGAATAGTTTTACAATAGAGTGAGCGAAACAAAATAGAAAACCCACTCTTGGCCCGAATTCCGTCTAGTGTTCACCATTGGGCTGGAAGCTTGGTAGATCCTCGGGAGCTGCTCCGAAATCTGGCCACACAAAACCAGCTGGGTCAACCCCAGAAAGAGCAAGTGCCACAAGGGGGCCACGAGATAAGAACAAAGCCAGCAATCAGCACAAAAAATCTAATATTAAGACTAAAATTACGAAAATATGTCAGGATGATATACGACGAGATAACCATGGAACTATTCCGATAGCTAGGTTACAACCCGTAAACCAAACAAGAACCGGGGTTGTAACCCTTCATCTGAACAGAGCTTGGTTTCCCACCATTTATCGGCAATATAAGTAATGTAAGTAATCAAGACAGGAAGCAATCTTGCATGGGATCAAGACATGACTAGACTAGTTATAACTCATTCAATCAATCACGGCCAAGCAGATCCTACGGCTTACTACTTTAACTAACTAGGGTTATCACAGGCCTAATTACTAACAAGATGCAGTGAGATTGTTCCACAGCCACAAGCCCTGCAGACCATCTAGGTTACCCAAGACGAAAGATTATGGTTGAATTCAGGTGGGTACATCGCCCAGAAGACAAATGTACCCTTAGGTGACTTAGAGGGTGCAACACGTGACGGTGTGCTGGAAATGTGCCCTACTTGACGGCAGGCTACAGATCCCAAGAGCGCCCAGGTAACGGGATTGCCTGTAGCTGTGTCATCTCTTCATGACTGCTGAGTTATTCTAGTTATTAACCTTAATCCATTTTAGTAGGTACTCCTGACCGTGGTACTCAGGAGTCCCATCCTAGACATGATACGAGACTGGACAAGTGGATTTAACAAACAAGCAAGAAAGAACCACCCACGGTGTCAAGACAGGTCAAGCTAAGTTATCAGGATAAATCATGTCAGGGTACTTGTCAGGAGTGCGCCACGACGGGCCACTATCATGTCAGGTTGGTCATGTCAGGAGTGCACCACTACGGGTCACTGTCGTGTTATGCTAGTTCCTTGTCATACCATGCCATGTACAATAGTCATTCCAAACATATTAAGTAAAATCAAGTTCATGGCAAAAGGCGTAAGGATATAAAATGGGCATAAAATATATAATAAAATATCAATAAACAGGACTATAGAAGAGCCAAGCTTAAAGAAATAAGACCAGAACTCCAAAAGCTAATGGGTTAAGCAAGGGTAAGGGGAGCAGCATACGAAAAATCACGCACGCTGAAAGAGCTGCGTACGTGAAAGTCACGCACGCCAGAGAGCAGCGTGGGTAAAAAGTCACGCACGCTACAGAGAGCAGCGTAGGTAAAAAATCACGCACGCTAAAGAGAGCAGTGGATGAAAAGTCATGCACGCTCAAGGGAGCTGTGTACGTAAAAAGTCACGCACGCTGAGAGAGCAGCGTAGGTGAAAAGTCACGCACGCTGAGAGAGCAGCGTAGGTGAAAAGTCACGCACGCTACAGAGAGCAGCGTAGGTGAAAAATCACGCACGCTAAGGAGAGCAGTGGGTGAAAAGTCACGCACGCTCAAGGGAGCTGCGTACGTGAAAAGTCACGCACGCTCAAGGAGTCACGCTTCCAACAGGAAGCGTACTCAAGCCTGCGTATGCAGCGCTAAAGAGCGCACGTAGCTCAGGGTGCGTAAGCTAAACAGCTCTGCACACACTGCTCACTGTCTTCTCCAAACAGCAAGAACACCATGGATGAACCTAAGGCTTCAAAGCATCATAACTCGGTCATCCGAACTCCAAATCCAGATTTCCAAAGTTCCAACTTGGGTAGAATTGAATGCTCTTCCACTTGGAAACATCAAAAACCCATAAAATCCAACTAAAGTAGATCAAGCCATGCAAAATCCAAAAATAGCTAAACCTAGATCTAGAACAAAGGAAGCTCCAAATCACAAAATAACAAGTCCTAATGTTGATCACCATGTCCTAATCTAGCAAATGAACCAAGAAAATAGGGCTCTCATGAAGTGGCAAGGTGCACTTGCCTAGGGTTAGGAGAGTTGTGGAGGAAGGAGAAGAAGAAGAAGAATAAAATTTATGGAGGAAGTAATGAAGAGAGAGAGTGGTTGGTGGTGTTATAAAGTGGAGGAGTTGTGGTGGATTGAGGGTGTAGCATAGGGTTAGGGTGTTCCAACACATAAAACCGAACCAAACTGAACCATGCCAAAACCAAAATACGAGAAATACCGAAATCCTACAAGTTTGAGAAAAAATAAAAATACATGCCAATTCCAGATACGAGTATAAATACGAAATACGGAAAATACGGGAAATGAGGGTGACAACTCTACCCACCTTAAAAGAATTCCGTCCTCGAAATTTAATCAAGGAGCTAGAGATTGTCACGACAAGCTATATTAAGCACATGCAAGTTACACTAAGCAGTCCAATCATACAATCATACAATACAAGCAAGGAAGGGAAAATATAAGGCATAAGAAAGACATTATACCTCACGAGTCAAACAGGTAGGGATATCGCGATCGGATGTCGTCCTCACGCTCCCACGTTGACACACCCAGAGAGTGATGACCCCAAGCAACACGGACTAATTTAATAGTCTTGTTCTTGAGTATCTTTTCCCTCTGGTCCAAAATAGACACGGGCCTCTCCTCATACGAAAGGTTGGTACCAACAACCAATTCCGAATGGTCTAGGATGTGGCTCGGGTTCGAAATATACCGTCGTAATTGGGACACATGGAATACATCATGTACCTTACTTAGCGACGGCGGAAGAGCGAGACGATAGGATACATCTCCTACTCGTTCTAGAATATCGAACGGCCCTATATACCTAGGACTAAGCTTTCTCCGCACGCCGAAGCGAATGACGCCGCGGTTAGGCGAGATCCTAAGGAATACATGGTCGCCGACAGCAAATTCTAAGGGACGCCGATGAGCATCGGCCCAATGGCGCTGGCGGTCCTGGGCAACTCGGAGGTAATCTCTGACCTTCCTGACCACTTCAACCGTCTGGGAAATCAATTCAAGTCCGAGCATCTGCCTCTCTCCGACATCGTCCCATGCTAGCGGGGATCTGCACTTCCTGTCATAAAGAGCCTCGAAAGGTGCCATCTGGATGCTGGACTGATAACTGTTGTTGTATGAGAATTCTACCAGGTGCAGATGATTCTCCCATGAACCACCGAAGTCAAGGGTACAGGATCTCAACATATCTTCAAGAGTCTGGATAGTGCGTTCTGACTGACCATCCGTCTGCGGGTGATAAGCTGAGCTGAATTGAAGGTGAGTCTCCAAACTCTTCTGCAAGCTGCGCCAAAAGTGTGATGTAAATCTTGAATCCCTGTCCGAGGTGATGCTGACTGGCACACCGTGAAGCCTGACGATTTGCCTGAGATACATCTCTGCTAACTATGCCGTCGACTGCCCAACTCTGAATGGGAGAAAGTGTGCTACCTTGGTAAGCCTGTCCACAATTACCCAAATAGCATCTCTGCCGGCCGAAGATCTGGGCAATCCGGTCACGAAATCCATGGTTATGTGCTCCCATTTCCATTCTGGGATCGGCAAGGGTTAAAGAAGTCCAGCGGGCCTCTGATGTTCAGCTTTAACCTGTTGGCAAACCAAACACCGAGAGACAAACCGGGCTATCTCTCTCTTTATGCCATTCCACCAGAAATGCTGACGAATATCATGGTACATCTTCATACCACCTGGATGAATAGAATATTGAGAACTGTGGGCTTCTGCCATGACTTCCTGTCTGATATCTCTACTGGGTACACAAAGACTAGTGTCGTGCCGAAGGGTACCGTCTTCATGGATACATAACTCTGGCCTTCTTCCTGCTTTACACTCTGCTCTGAGTTGCTGGATCTTGGAATCTGCTGACTGCGCCATCCGGATCATCTCAACTATGCTGGACTGAACCTGTAGACTGGCCATCAATGCCACACTGGTTGGAAGAACCACTTCAATTCCCATCTTCTGAAGATCTGCCAATAATTCTGGTTGTGCCGTCAGGAAATAAACTCCGGCTCTCCTGCTCAATGCATCTGCTACAACGTTGGCCTTTCCGGGATGATACTGCAAATCCACATCATAGTCCACTAGTAGCTCGAGCCATCTTCTCTGTCGCATATTAAGGTCCTTCTGGGTGAAAACATACTTCAGGCTCTTATGATCAGTAAAGATCTCCACTCTATCTCTGTACAAGTAGTGTCTCCACAACTTCAAAGCAAACACTACCGCCGCCAATTCCAAGTCGTAGGTCGGGTAATTCTTCTCATGATCACGAAGTTGGCGTGATGCATAAGATATTACCTTTCCATGCTGTATCAGGACACACCCCAATCCTCTGCCTGAAGCGTCGTAATAAACTGTGAATCCTCCGGTCCCATCTGGAAGGGTGAGAATGGGAGCCGTTATCAAACCTCGCTTCAACTTCTTAAATGATTCCTGACACTCTACAGTCCAAACAAACGGCACATCCTTGCGGGTCAACTGGGTCATCGGCGCTGAAATCCTTGCGAAATCTGAAACGAACCGCCGGTAGTAGCCGACCAATCCAAGGAAGCTACGAACCTCTGCCACTGAGCTGGGTACCGGCCATGACTCGATAGCCATAATCTTCTGGGGATCCACTTCCACTCCTCCTCGGGTAATGATGTGACCCAAGTACGAAATGCAATCGAGCCAGAACTCGTATTTACTGAACTTGGCGTACAACTGATGCTCCCTAAGCGTCTGAAGGACGACTCTGAGATGCTGCTCATGCTCTGCTTCACTCTTGCTGTAGACCAGGATGTCATCTAGGAACACGATCACAAATTGGTCCAAGTAAGGCATAAAAATACGATTCATGAGGTCCATGAATACGGCCGGCGCATTGGTCGCTCCAAAGGGCATAACAAGGAACTCCCAATGTCCATACCTCGATCTGAATGCTGTCTTCGGGATGTCCTATTCTCTGACTCTGATCTGGTGGTATCCTGACCGCAAGTCGATCTTCGAGAACACTGAAACCCCTCTGAGCTGATCAAACAAGTCATCTATCCTCGGAAGAGGGTATCTGTTCTTGATTGTCACCGAATTCAAGGTACGATAATCAACACATAGCCTGGACGTACCATCCTTCTTTTTCACAAGAAGCATCGGGGCTCCCCAAGGCGATCCACTAGCACGGATGAATCCCTTGGTCCTCAGTTCCTCAATCATCTTGTACAAAATCTCCAATTCTGAAGGCGCCATCCTGTAGACTCGCTCTGATACTGGTGCTGTCCCGGGAATCAAGTCTATAGTGAACTCAATCTTCCGCTCTGGCGGCATCCCTAGAAGCTCCTCTGGAAAGACATCTGGAAACTCTTCAACTATCCGGGGTAACTGCACTGCTGCTACTGCCATCCGCAATGCTGGGGAAGATGGCTCCACTGCGCCTCTGGAAAACGAAAACTCTGGCTCGCCAGGGATACTAAAGACAACTCTGCCAATATGGCAGTCTATCCTAGCATACTGGTTCCTCAACCAATCTATGCCTAGGACTACATCATAGTCTGCCATAGGAAACTCTATGAATCTAGCGGGGAACTCCCTACCGCTAACTACGATCCGACACGAGGAAAACACTCGATCTACTCCCACAAGACCATTACCAGTAAGTATATTGAGCCTCACTAATAATGACTCAGGCTCCAATCCTATCCGTGTCGCGAATCGTGCAGACATGAATGAATGCGATGCACCAGAATCAAACAATACCGAAGCTGGAAAGGAGTTGACGAGAATAGTACCTGCCACTACCTCACCTGGTGCAACTTTTTCTTCCATAGCCATCATCATGGCCTGACCTTGTCCTCTGGCTGCTGGTCCCCTCTGCTGGAAACCTCTCTGCCTATTCTGGGTCTGAACTTGGGCTTGTGCATACTGCTGGGGGTGCTGTTGCTGGAATGCCTGAGACTGAGGCGGCAAGGGCCTCGAAGACTGATACTGCTGCTGCTGAACTGGTGCTGGGGCCGATCCTCTTACTGAAGAGCTAGAAGGGTTGGATGCTGATGAACCACCCCTATTCGGGCAAGCTCCAACTCTATGATCTGCTGCTCCACAAGCCAGGCATAATCTCTGCGCCCTACGACAATCCGCCACTATATGGCCTGGCTTACCGCAATGAGAACATCCCATTGCGGAAGTCTGCTTCTGCTGCTGTGGGTACGTCGGGGTCGAATGGTGAACCGACGTTACGGAGGCCGCCCGCCTCGGAGTTCCAATGGTCAATCCCCTAGCTGCCGGGGCTGGAGCTGATGATTGTTGCATCTGACTGTGGGACCGCTTCCTACTTCCGGTCCTATCCACGATCCTCTGGGAGGTGTACTCATGCCTCCTAGCTGCTCTCAAGACCGCATCGAACGTCTGGTGCTCGAACTGCTCAACCGCCAACAAGATCTCCAAATGCAGTCCCTGCTGGAACCGCTGGGCCCTATCGAGCTCGGTTGCCACCAAGGTGGGGGCAAACCTACTCAGCCTAGAAAACTCGGTCGCATAACCATCGACCGTCCTGCCTCCTTGCTTCAAGTTGGTAAATCTGGTCTGCAGGTTGTACCGAGCCACAGCATCAAAGTACTTCGTCTGGAATCTCTCCCTAAATACTGTCCAAGCAATGGGTGCCACTAATCCCATGGCCTGCGCCGCCCACCAATTGTGAGCTAAATCCAACAACTGCAGGCGTACCACCGCCACCTTCTCATTCTCAGGTGTCCTGGCTGCTTCCAGAATCACCTCGGTATCCTGAAGCCATGCATCCGCGGTAATCGCATCCTCGCTGCCGCCGAAGAAAGGAGGGTTCAATCGCTTGAAACTGTTGGCCGCCTGGTTCCCTGGATGTCCGCCTCGGGTCAAAGCATCTTGAACTGTCTGGTGCAGGGCGTCGCTTCGACGATCCTGGGAAGCTATCAAGGTCCTGCTGAGGCATACTAAGGTACCATCATCTGGCTCTGCGGGCTGGACGGGCCTAACTGGTGACTCTTCTCCCGTAGGCACAACTCTGGAGGCTACCCCGGAATGCTGGTCTTGATCTCCGGGTTGCTGCTGATCTGCGGAAAGTGCTCCACCTCGTCGATCGGTAGGACCAGGTGCAGTGCCGCTGAAGAAGACGACACAGGGAACAATAAGGAAAGGACCAGGACAGATCAACGATATAAGCACAAGATCAGGGCAAGAATCCAGGGATTCAGAGGATACGAACAGAGATCAAGGACGAGTACTGATTGAGACATCTATCTGGTAAACCCCCACACATCTTGATTTACAAGACCTGCATGGGCCACTACTTAAACTATGTCACGCCCCAGAACCAGAATACTGGAGAGCGGGGGCAGACATAGCCAGCTACGATATTGAAATGGAAACCACCTCGATATACGGTCACGGCTGTCTAGATATGTGAGGGTTTTCTACAAGCCAACAGTCTCTTATGGTCATGAACAAGCCTAGTGTCTCAATCACCACAAGTAAGTAAAGTCGCAAGATGTATGATCATTAAATATACAATAATAAGGCGTCCCAAATATTATATATTCAGCTGATCATGAAGCTAGTCGTTACAAAATGTTAGGACTAGCAAGAGTTTAGTCATACATGATCAACCTTAGGATTTGTCAATCATGTTTACAGCCCGTAGGCAGACAGTAAGTAAAGTGCATCGAGCTAACAGGTGCTCGTCGGCTAAACGCCTCAAAAGAATAGTTTTACAATAGAGTGAGCGAAACAAAATAGAAAACCCACTCTTGGCCCGGATTTCGTCTAGTGTTCACCATTGGGCTGGAAGCTTGGTAGATCCTCGGGAGCTGCTCCGAAATCTGGCCACACAAAACCAGCTGGGTCAACCCCAGAAAGAGCAAGTGCCACAAGGGGGCCACGAGATAAGAACAAAGCCAGCAATCAGCACAGAAAATCTAATATTAAAACTAAAATTACGAAAATATGTCAGGATGATATACGACGAGATAACCATGGAACTATTCCGATAGCTAGGTTACAACCCGTAAACCAAACAAGGACCGGGGTTGTAACCCTTCATCTGAACAGAGCTTAGTTTCCCACCATTTATCGGCAAGATAAGTAATGTAAGTAATCAAGACAGGAAGCAATCTTGCATGGGATCAAGACATGACTAGACTAGTTATACCTCATTCAATCAATCACGGCCAAGCAGATCCTATGGCTTACTACTTTAACTAACTAGGGTTATCACAGGCCTAATTACTAACAAGATGCAGTGAGATTGTTCCACAGCCACAAGCCCTGCAGACCATCCAGGTTACCCAGGACGAAAGATTAGGGTTGAATTCAGGTGGGTACATCGCCCAGAAGACAAATGTGCCCTTAGGTGACTTAGAGGGTGCAACACGTGACGGTGTGCTGGAAATGTGCCCTACTCGACGGCAGGCTACAGATCCCAAGAGCGTCCAGGTAACGGGATTGCCTGTAGCTGTGTCATCTCTTCATGACTACTGAGTTATTCTAGTTATTAACCTTAATCCATTTTAGTAGGTACTCCTAACCGTGGTACTCAGGAGTCCCATCCTAGACATGATGTGAGACTGGACAAGTGGATTTAACAAACAAGCAAGAAAGAACCACCCACGGTGTCAAGACAGGTCAAGCTAAGTTATCAGGATAAATCATGTCAGGGTACTTGTCAGAAGTGCGCCACGACGGGCCACTATCATGTCAGGTTGGTCATGTCAGGAGTGCACCACTACGGGTCACTGTCGTATTATGCTAGTTCCTTGTCATACCATGCCATGTACAATAGTCATTCCAAACATATTAAGTAAAATCAAGTTCATGGCAAAAGGCGTAAGGATATAAAATGGGCGTAAAATATATAATAAAATATCAATAAACAGGACTATAGAAGAGCCAAGCTTAAAGAAATAAGACCAGAACTCCAAAAGCTAATGGGTTAAGCAAGGGTCAGGGAAGCAGCGTACTAAAAGTCACGCACGCTGAAAGAGCTGCGTACGTGAAAAGTCACGCACGCCAGAGAGCAGCGTGGGTGAAAAGTCACACACGCTACAGAGAGCAGCGTAGGTAAAAAATCATGCACGCTAAAGAGAGCAGTGGGTGAAAAGTCACGCACGCTCAAGGGAGCTGTGTATGTGAAAAGTCACGCACGCTGAGAGAGCAGCGTAGGTGAAAAGTCACGCACGCTGAGAGAGCAGCGTAGGTGAAAAGTCACGCACGCTACAGAGAGCAGCGTAGGTAAAAAGTCACGCACGCTACAGAGAGCAGCGTGGGTGAAAAGTCACGCACGCTACAGAGAGCAGCGTAGGTAAAAAATCACGCACGCTAAGGAGAGCAGTGGGTGAAAAGTCACGTACGCTCAAGGGAGCTGCGTACGTGAAAAGTCACACACGCTCAAGGAGTCACGCTTCCAACAGGAAGCGTACTCAAGCCTGCGTACGCAGCGCTAAAGAGCGCACGTAGCTCAGGGTGCATAAGCTAAACAGCTCTGCACACACTGCTCACTGTCTTCTCCAAACAGTAAGAACACCATGGATGAACCTAAGGCTTCAAAGCATCATAACTTGGTCATCCGAACTCCAAATCCAGATTTCCAAAGTTCCAACTTGGGTATAATTGAATGCTCTTCCACTTGGAAACATCAAAAACTGATAAAATCCAACTAAAGTAGATCAAACCATGCAAAATCCAAAAATAGCTAAACCTAGATCTAGAACAAAGGAAGCTCCAAATCACAAAATAACAAGTCCTAATGTTGATCACCATGTCCTAATCTAGCAAATGAACCAAGAAAATAGGGCTCTCATGAAGTGGCAAGGTGCACTTGCCTAGGGTTAGGAGAGTTGTGGAGGAAGGAGAAGAAGAAGAAGAAGAAAATTTATGGAGGAAGTAAAGAAGAGAGAGAGTGGTTGGTGGTGTTATAAAGTGGGGGAGTTGTGGTGGGTTGAGGGTGTAGCATAGGGCTAGGGTGTTCCAACACATAAAACCGAACCAAACCGAACCATGCCAAAACCAAAATACGAGAAATACCGAAATCCCACAAGTTTGAGAAAAAATAAAAATACATGCCAATTCCAGATACAAGTATAAATACGAAATACGGGAAATGAGGGTGACACCTCCACAACATCCCAGATTATCGAGTCATGTACCCGCTGGTGCCGCTGAACTCATATTTTAACATTCCAAATTATCGAGTCATGTACCCGCTGGTGCCTCTGAACTCACATTCTGGTCACTTTTTCAGATAGCAAGTCATGTATGATCATACCCCTGAACTTTCTTTCTGGAAGAGATCCTCCCTCATGATCCACTACCCGCACTCCCAGTGCACAAAAAGGGTAACCGATCCACAAATTTCTAAAACGGCCATATTCTCATTACCTCTGAGTCGTTTCACTTCCGCCAAAAACAAATCACCCCTTGCATAGAACTTCCATGTCCTCTTTACCTCTGAGTCGTTCTATGTACCCTCCTTCATTGAGCCCACTCCTGTCATGTTGCCATTATATCTGAATGGGAAGGCTCCGTCGAAGAAACCTTCATATTCGCCATGTCCTCATTACCTCTAAGTAAGTATGATGATTCCCTTTCGACTTATTATCTGTACCCACAATCGGAGTACACCAAGGATAATAGGTCCACAAATATTCTCCGCTGAGTCCGCTCCCGCCATGCCCTCATTACCTCTGAGCAGGAAGACTCCACGGTAAAACCTCCGTACTTACCATGTCCTCATTACCTCTGAGTAAGTACGTCGGTCCTCCCTCGTCTTATTACCCGTACCCTGGACCAGGGTACGCCAAGGGTAATAGGCCCACAAATGTCCTCTGTTGACCACAAACATCCTCCGTTGAGTCCACTCTTGCCATGTCCTCATTGCCTCTGAGCAGGAAGACTCCACGGTAAAACCCTCATACTCACTATGTCCTCATTACCTCTGAGTGAGTATGTTGGTTCCCCTTCATCCTATTATCCGTATCCTAAATCGGGGTACGCCAAGGATAATAGGCCCACAAATGACCTTTGCTAAGTCTCTTAGTACAGGCCCATCATTCCTCACCATGCCCCGGGAGCCCAGCTGCTCCATGGCATTCTATATCCCGATATTTGGAACGTCCACGACCACCTTGCCGTGAAACTGTTCTAAGTATCCCCAGTCAAACTTGTTACCTGTACCTAAAACCAAGGTATGCCAGGGGTAACAGGTCCACAAACAAGTCCCCCATGCGGGGCAAAAATCACCCCAATACCACAGGCACAACAAGCAATACAAATGAGAAGTAGAATGGAAAGTACTTTTTATTTGAAAGACGAAGGAAAAAGTATTACATGTTTTGGGACCACGTCCCTCTCAAAAAAAAGAGAGAAAAGAAAAAGAAAATAGAAACGAAAGAAGAAAAAGCCGATTACAGTTCGGCATTACACAACTCCAAGAGGCGGTTTCTCACCAAGGCAGTACCCCCCTCAAGCCTCTGTCTAGCTCGGCGCTCAGCCTCCCGAGACAACCGTTCCCCATTATCCAGGTCTATGAGTGCCCGATAGTCGTCATCCAACTTCTTCAGAGCCACTTCCAAGTCAACCGAAGATCGATTGACTTTGTCAACTTCCTGGATAATTAGCCCTCTGTCGATCCGGGCAGCCTCGAGCTCAGACTCAAAGAAAGTTAACTTCCTCTAAAGCTCAAGGATCTGCTCCCGCGTGTCAGCAATCCCGCGAGAGGCAGTTGCTTTCCGAGCCGTAAAGTCTTCACTCTCATGGCTCAATTGATCATATCGATCAGACAGAGTGTGGAGATCCTTCAGTATGGTGGGCCTAGTTTTATCTTAAGCTGCCTTCGCATTCTCTATAGCAGCTGTGAGAGAGCCGTTCTCCTGATCAATAGCAGCAGGCAGATCAACCTGCCGCAATACCTGAAGTCGGGCCACCAGTTGATCAGTCTCCAACAACTTTGATTCCAGAAGTGCTGCCACCCCTGCCCCATCAGGAAGGGCCTTAAGGATATCGATTTGACCCTGGGCGCATTGTCGGGCCAAAATAAAAGAGGTCCCTCTGTCCACATTAGCTTCTATCCCCCTTTTCAAATGACGATGAAAGCTATCGACCACGTCCTGTAACGATTCGTCCAAGACCTCTGTAGAGGACGGCGTCAGAGGGAGCGTGGCCGGCAGCATCAAAGGAGTGGTGCTAGAACTTGCTACCAAGGGGGCCACTTTCGAGCAGAATGATGCACGGATAGCGGCTAACTCTTCCTCTGCCACCCGAAGAGCCTGGACACTTGGCAGGGCGGTGAGGTCGACTCTCTGGGCCGCCCGAGCAAAGGAAGACACGAGGACCATCGTCCCCTGCCCCGATTGCCCCATCACCGGACTTACCGAACTCGAGACCGCAAGAGAATCATCAAGACGAGCCGGAGGGGAAAGAGGTACGCCCCTCTCCGCCAGTGCCCCTTCGGCAGAGTTTGTTTTAACAAGGTCCATCCTCGGCATGGGAGGGACAGGACCTGCATGTCCACGACAATTATCAATCGACGTGACCCAAAGGATGTGATTATAGAGCCGATAGGCATCCTCGCAAGTTCAGATTCGGCTTATCTTACCGGGAGAGGAGCATCGAGGTTGCAACTCATTCGCAGCTGGCAGGGTCTCCTCACCTGCGATCTCCAAATCGAATCTGGCCAGCTCCCCTGACCCGGCCACCTCAGAGGGAGAGGCAACCTGATCAGCATCATCTGGATGGAATTCAGCAATTCCAGGGGCAGGCTCACTGGAGCCCCCATCATCACGAGTCACGATCTCGGCTACTCGAGAGTCTTCTTCTTCTAACGCCTACAAGAGGGAAGGAAGATGATTAAAATCAAAGCTAAAAGAAAGGAAAGACCGGTAGTAACTTACTTACCTCTGATACGGGATCGTTTCTTTGCCACTTTCCTTTATAGTTAGCCCACGATGTCTGGTTGCAGCCAGTTTCCGAGAGCGAGGAATGCCGCCGACAGGAGAAAGTCGACTGCTATGCTTTCGTGCAAGACCTGGCACAACGGATGGTTAACCAACCACTATCTCATCTGGCAAAACAGGCGGCTGATCCGTCCCTACATCTGCCGTCGGAAGGGAAGGGCCATCTCTATCAGGCTCGTCGTCTTCGTCACCTGCAGTGGTACAGAGCCGCCATATACAAGATATCTACTAACGTCTTGATAGCGGGAACTGAGAAAACAACACGAGTATGGAATGTGTCATAGTAATGCCAGGCCCGGATGCCGTCTAGAAGGCTACCTTCAAAGCCCAGACAGGAGCTGGGGCAATCTAGAAAAAGCTGACTATACCCAAATTGCCGAGCAATCCTGCTAGGCAGATAGGGCTCCAGAAAGACAGTGTTACGGTTGTGATACACTAGATGAGCGGGGCGGATATTTCGCAGCCACAGAAGCATCTGGCCGTCCAGAAGTTGAGGGGGGCCCAATACCGTCAAGATGGACAGCCGCTACTTCCTCATCAGTAAAACGAGGGACAGATGCGAAAATGTTGTACATATCTGCCCTCGCCAGTGCCATCCGGCAAGCATGCATGGTCTCAAATTCCCAAGACTCATTACGATAGCGGAAGATAAAAGCGTCGTCATCAGTGATGCCGTCTTCAGAGCCCGGTCTCATTAAAGACGGATAATGCATCAACAGCCACCCCATCAAATAATGATAGGGCAGCTCGGTCCGTTCAAAATCTTTCTTCACATCACGAGCAATAACCTTGGGATGTGAAAGTAGTAAGCCCATGGTGTATGCTGCACACCATGGCCGGGAGGAGAGCTAGCCGGACTCGCAAAACTAACTTCATAGCCAGAAGGATGAAATTACGACTGATCCTCTCAATGGAACCTGCTCCGCCCGAGAATACACAGTTTTGCAGCCATATCATTAGGAATCCCGCCAGGAGCGCCTTCTCCGGCAACTCGTGGGTGTCCTGATAAAAATAACCGAAAGATTCGGTCTGACTTCCGAACCTGTCACTGGAGGTGGTCACCCGTTTAGCTGACAAAATTAAGGCTTTCACCGCCTCCTGGGACTGAGAACGGCAGGGAGTAACTTGACCTGAAGCATCCGTCGTGAAGAGATAGTGCACCCAGTCCTTGGTATGAGGGGCATTCCCTTCCGAGCTGTTCTCCTTTTTGGCTATTTGATGACATGTGCTATAATGGCACAATATCTCTTGATAAAGAGCCACGAAGCCTGGATATCGCCTTTTCAACTCTTCGAACTCCTCGTTCGTGGGAGTATACACCTCAAAGGCCTTGTCCCCCCAAGGAAGCTTGGAGATCACATGCATCTCGTGGAGCGCAAGCCCTATTTCCCCTACGGGCATATAGAAGGTTCTCGTACGATGTTTATACATCTCCAGCAGAGATATAAACAGTCTCTTGTTTATAGGCAAGCCATGGCTGGTGCCCCGAATAGCATGATAAAGACCAATCTCGTACAGAAAGGCCTCATACTTTTACAAAATCCACGTAAATAGATTGGTCCACGAGGGAATCGAATGTACCCAGCTGGGGAGCATCAACCGACCAATGAGATAGGATCCCTTCCGAGCAAGTTGGTTCATAAAAGTGTCGGCTGTAGAAAATGTAAAATTAGGGCCCGGCATATTCAAGAAGTACCCGGGGCTAACCCTATTACAGAACAGCTGGTGTGCACCTTGTCCGTACACACCGACTTCAGGCTGTTGTTGTATTGGATGTCTCCCACGAACATCCTACTTCGGGTAGGAGTTAAAGAAGCTTCCATCCTCCGGTCCACTAGGAGCATATTGAACCAGGATAAAGGGAAGTGACGCTCTATCTGGGGAATGCGGATCGCCATCCCGTTAGAAACAAAACTCCAGTTCTCTGACACCTCCAGAATCTGACTGTTCTTCACAGTCAAGGCGTCTCCAAAGAAGAATGCGGGCTTCAAGTATTCCCCTTCTAATTTCTTCGAGTTCATCATAGCATTAAGAAAATAGAAAGGCTGATTCTTGAGGGCATTTGATCTCGCCGGGGGCTCGTCAATCGGAAACTGGTCAGCCCTGTATTGGACTATATGGTCGTACCTATAGCCCAGAGCGGCTTGGACGCTGCCTACCAGGAGCTCTCCAACAGCATTAACCGGCAAATTCACTGAGGAGAAGACAGAAAAAGATAAATTAGAAGGATGGACAAAAAGAAACTAATGGGTGCTTTCGAGCTCATACGGCTCCAACTTAACAAAGCCTCATGCGGCTTAGGGGAACACTTATACGGTTCTAGCTTACTGATGCCTCATACGGGTCAGGGGAACGCTTATGCGGCTCCAATTTACAGAAGCCTCATGCGGCTCAAGCTCAGCAGAACATTCATGCGGTTCTACTTAACGAAGGATCATGCGGCGGTACTTTCATAAGGCCTGCAGGGATCGGATAAGTTCGTGCAGACCACGTAAAAAACATATGCGTGCGAATCTATGCGGCTCAGTGTAGCTTATGCGGCTCTGTTGGCAAAGCGCATATGCGGTCACTGTGACTATTCTTATGCGGCTCGCGAATCGACCATAGGACGAACATCACATGAAAATAAAGGCTCGTGCATAAAGCATGCGACGTAGCCATGGCAGTTAGGATTCTTCAGAACCACATGGAGTCTTTACCAGTAATGGGAGGATGGACGTCAGGGTGAGCAGCAGGCACGACGGCCGACGAAGGAACGACCGCGGCAGTCTTCTTCGACGAAGATGCCACCTTCTTGCCCTTAGCCGTAACGGTCTTCTTGGGAGCCATTGGCAATTAAAGAAGAAGATGACAATGGAGTAGGAAAATTTTGAAGTGAAGGAGAATGTAAAGAAGTTTTCTCTCTTAAACTCCTACTATATATAGGAAGACAAGAGAGGGGGGAACACGAAGATTGATAACCGCCTCGAAAAAGACGAAATCGACTCCCCGGATCTCGTCCCCTCTCTCATAAAGGAGATTCACCCAGAGCATAAAATCCAAAAGATTTAATGAGCCGACCCTTGGGATATCCCCTAAAGACGACACTAAAGCGAATTCAAGGCAATTAATGACGTGCACACATGGCAAGGAGCTGTGCGGCCCTAAAAGTCCCTGCGGCTGATACACTTATGCGGCCCGAAAACCTCTGCGGCCTAGTCATTCATGCGGCCGAAACATCCATGCGGCCGAGACATCATATACGGCTAGAAGAATACATGGCCATGCTTCTTATTCAAAGTATTTCAATTTTGCAAATTGAAAACTTTGAAGGGGGTCTTGTAGAAGCATGAAAAAGAATGAAGAAGGATCCATGCGGCCAGAGAGCCCCCTGCGGCTCAAACAAGTCCTATAAGGCTCAAAGAGGAGCCACGTGGCCTACGAACAGCTCTCTCTTTTTTGCATTAAATGCCTTGACGGCTGACAGCTTTGACGAGGTGACAGTTCTGACACGAAGATATTATTATGACTCCCTCATAATGACAGATTCCTTGGAAAGTGATGAAAATTTCTGACACAATATCCCGAGATTCAAAAACTGTCATACGGCTTTGACACGTGGACAGTTGTATGCGGCCCAAGCGGATGCGGCTCACAAAGACCAGCCTCATGCGGCTCATGAAGGACAGCTCCATGTGGCCCACGAAGACCATCCCCATGCAGCTTATGAAGGACAGCCCCATACGGCTCATGAAGACAGCTCCATGCGGCCCACATAGGCCATCTCCATGCGGTTCACTCATACTCATGCGGCCCAACTCATTACCATGCGGTCCAAAGTTCAGAGGGGGGACCACTCTTAGGCAGCCTAGACATATGGCCAGCTTTATGCGGCCCAACTTTCCTGTGGCTCAGACACATGGCATGATAGTAGGGCACGAGGCATCAGATTGATCAAAATCCCTTAGTGAATCCCAATAAAATATTGGGATCAAATCAGATCATTTGCAAATAAGCCAATTAAAGACACGTATCGAGAAATCCGAGGTTGGCATGTCAAATCAGGAGGATTTATGCCAATCAGCATTAATTACCCACAAAAGATTTGATGCAATCATATTTATTGCTAAAATCTCGATGAACGGCCCAGATCCAATGATCCTTAGCCGCCGACTTTCAAGAATAGGCAATCATTGTAAACCCTAATGAGGCCTCCCACTCTTATAAATAGCAGGGTGCCATTCTCCTGCAAATGGACACACAGACATATACAGAGACAGAGATATACAGAGAGACACATATACACAGAGAGAGATACAGAGACAGACGCGCATAGAGAGCCAGAGAGCCTAGAGAGAGAATATTTCTTCGTCAACGCCTGTCAGTTCTTCTACAAAGTCCAAAAGCTGTACCTGATCGTCCAAGGAGTACGACAGAGCGGCCGTCGCTTTCCCGAGCCTCTATTGTCACCCTTCCAGAATCTAAAATAAATAATTGTACTTAGATTGCTGTACCTAGGTTTTCGTCCCTAGGCTTTCTTTGTACAAGCGAGTTTGTATTGTGAAGTAAAAGTCCAGTCCTCCGATAATTGTTCTATTCTTTTATATTCTGGGGGGTGACGATAGAGGCTCGGGACGATAGAGGCTTGGGACGATAGAGGCTCGGAAAAGCGACGACCGCTCTGCCTTACTCATTGGACGATCGGGTGTAGCTTTTGGACTCTGTAGAAGAACTGACAGGCGTTGACGAAGAAATGCTCTCTCTAGGCTCTCTGGCTCTCTATACGCGTCTGTCTCTGTATCTCTCTCCGTGTATATGTGTCTCTCTGTATATCTCTGTCTCTGTATATGTCTGTGTGTCCATTTACAGGAGAATGGCACCCTGCTATTTATAAGAGTGGGAGGGGGCCTCATTAGGGTTTACAATGATTGCCCATTCTTAAAAATCGGCGGCTAAGGACCATTGGATTTGGGCCGTTCATCGAGATTTGAGCAATAAATGTGATTGCATCAAATCTTTTGTGGGTAATTAATGTTGATTGGCATAAATCCTCCTGATTTGTCATGTCAACCTCGGTTTTCTCGACACGTGTCTTTAATTGGCTTATTTGCAAATGATCTGATTTGATCCCAATATTTTATTAGGATTCACTGAGGGATTTCGATCAATCTGATGCCTCGTGCCCTGCTATCATGCCACGTGTCTGAGCCACAGGAAAGTTAGGCCGCATAAAGCTGGCCACGTGTCCAGGCTGCCTAAGAGTGGTCCCCCCCTCTGAACATTTCGACCGCATGGTAATGATTTGGGTCGCATGAGTATGAGTGAACCGCATGGAGATGGCCTATATGGGCCACATGGAGCTGTCTTCATGAGCCACATAGGGCTGTCCTTCATGAGCCGCATGGGGATGGTCTTCGTGGGCCGCATGGAGCTGTCCTTCATGAGCCGCATGAGGCTGGTCTTTGTGAGCCGCATGGGAGAGTCTCCGCTTGGGCCGCATACAACTGTCCACGTGTCAAAGCCGCATGACAGTTTCTGAATCTCGGGATATTGTGTCAAAGATTTTCATCGCTTCCCAAGGAATCCGTCATTATGAGGGAGTCATAATGATATCTTCGTGTCAGAACTGTCACCTCGTCAAAGCTGTCAACCGTCAAAGCATTTAATGCAAAAAAGAGAGAGCTGTTCGTAGGCCACGTGGCTCCTCTTTGAGCCGCATAGGACTTGTTTGAGCCGCAGGAGGCTCTTTAGCCGCATGGATCCTTCTTCATTCTTTTTCTGCTTCTACAAGACCCCCTTCAAAGTTTTCAATTTGCAAAATTGAAATACTTTGAATAAGAAGCATGGCCATGTATTCTTCTAGCCGCATATGATATCTCGACCGCATGGATGTTTCGGCCGCATGAATGACTAGGCCGCAGAGGTTTTCGGGCCGCATAGGTGTATCAGTCGTAGGGACTTTCTGCCACGTTATTATGCCACGTATGGAGATCTGTTGCATTAAATGCTGTTGATTTGTTGTCAGTTTTGAGGTCACTTTTCGGAACGGGATCCCAGGAGTCTGGCCTTCATTTTAGGCGGCTCGCCTCGATAACCGAAGAGTTGGTTTTCGTTCTGCACGAGAATCGAAGCGCCTTGGTTTCGTTTATAACTATGGATAGGTTCAGTCAGAGGGATTTCTTTACTTTCTCCTTCGTTTCCAACTGTTGCTGTCTTTCCTTTCTTTCCCTATTTCCATTCTCCGACTGTCGAAAATGGCACCCAAATCTTCCAAGGTCGTCTCCGCTGCCACAAAAGGCAAGAAGGCGGCTTCCTCGTCGGGCGCCGTGCCCGAAGTACATCCTGATGTTCGCCCTTCTTTCAAGTGTACGGATCTCTTTTGAACACTTTGAACCCTAAGAACCCATGGCTCTGTTGCATGATTTATGCACAAGCCTTCATCGTTTGGATGGCTCAAGCCTGATCATGATGGAGCCACATACGTTGTATGGGCCGCGTGACCCTCTCGCATCTGAGCCGTATAGAACATTCCCTCTGTATGAGCCGCATGAGAGAAGGATTTTGAGTCGCAAGACTACTTCTGGATATGAAACGCATAAAGTCTCCTTTGACCGGAGTCGCATATGTTCCTGACAAACTGGCCTGCATAGAATTTTGCTGAATCCTATCGCATAAACTCTTTTGCGAGATAGAACCGCATAAGTCTTAATCTGAGCCGCATAAGCCATCGAATCAGTGTCACACGGAACTCTCGACTGAATTGGGCCGCATGAAGCTGTGTTGACCCGAACCGCATAGGCTCTATTAAGGCCGTGCCGTATGACACCCACTCCACATGGCTCTGTCTTCGGCCGCCTCTCCTATGGTCCTGATCTCTTGTGCTCCCAGGAAGATATGTCTGACTCTCTCCAGCATCACCTAGACTCTTCCTACTATCTGCCTTTATGCACTAGAGCGAAGAAGTCTAGGGCAGCACAAGCTTGGCAAGCTCGGTCCGCTGATCCTGTCTCTGACCATCCGAGCGTCCCGCATACCGTTATGCGGGCCTTAGATGGGAGGTTGTACAGAACCACTCGAGTCCAGCCCCCGACGACAAACGGACAGAGAGGTTCGCAAAAGTCTTCAAAAATCCAGGGAGCAAACATGGACGATCCAGACCCACCTGACTTACGTCGGGGTGCAAAAAGTACTCCCACGGACGTCACTGCACCCAAGTCATCGTCAACTGCTGCTGCAATAACGTGACGGTGCAAAAAGACCGGCAGTCCGTCTTTCAAAGACTACAACAACCGTCTTCAGAAGACGAGGCACTTTCCGTCATCTCCTGCAACTCTGCTCAGAAAGTCCCCGCTGATCGAAGAGGAAGGAAGACAAATGTTCCCAGCCCGAAGATTTCAACCATTGCGACTAAAAGACTATCGTCTAAGCGGGTGCCCACCACCGGAGTTTTCCAAGGCACTTGTTCTAAGACAAAATCTGCTACAGTGAGAGATTCGTCGTCCACAACGCAGGGGGTTGCTGGGACTGGAGGTAGTACTCCTTCGAACCTCCACAACAATCTGATGTTCCAAGAAGACGAATCAGGGGAGACAACTCTCCTGTCAGATGCAGCAAACTCCGACGTCCCCGAGGACGTCCACAACTCCCAAGACGAGGCGAACTCGGAGACTGGGGGTACTGTTCCTTTCGAGTCTGAACCAGAAGAAAACATACCCACATACCCCGACAGGGGTATAATTCGGAGGGTGCTTCCTCCACCGTTCTGTCCATCTCTCCTCACTTAAAGACGGTATTTATGACAGACAACAGCAAAGGTGGTTCCAGTGATCGCCAACGCTTCGACACTCTCGAAGCCATATTGCTTGCCTTGGACAAGTCTGTGGACGAGATCAAAGAGGCCCTTCCAGCTCTGCAAGGAGGGACGCCTGGCCAAACAAGCGTGGGTCCGAGGTCAATGCGGACTCGAATTCAGCAGCACCGAACCAGGGCAACGATCCTCCTAAAATAACGGCCCCCACCGCCGTGGATGAGGCCCGCGAAGCGAGAAGATAGGTCCAGGAGATCCGAGCCATGTTTCACGCTCGAGAAAACTCTCAAGACCTCTGAATACGGCAACCGTACCCTGCTGCCTGGAGGGACGTTCCATTCCCACCAAGATATAAGCCGTTCAATATCAATCCCTATAATGGCAAGACCTCAGCAAGTCGGTACATCATTTACTTTGAGGTCACCACCGATCATCTGCCCCATGACGATGCTATTCTCACACGATTACTCATCGGGGCATTGGAAGGGGTCGCCTTTGACTGGTACCGTAACCTGCCAGACAACTGCATCCGCTCCTTCGCCGGCTTCAAGCACATGTTCTTGGAGAGATTCTATGAAGTAGGGCAGGACATCACAATGTCCACCCTCATGGACGTCGTCCAAGGGGAGAAAGAGCTGACAAGAAACTATATCGAACGGTTTCGCCAAACCGCAATGAAGCTGCCATCTGGAAATCCAGATTCCTCCTTGATTGGAATTTGCCAAAAGAGATTGCTCCCTATAATCAGTCTCTGGATGGACGAAAGTCAATTCAAGGACTGGAAGATGTTCATCATCAGTGCCACAAGCGTCGAAGAACGATTGAAGAAGGCTCGCCAATTGGGATTGCACATCTCGGACGGAGAGAACAAGGACAAGCGCCCTAATACCAATAATGACAATGGGGGTAGCCCCTCCAACAATCGGGACAGCAGAGGCAAGCAGGCTATGGTGGCCGACACAGCCCAAAAATCTGAGCCAAAGTCGACAGACAAACAATGGCCGCAAATCACTTACTCCTTCGAAGATGGTCACGTCAAGCCCATCTTGGACATGCTCATATAAGGAGACAGAATTTAGCTTCCTCCACCAAGACGGAAACTGCGACAGGCAGACATGGAGAACCCAAAGTACTGCCATTACCATCGCTACGTCCACCATGCCACATACGACTGCTGCCAACTAAAACGGTATATTCAAAATCTCATCGATTCGAACGCACTGGCCATCGATTTTGAAGAGGTAACTGTGGCAGCCAATATGGTGTCAGTACAATTCGGCAGCTTCCCTCCGACGGAAACTCAAGACGGTGTGGTCCCTATCCCTCTGGCGATAATGGAGATTGCTAATCTTCCAACTCCCCGAGATTAGGCTGCTGGTCTAGTGCCCCTCACCACATCACGAGGGAAGGTCATATGGATTCATCCAGACTTGGTATCGAAAGTGACTCAGCCCATATCATCTTCCATCTGCAAGAAGAAGGGTGGAAAAGTCAGGTCCTGCCACATAATCTCGGCAGATATCGAAGAAGCTACAGTCGTCGTCACACGATCTGGGCACAATCCCAACCTGTGGCTGACAACCCGGCTGAAGATCATCAACCCGCTACAACTGACGCTCAAAGACCGGCTCAGCCTCCGACGACCGACAAGCCTAGGCCGAAGGAGACTCGCTTTGACAAATTCCTCCGAAAAGAGGCATCGCAGGGGCTGGAGAAGCCCTACAACTTTGACATCTTGGCACAATTGGCCAACACACCGGCCAAGTTGTTATTATACGAGCTTCTAAGACTATCCAAGGATGCACTCCAAAATGCCGACGCATACCTGGCTCAGGTCAACCTCACGGAAGAGAACCCGCCTGCAGATCTCCAAGACAGCGCCTGTACGGGAGTGATGCCCAACATTATCTTCACTCCGCAGGCCATGCTCATCAAAACCAACCTGTACGATCGCCCGTTATACTACACTGGATACATCGGCGACGTAAAGGTGGATCGGATGCACATTGATCCTGGCTCTTCCATAAGCATTATCCCGAAGGTTCTGCTACATTATCTCCATATCCCAATGCATCGCCTGACGCCTACAAGCACCGCCATCAGCAGTTTCAATTCGGGCAGGAGCTACCCGATTGGGAAGATTCGTCTGAAGTGTCTAATTGGCGATCTCCAATCAGAAGTCACCTGCTACGTCATAGATGCAGACACTTCTTACAACATCCTCTTGGGGTGCCCGTGGATACACGATTATATGATCGTGCCTTCCACGCTGCACCAGTGCTTCAAATATGTCGACAAATACGGCTTCGTGAGGACAGAATTTGCTGATATCGATCCCTTCAAAGGGTTCGAATCCTACTACTCAGACTTCTGCCTATACGAAAAGTCGAAGAGGCACCTTGATGAAGGGGATATGCAAGCTCGTACTGAGACAGCCATAGGATCCGAAGAACCTCTGACGATCCACCTCCAAGCTCGCAAACCTGGCAAGTCTGCACCCCTTACCGCCACTCCGCGTAAGGACACAATCAGCCTATCGGCAAAAGAAGAGCAGATGATAATCTGGCTGCCAAGGTCCGGCCAAATGCCTAGACCCTCAACGGAGCCACTGACAATCAGGCTGCCGAGAGTCGGCCAGCCGCAAACGGAGAAGCTCAATTCCTCCGACAAGCCAATGACGATACGCCTTCCCAAGAAGGGTCGTCACCCCGATGCAAGGCCTGGAACCTCTAGCGAACCAACCACTCCCCGCCCAGCATCGAGTACCAAACTGGGGGTCACTAGTCTGCTAACAACTCCACGCTCTGCTCCACCAGCTGAGCGCTGACGATCAAGCGCCCAGGTCGTCCTCTCAGTCTTCGTTTATACAGGAGGTAGCCGAAGAGGAACCGGAGTTAGCCAAGTATGTGGCTGCCCACACTGATGTTCCCTCCGTAGATGATATAATCCCCCTAGAAAAGATACCTTACTTCATCAATAAAATCTTTGAACTACCTCGAGCTTAATAAGCTTTCTACAATGTATGCTATGGAACACGGTTTAGGCACTCACTTACACACACAGGTGACAAATGTGTACACCGCAATCCAGCTTACTCCAGTGGAAGACGCTTACTGCATAGTCGAGGGAGGGGACCATCCAATCATCTTCGGTCGGAAGGACGATCCGCATCCCTTCACCATAGAGGAAGTCGACCTTGGGTCGGATACCGGGAGACTGCCTCTGTATCTTTATAGTCCCCAATCCAAATATCTCATGCAGAAACAGGGGTATGATCTGGAGACGACGCCAGGCTTGAACTACGGTGCTGGACGACGATTACCTTTGAAGCCACCGGTCCCGGCGGGCAAACCACGGGACTACTATAGCAAGACTCGGTGTGGATTAGGATATATAACACCCACGACGACCCCTGAGAGCTCAGATGAAGAATGTGACTGGCATTCACATTCAATCGGGTCACCAACTTCTGACTCGGGTACCAGCATCGGTGACCTATTCAGACAAGTCCTGTCAGTCAACATGGCATTCGCCGACGCTTACGAAGAAGACGAAGACATCCCTGAAATCCTCGAGCTAAAGCCGTGGGCCCAACAGCTGAATGCACAATGGGAAAAGAGGTTCGAACAGAGAGAACCTCCTACTGAAGATGAAGTCATACAAGTGGATCTCGGCGGCGAGTCTTCTCCAAAACCGATATTCGTCAGTAAAAGCCTAACAGACGAAGAGCGAGAATCGCTGCTGGAACTTGTCAAAGAATATATTGATGTGTTCGCCTGGAGCTATGAAGACATGCCGGGGTTAAATCCCGATATTGCTCTTCATAAACTCAACATTCGGCCGGATGCAAAGCCAGTCAAGCAACAACAGCGACGCTTTCGCCCGGGCATCTTGGATGCGATCGAAGTCGAAGTCAACAAAATGATAGCCAGCAGCTTCGTTCATGAGGAGCAACATCCTGACTGGGTCACCAACATAGTACCCGTCCTCAAGAAGAATGGAAAGATTCGAATCTGCATTGACTTCCACAATCTGAACGAGGCATGCCCCAAAGATGAATTCCCCCTCCTTATCACGGACATCATGATTGACAACACCTGCGGCTTCGAACGTATGTCATTTATGGATAGTTTTTCGGGGTACAACCAAATCAAGATGTCTTATGACGACGAAAAGCATACATTATTTCGAACACCGATTGGCATATACTGCTACACAGTCATGCCTTTTGGTTTGAAAAATGTCGGCACCACATATCAAAGAGCCATGAGCATCATCTTCAGATACCACTTACGGAAGACGGTAGAGTGCTATGTTGACGACATTGCCGTTAAGAGTCGCTGTAAGGGAGACCATTTTCAGGATCTGAGGATGGTATTTGACCTAATGCGAGCACACAATCTGAAGATGAATCCCATAAAATCCTTCTTAGGTGTATCCAGCGAAAAATTCCTGCGTTTTATTATTACTGCCCAGGGAATTCATGTAGATCCAGAGAAGACGAAGGCAATTATGGAGATGGGTCCCCCGAAAAATCTTTGCGAACTCAGAGGCCTTCAAGGGAGGCTAGCTTACATCAGCGGTTCATTTCTAACCTCTCCGGGCGATGTCGACCATTCACCCACCTCATGAAGAAAGGCGTCTCGTTCGTATGGGATGAAGCATGTCAGCGGGCTTTCGACAGCATCAAAGAATATTTGTCAAACCATCCAGTCCTGGTGGCCCTGGTTGCTGGGAAACCATTCTTGCTATATGTACGAACAATGGAGCATTCCCTGGGCGCTTTGCTGGCGCAAAACAATGACGCAGGCCATGAACAAGCTATATATTACCTCAGCCGAATGATGATTGGGCTAGAGCACCGATACACCACTATGGAGAAGGAATGTCTTGCCCTGGTGCGCCATTCAGAAGACGCGGCACTATGTCACTGGACAAACAATACATGTGATCTCACGAGTCAACCCTCTCAGGGTCCTCATGACTAAACCAGGGGCACTCAGCTCTGGCCTCGCTACATGGGCAATATTGCTATCCCCCTATCATATGATCTTTGTTCCATAAAAGGCTGTCAAAGGTCAAGCCCTGGTAGACTTTTTGGCGGCCTACCCGGGCTCGGAATCGTCCAGAATATATGAAGAAATCCCAGATGAGGTCACCGACTCGCATGCAACCTCTCACGATGATATATGGCGAATGTTCTTCGACGGTGCTTCGAGAACTGGACCCAAGGGCAACATCGTCGTCGGAGTCGGGGTGGTGCTGGTGTCCCCTTCCGGATTAGTGATTAACTGCACTTATTCTCTCATAGAACCCTGCTCTAACAATGTGGCCGAGTACAACGCTTTGGTCATTGGCCTCCAACTTGCAAGAGAGCTGGGGGTAGAATATCTTGAAGCATATGGTAATTCTCAGTTAATCGTTAATCAGATCCGGGGCTCATACGAAGTTCACCACGAAGACATGATGCCCTATCACCAGATAGCGATCGACATCATCTCGTCGTTCGCAGGGTTCTTCATCGAGCACGTTCCCAGACTCCGAAATATCAAAGCCGATGCCTTAGCAGGCCTAGCCGCTTCCCTAGCAGTGCCAAATCAGACTCGTCAATCGGTAGATATGATAGGCCACGAACTGGTCTGTCCCAAGAACAATGTTCAATTTGTGGCGAGTTATTTCGCCCAGACGATCGACAATGTCCCAGATTGGAGACAACCATTCATTGACTTCGTTGTCTACGGTATCCTGCCCGAGAACCCAAAGGAAGCCACCTCCATCCGACGGCGTTCTCTCAGATTCTTCTACGATACAGAGACGAAAATGCTGTATCGACGATCCTATGATGGATTATTGCTTCGGTATCTGTCAAACGCAGAAGCCAAAGAAGCCGTGCGATAAGCTCATAACGGTATCTGCGGGGCCCATCAGCCAGGCCCTAAATTGCAAGACCGCCTTTGCCGAATGGGCTACTACTGGCCCACGATGGTAGCAGATGCGATAGACTATACGAAAAAGTGCAAAGCCTGCCAAGTCCACGCGGACTTCATCCAGCAGCCATCCGAATTTCTACATTCGATAGTGGCGTCCTAGCCGTTCGAAGCATGGGGAATGGATATCATCGGTCCGATCACTCCACCTTCCTCCCGAGGACATCGCTTCATACTCGCAATCACAATTACTTCTTCAAATGGGCGGACGCTGTCCCACTTGCAGAAGTCAAAACTTCGAACGTGATCAGCTTCCTCAAGCATCACGTCATCTATCGCTTTGGACTGCCCCGAAGGATCATCCACGACAATGGTCCGCAGTTTGTAAGCCACGCCTTCTATCGGTTCTGCGACAAGCACCGCATCCAGAATATTGCCTCGATGCCATACAATCCAGCAGCAAATGGGTTGGCAGAAGCATTCAACAAAACTATCATCAAGTTACTCAAGAAGTTTGTATCGTCCAACAAATACGACTGGAACGAGAAGCTTGGTGAATGCTTATGGGCATACCGTACTACAGTTCGGACAGCCACAGGAAATACACCATTCGCCCTGGTGTACGGGAGTGAGGCAGTTCTCCTATTAGAGACTCAAATACTCTCACTTCGCGTCGCCTTCACTTATCAATTGACGACGAATGATAACTACCGATGCCGACTATAAGAGTTAGAGGCCTTAGATGAAAAGTGCCTCCTGGCTCAGCAAAGAATCGAGCTATACCAAGCGCGCATCTCTGGAGCCTTCAACAAGAAAGTTAAAATCAGAACATTCCAAGTGGACGATCTCGTTCTGGCAGTCCGGAGACCGATGGTCATGACTCACAAGACCGCCGGCAAGTTTTAGCCAAAATGGGAAGGTCCATTTATCATCGAGGCTGTATTCTCCAACGGTGCTTACCGCCTCGCCAAGCAAAACGGAGACTTGCTCATATTGTCCGTCAACGGCAAGTTCCTGAAGAAATATTATGTCTGAACGAAACATCCCAGATTACTGAGTCATGTACCCTCTGGTGCTGCTGAACTCACCTCCACAACATCCCAGATTACTGAGTCATGTACCCACGGGTGCCGCTGAACTCACCTCCATAATATTCCAGATTATCGAGTCATGTATCCGCTGGTGCCGCTGAACTCACATTTCAATATTCCAAATTATTGAGTCATGTACCCGCTGGTGCCTCTGAACTCACATTCCGATCACTCTTTCAGATAGCAAGTCATGTATGATCATACCCCTGAACTTTCTTCCTGGAAGAGATCCTCCCTCATGATCCACTACCCGCACTCCCAGTGCACAAAAAGGGTAACCGATCCACAAATTTCCAAAATATCCATGTCCATATTACCTCTGAGTTGTTTTACTTTCGCCAAAAACAAATCACCCCTTGCATAGAACTTCCATGTCCTCTTTACCTCTGAGTCATTTTATGTACCCTCATTCATTGAGCCTACTCTTGTCATGTCGCCATTACCTCTGAATAGGAAGGCTCCGTCGAAGAAACCTTCATACTCGCCATGTCCTCATTACCTCTGAGTAAGTATGATGATTCTCTTTCAACTTATTATTTGTACCCACAACCGGAGTACACCAAGGATAATAGGTCCACAAATATTCTCCGCTGAGTTCGCTCCCGCCATGTCCTCATTACCTCTGAGCAGAAAGACTCCACGGTAAAACCTCCGTACTTACCATGTCCTCATTACCTCTGAGTAAGTACGTCGGTCCTCCCTCGTCTTATTACCCGTACCCTGGACCAGGGTACGCCAAGGGTAATAGGCCCACAAATGTCCTCGGTTGACCACAAACATCCTCCGTTGAGTCTACTCTTGCCATGTCCTCGTTGCCTTTGAGCAGGAAGACTCCACGGTAAAACCCTCATACTCACCATGTCCTCATTACCTCTGAGTGAGTATATTGGTTCCCCTTCATCCTATTATTCGTATCCTAAATTAGGGTACACCAAGGATAATAGGCCCACAAATGACCTTTGCTAAGTCTCTTAGTACAGGCCCATCATTCCTCACCATGCCCCGGGAGCCCAGCTGCTCCATGGCATTCTATATCCCGATATTTGGAACGTCTACGACCACCTTGCCGTAAAACTGTTCTAAGTATCCCCAGCCAAACTTGTTACCTGTACCTAAAACCAAGGTATGCCAGGGGTAACAGGTCCATAAACAAGTCCCCCATGCGGGGCAAAAATCACCCCAATTCCATAGGCACAACAAGTAATACAAATGAGGAGTAGAATGGAAAGTACTCTTTATTTGAAAGACGAAGGAAAAAGCATTACATGTTTTGGGACCACGTCCCTCTCAAAAAAAAGAGAAAAAAATAGAAACGAAAGAAGAAAAAGTTGATTACAGTTCGACATTACACAACTCCAAGAGGCAGTTTCTTACCAAGGCAGTACCCCCCTCAAGCCTCTGTTTAGCTCGACGCTCAGCCTCCTGAGACAACCGCTCCCCATTATCCAGGTCCATGAGTGCCCGACAGTTGTCATCCAACTTCTTCAGAGCCACTTCCAAGTCAACCGAAGCTCGATTGACTTTGTCAGCTTCCTGGATAATTAGCCCTCTGTCGATCCGGGCAGCCTCGAGCTCAGACTCAAAGAAAGTTAACTTCCTCTGAAGCTCAAGGATCTGCTCCCGCGTGTCAGCAATCCCGCGAGAGACAGTTGCTTCCGAGCCGTACCGTCTTCACTCTCATGGCTTAATTGATCATATCGATCAGACAGAGTGCGGAGATCCTTCAGTATGTTGGGCCTAGTTTTATCCTGAGCTGCCTTCGCATTCTCTATAGCAGTTGTGAGAGAGTCGCGCTCCTGATCAATAGCAGCAGGCAGATCAACCTGCCGCAATACCTGAAGTCGGGCCACCAGTTGATCAGTCTCCAACAACTTCGATTCCAGAAGTGTAGCCACCCCTGCCCCACCAGAAAGGGCCTTAAGGATATCGATTTGACCCTGGGCGCATTGTCGGGCCAAAACGAAAGAGGTTCCTCTGTCCACATTAGCTTCTATCCCCGTTTTCAAATGACAATGAAAGCTGTCGACCACGTCCTGTAACGATTCGTCCAAGACCTCTGTAGAGGACGGTGTCAGAGGGAGCGTGGCCGGCAGCATCAAAGGAGTGGTGCTAGAACTTGCTACCAAGGGGGCCACTTCCGAGGAGAATGATGCACGGATAGCGGCTACCTCTTCTTCTGCCACCCGAAGAGCCTGGACACTTGGCAGGGCGGTGAGGTCGACTCTCTGGGCCGCCCGAGCAAAGGAAGACACGAGGACCCTGCCCCGATTGCCCCATCACCGGACTTACCGAACTCGAGCCCGCAAGAGAATCATCAAGACGAGCCGGAGGGGGAAGAGGTATGCCCCACTCCGCCAGTGCCCCTTCGGCAGAGTTTATTTCAACAACGTCCATCCTCGGTACGGGAGGGACAGGACCTGCATGTCCACGACAATGATCAATCGATGTGACCCGAAGGATGTGATCATAGAGCCGATAGGCCTCCTTGCAAGTTAAGATCCGGCTTATCTTACCGGGAGAGGAGCATCGAGGCTGCAGCTCGTTCGCAGCTGGCAGGGTCTCCTCACCCGCGATCTCCAAATCGAATCTGGCCAGCTCTCCTGACCCGGCCACCTCAGAGAGAGAGGCAACCTGATCAACATCATCTGGATAGAATTCAGCAATTCCAGGGGCAGGCTCACCGGAGCCCCCGTCATCACGAGTCATGATCTCGGCTACTCGAGAGTCTTCTTCTTCTGACGCCTACAAGAGGGAAGGAAGATGATTAAAATCAAAGCTAAAAGAAAGGAAAGACCGGTAGTAACTTATTTACCTCTAAGGCGGGATCGATTTTTTTGCTTCTTTCCTTTATAGTTAGCCCGGGGTGTCTGGTTGCAGCCAGTTTCCGAGAGCAAGGAATGCCGTCGACAGAAGAATATTGCCTGCTACGCTTTCGTGCAAGATCTGGCGCAACGGATGGTTGACCAACCACTATCTCATCTGGCAAAACAGGCGGCTGATCCGTCCCTATATCTATCGCCGGAAGTGAAGGACCATCTCCATCAGGCTCGTCGTCTTCATCACCTGCAGCATCAGAGTCTGAATCCGGCACCTCGACTCTGTTCTTCCTCTTCCTTGTCTTGGTCCCCTTGGAACCCTCATCCAGGCCGTTACCAACGATGAAACTAGTGCATGGGTTAAAACCAACAGGGAGCTTGTTCGCCATGACGTGGTACAGAGCTGCCATATACAAGATATCTACTAACGCCTTGATAGCAAAAACTGAGAAAACGGCACGAGTATGGAATGTGTCATAGTAATGCCAGGCCCGGATGCCGTCTAGAAGGCTACCTTCAAAGCCCAGACAGGAGCTGGGGCTATCTAGAAAAAGCTGACTATACCCAAATTGCCGAACAAACCTGCTAGGCAGATAGGGCTCCAGAAAGACAGTGTTACGGTTGCGATACACCAGATAAGCGGGACGGATATTTCGCAGCCACAGAAGCATCTGGCCATCCAGAAGTTGAGGGGGCCCAATACCGTCAAGATGGACAGCCACTACTTCCTCATCAGTAAAATGAGGGACAGATGCAAAAATGTTACACATGTCTGTCCTCGCCAGTGCCATCCGGCAAGCACGCATGGTCTCAAATTCCCAAGACTCATTACGATAGCGAAAGATAAAAGCGTCGTCATCAGTGACGCCATCTTCAGAGCTCGGTCTCATTAAAGATGGATAATGCATCAACAGCCACTCCATCAAATAATTATAGGGCAGCTCGGTCCATTCAAAATCTTTCGTCACATCACGAGCAATAACCTTGGATGTGAAAGTACGAAGGCCACGGTGCATGCTGCACACCATGGCCGGGAGGAGAGCTAGTCGAACTCGTAAAACTAACTTCATAGCCAGAAGGATAAAATTACGACTGATCCTCTCAATAGAACCTGCTCCGCCCGAGACTACACAGTTTCACAGCCATATCATTAGGAATCTCGCAAGGAGTGCCTTCTCCGACAACTCGTGGGTGTCCTGATAAAAATAACCGAAAGAATCGGTCTGACTCCCGAACCTGTCACTGGAGGTGGTCACCCTTTTAGCTGATGACATTAAGGCTTTTACCGCCTCCTGGGACAGAGGACGGCGGGGAGTAACTTGACCTGAAGCATCCGTCGTGAAGAGATAGTGCACCCAGTCCTTGGTATAAGGGGCATTCCCTTCCGAGCTGTTCTTCTTTTTGGCGATTTGATGACATGTGCTATAATGGCACAATATCTCTTTATAAAGAGCCACGAAGCCTGGATATCGCCTTTCCAACTCTTCGAACTCCTCGTTTGTGGGAGTATACACCTCAAAAGCCCCGTCCCCCCAAGAAAGCTTGGAGATCGCATGCATCTCGTGGAGCGCAAGCCCTATTTCTCCTACGGGCATATAGAAGGTTCTCGTACGACGATTATACATCTCCAGCAGAGATATAAACAGTCTCTTGTTTATAGGCAAGCCATGGTTGGTGCCCCGAATAGCATGATAAAGACTAATCTCGCACAGAAATGCCTCATACTTTTGCAAAATCCATGTAGACAGATTGGTCCACGAGGGAATTAAATGTACCCAGCTGGGGAGCATCAACCGACCAATGGGATAGGATCCCTTTCGAGCAAGTTGGTTCATAAAAGTATGGGCTATAGAAAATATGAAATTGGGGCCCGGCACATTCAAGAACGTACCCGTTGCCAACCCCATTACAGAACAGCTGGTGCGCACCTTGCCCGCACACACCGACTTTAGGCTGTTGTTGTAATGGATGTCTCCCACGAACATCCCACTTTGGGTAGGAGTTAAAGAAGCTTCCATCCTCCGGTCCAGTGGAAGCATATTGAACCAGGATAAAGGGAAGTGATGCTCCATCGGAGGAATGCGGATCGCCATCCCGTTAGAAACAAAACTCCAGTTCTCTGACACCTCCAGAATCTGACTGTTCTTCACAGTCAAGGCGTCTCCAAAGAAGAATGCGGGCTTCAAGTATTCCCCTTCTAATTTCCCCGAGTTCATCATAGCATTAAAAAAAATAGAAAGGTTGATTCTTGAGGGCATTTGATCTCGCCGGGGGCTCGTCACTCGGAAACTGGTCAGCCATGTATTAGACTATATGGTCGTACCTATAGTCCAGAGCGGCTTGGGCGCTGCCTACCAGGAGCTCTCTATCAGCATTAACTGGCAAATTCACTAAAGAAAAGACAGAAAAAGATAAATTAGAAGGATGGACAAAAAGAAACTAATGGGTGCTTTCGAGCTCATACGGCTCCAACTTAACAAAGCCTCATGCGGCTTAGGGGAACACTTATGCGGTTCTAGCTCACTGAAGCCTCATACGGGTCAGGGGAACGCTTATGCGGCTCCAATTTACAGAAGCCTCATGCGGCTCAAGCTCAGCAGAACATTCATGCGATTCCACTTAACGAAGGATCATGCGGCAGTATTTTCATAAGGCCCGCAGGGATCGGATAAGTTCGTGCAGACCACGTAAAAAACATATGCGTGCGAATCTATGCGGCTCAGTATAGCTTATGCGGCTCTGTTGGCAAAGCGCATATGCGGTTACTGTGGCTATTCTTATACGGCTCGCGAATCGACCATAGGACGAACATCACATGAAAATAAAGGCTCGTGCATAAAGCATGTGACGTAGCCATGGCAGTTAGGGTTCTTCAGAACCATATAGAGTCTTTACCAGCAATGGGAGGATGGACGTCAGGGTGAGCAGCAGGCACGACGGCCGGCGGAGGAACGGCCGCGGCAGTCTTCTTCGACGAAGATGCCGCAACTATTTAACTTGACAACCGTAGAATGAGCGGGACAGCACTTAGAATGACTTAGGTCGACCAGCATAACTTTTCCTAACTTACTCAAGCCTACAACTTAACTCGAGGAATGAGCAAAGGCTATGCCAAGCCTTGCGCAGTGGAATCGTGTACGCTTTATCAAGCGTTTATGCGGGCGACGCCTATGACTTAGGCTAACTCTCAGCTTTTGCACCGAAGACCAACTTTCCTTCTTCCAAGCCACGGAATGAAGGACCGAGTGTCATTTTCAAAGCACGCCGTGCACCAACTCTAAGCCGACCATGGGACATTTTCCATGTTCTAATTCAATCCGACCCATCGGGATTATTCCTTTTTGCTATGTGGATTCGTCTCTTTTATTATTAAGCCTACTTATGAAAGTTGAAAACATGCAATTTATTATGTGAAGGCAAAGATGAGGTGAGTTCACCGAAACTACCCCACCTGAGCGATGTCTCCGAGCAAGCCGTTGCAAGGCTAAGTCCGAATACCGTCGGCGTTTCGATTCCTCCGATTGACTGAGCGGGACGGGGCACTACATCATACACCACTCAGAACAAGTCTCGTCCTCGAGACTTACTGAGTACACTTATCGACTTATCACTTATTCAACATCCTATATTTCTCGTACACACTTCTCCTATGTATTTCTCAAATCCGAGCCACGCTCGTACGATCGCTAATTTAGTCATAAGACATACCAACCGATCAACCAACATTCGAACTCATCTAAATTTAATGATCGTATTACCACCAACATTTTCTTCGAAACTCACGATCTCAAAATCTTCGACACTTTTCCGTTCCTCAAGTCTCACTTGATTCAACGTATCACTTAGTTGGATCGTGCACATATTCCAGACGTCCCCGAAATACATGTATTTCAGCCAAGCCTCGTGATAAAGAATCTGCCATCACCACTCGAGTCGGATCGTGCACATATTCGGGTGTCCCTGATATACGTGCATATCAACCGAGCTCGCGAGTGGTGCCTCCACAATCCTACCACTTCGCACTCGGACGTCTTCCTAACCGCTAGGCTATGTCTTTCCGTCAGTACTGGAATCATAGTTCCCAAACAACGATATCAACACTGACCCCATCCTAAGGTCAAACCGAATCGATGGTATGGGGTTTTCTACCCAAGCTCGCATCACTCCGATTTCTAAACTTCGAGCATAGATTTCCTACACACATCCTAATATTTGTCGCACAGGGTCCGAGTCATTCAGCAAAGCCATCCTACGACAACAAGCGTTCAACCAATACTCGACATGAACACATCGCTCATTCATCAAGCCATTTCGTATAGTCTATCCCTTCAAACACGTTCGGCATAATCCACCTATCAATCCTTCCAAGTCAAGCACGCTACGACACGATTCATCTCTAAACCATAATTCACATTTCACATTTCCTAAGTCGTTTATTCCAATTCACGTAATCGATCATAAGGTCGTCTAGCTTAACAAAATGTTGTGCCCCGATCTCACGTGAGTCAGATTATCCACGGTGGGCATAAATCACCATGCACGCTCCTGCAGGATAATTATCCTCATCGAAACGTAACTCTTGTTTTGCGTCTAGACTAATTCATTTTCGATGCGCGGATTAGACCTACTCAATCCTCAAGTTTATTTCATTCATCAATCGCAAGTCCTAACATCCTTAAATTTTCCTTCGCATCAAACCGACAAGTCGAGACAATCAAAGTTGTCGCATCCTGATTTTTCGAATTCGACCATTCCCACAACAAGAATCACCATGTCAGCGCTCACGCGGAACAATCGACCCAAATCCGACACAACGCATGTACGAGGCTAGAGTTGCACTCGTGCAAGACAAGAATGTCGATGCTGTGGTTATCCGCGTAACCATCAAGACACTTTTACTTTCATCCGGCATTCATCTCAATCAAAATCCTAAGCATAGCATCCAATCGAACAATAACACTTGCACGATCGTCATTCGTCGAGTTAGAGTACCTCCGAGTTATCGCATAGCGATCTTTGATACGCCTCAATACCATCGACGATATGTGTAACCTGACTATCTTCCTTTGTAACCAAATTTCGAGTCGTGCGAATAATGCTATCATCTGACTGGATAATCTCCTCGACATTCAATTTCAAGTTCGATCATTATCCCTCGAATCATTCACACATCAATGTCCTTAAACCTGAGTTCACGTATTGTTCATCCGTCTATCTTAAGTCATCGACCAATGTATTTCTTTAGTTTGCATCGTCCCTTTGTTAACACAATCATCGGGCAACGTTCAATTCAATCCTTAGAGTCATTTACGTAACTTCAAAATCTAACATTTTTTATGCATGCTATCCTTCCATCGTGCTAACTTTTTCTATACGATTCTTATCGATTTTCTCGATCAAGTCATCCATTCGCACACCTTAACTTTTCCTCGATTCGATTTCACTTACTCAATCATTTTCGCGTTTTATACTCGCACAATCCTCAATCCCGTGCACGTTCCGTGCGCGTCAATTCTAGGTTGTTCGAATCCACTCGTCAAACTTCAAGACTAAAACTTATTCATTGATGCTCAATCTAGGGCTTTGTATATGTGCGATGCATGCTGATAGACTCACCGACACCCCGAATCTTCAATCGATCGATCGACATTCCTACCGTGAGAAGAGCTGGTTTCCAAGTTTCGCTTTTGCCCTCCTAGCTTCGAGTTAATTTTGTCATTCTGCATTCTTTCTTGGTCTCTAGCTGCTTCAACCACCTCAGAATAAGTTTGACATACGTAAGGTGCGACCTTCATCTTTAATTTGTCATTTAGTCCTTCCCGGAATCGGGCTATCTTTGCCTTTTCCGTGGCTACCATATGGGAAGCATAGCGACTAAGTCTTGTAAATTCTGTCGCGTACTCATTAACAGAGGTATTATTCTGCTTCAAATATATGAATCTCCTTTCCAGCTCCATCCTGGCGCTGGCAGGAAAGAACCTTTCTTCAAATCTCCTTTTAAATTCCTCCCATGATATAATCTCAATAGAGTCTTCGGGGTGCTGAGCACTCCACCAGTGTTCAGCCACATCCTTTAGTTGTATTCTTACTAGAGACAACACATCATCTGGTGCGATCTTGGCGCCCTTCAACAACCCCTCGGTAGTCTTTAACCATTGAACCGCTTCCAAAGGAGTTTCGGTCCCATCGAAGTTAGATGGATTTATATTCCTGAAGTCTTGGATTGTCCCAATTTTGGCTGCAGGAGAGACATCAAGCCTTTCTAGTATTCTAGCTGATGTGGCTTGAGCAAGTTGGACTTGTTGGGCATTAGTCTCTAGCACCTTCTGGAAAATTTCAAGAACATCAGTCGTCCGCGGTTCTGAAGAATCAGGTTGCGCCGACTTTTGAGTTGAAGGAGAAGACATTTTCCTGGATATTAAGAATTCACAATTCTTAATATGAGGTTGAAAATAATTAATGACTCATGAATACTTAATTACCTATTAAAGGAAGATGAATTTGCAAAACTAAGATCAATTGCAATTCGGAAAGATCAGATATAAATAGGCACACTTTTATTTAGTTCACAAGAGGACAATATACTCTCAGGGAGTCATCCTTACATACTAACACATTTCTAACCTTTCTAACCTTATACAGAGCTATTTCCATCTGCTGATTTACAAAAGTGGTACAACAGTCAAAATATTTTCCTTACTAAGCCATTCCTTCCTATTAAGTGCATCCTTCTTCCAGCACTAATAATGTCAAGTACCTTATCCTAGGGTTCTTGCTAGACTTCCTAAGAATACAACTTAGGATCTCGACCTATATAGGTCTCTAAATCTGACCTGCATGGGCCACCACTAAAAGACGTGTCATATCCCGGTTCCCAAAATAAAGTATCGGAGCATTGTGATACATCTCCAGGCTACGCACCCGTATAACACGTGTCGTGCTATGCTTGCGATTGTCGCCTGTAATTTCTAGAATAAGGTATAGACATCAAGAGACAATCTAAAGTAATTTACATTTATTATACATGGCTAGCATGTTCGATCATACATTTACATCTTTCTTACATCCACAAAAGATACATAACTATACATAGACGACAAAACGACATCTCTAGACCAACATCCTTCATTTCCTTATATCATTCATAAAGCTCCTTCTCGGTGTAAGGTTGCACTCCCTCATGGTCTTTAGCATGCCCTAGTGAACAAAACTAGGTCGTCAATACGACGAGCAAGTCCTCGGTCAAGGAACGGAATAAGTAAAAATAGTTGATAAAATTTATTGAGATTAAACATGAATGAAGAAACAAAATTAAGGATAAGTTTTGCTAAAATTTGAAATCTACTAAAAATAAAGTTTATATTTCTGCACATTCCAAGACTACGGTTGTATTACAGAAAAGTGGAGAGCCTCTAACAGCTCCTAATGCAAAATAAAACATTAGAGAAATACTTCTGGATAACACAACTTCTATTATCTCAACAATAATCCCATTTACCCGGGATCAGGTTTATACTTAATGGGTGGTGCTTAGAATTATCCGTCCTATTAGTATCAGGATCACATATTGATGTGATATAGTCAGGATAACACATGAGTGGTTTTCCGAGTTATCAGAATCAAGTGTTATAACAAATGTCGTATGACTTGAAATTTTTCAAGAATATCGGAGCAGGCTACGTTGGATATTACAGAGCCGAATTCGGGGATTCAGAATCCAATAGAAATCAGGAAATAAGAAACAGGAAACAGGAAAGTGAGCTAAGCCTCACCTCAGATATCGTATGGTCGTACGAATGCCAAAAATCAGGAACTGATCAGTTTTTATAAAATATAATATTGTAAGAGTTCGAAGGTGTGATCCAAGATTTCTCTCCCATCCCAATGACATCCTAATCTACAACTAAATCTAGGTTTGGACTTTCTAAAAATCTATCTCTTGGGATTTTCGAAAATTTCGGCAGAGTCTCCTTTGTATTTGTCGACTCCGGAAAATTCACAAGAGATATAAAACTTGAAAGAAGAACTCGGGTTCGCCGACCCCTTCGGTGGAGCAACCCTCAACACTGGTACCACGCAATGATGATATATATATATATATATATATATATATATATATATATATATATATATATATATATATATATATAAAGTGTAGTTAAAAAAATTTAGCCTTTCTTACCTTAGCAAGCAATTAAGCGAATTAAGCAATTTCTTTGGGGTTTGTGCTAAACACTATCCAAGTTTCAAAACAAAACTTGTTAGTAGCATAATGATATCAAAATTTTATTCCAAAACCATATGCAAAATAATTTTATAACCTTTGCAACCTTGACATGATGTTATTCTCATACAAGGTAAATCCAAAAGTCCAAATTTAACTTATGTTTACTATGTACCATAATTTAACTCCTTGAAAATGCAAGAGAGAGTTTAATATTGAAAATTTATAGACATAGGGTTATGCTAACATATAGGTGCCTAAAACCATCTATTTTAACTAGTTAATCATGATAGCACATGATAATTAAATATAATTCCAATAAGGACAGATTTGAGATATAATGTTAAATTGTCATTTATTCATTCCTACATATCCATACTAACACATGTATACACAACCATGCTAGGAAATATAAAATATGTATATATTGATTTCTCTTTAAAGTGTAATGGTTGAATTTCCAAGTTGTCAAGACTTATAGGTATCCATGATCTTGTAAGTTCATAATTTTTGCATCCATATATTGAGTCAAGTGTATATAGGTGTGTATTTATATATATATATGTATACATGTATGTAGGTTTCATGCATATATAATTATTCCAAGAGTTGTATCCACACACACACACACACACATATATATATATATATATATATATATATATATATATATATATATATATATATATTTATATATATATATATATATATATTATATATATATATATATATATATATATATATATATATATATATATATATATATATATATAATCACACAAATTTATATATGTATATAAAAGAAAAAAAATAAGAATATATATAATCACACAAATTTAAAATTCGAAGTGTCCATTTTTGGTGTTGTGTCCTAACGATGTGTCCAAGTCATACACACAAACATAATTGTGTCCACAAATGGTTCATTATCCAAATTTCTATGCTTATACCCATCTTACATTTTTATAAAATTGAACTTATCATGAATTTTCATAAATTTCAGAATTAAAAACTGAATAATAAATAATATATATATATATATATATATATATATATATATATATATATATATATATTTATTTATTTATTTATTTATATATATAACAAGTAGAATATTGAAAACCAATTTCCAAGAGGGAAAGAGGGAGAGGACTTGCCTTTAATTTCCTTGTGTTGTACTTAGAGATTCTTCCAAATTTCTTCTATCATAAACCATTCAAAATTATACATATATATACTTCAAATTCAAACCCAATTTTAATCTAGGTTTGAAATTGGAAAGAAATGGAGAAGGAATTAGGGGTTTACCTAGGTTTTAGGTACTGGAAGGGGAAGGAGGAGGAGAGGATGGTGTTGGAGGTGGCGGTGGTCGGCGACGTGGCCTGCGGCGGCGAGTGGTGTGGCCGACGGCGGCGGGTGGCGTGGCCGGCGGAGGCAATAGCGGTTGCCGCAGCAACAGTAACGGGTAGCAGCAGCAGCAGCAGGTAAGGAGCAGTAGTAGCAATAGTTGGAAGAGGAGTGGAGGAGTAGAGAAAGAAGAAGGAGAAGAGAGAAAAATGAAGATGAAGAAGTAGGGGGGTATATGTGGCAAATGAAGAGGTTTCCCCTCTTCATGCAAAGAGCCAAATGGCTCAAGCATGTGCCACAACAATAAAATAATGACACATAATCTAGGTGATGTGGCAACACAATGTGCAAATACAAAATTAATTAGGGATGCCTATGTAAGAATATTATTATTATTATTTATTATTATTATTATTATTATTAAGAAAAAAAAATTTAGGGCATAACATTCTACCCTCCTTAAAAGAAATTTTGTTCTCAGAATTTACAAGTAGGAAAATTAAAGTAATGACAACTAGGGTTACCTTGTTCATTGAATAGGTAAGGATATTGTTGTCGCATCTCTTCTTCTCTTTCCCAAGTGGATTCTCCAGGTGAGTCCTTGTTCCAAGATACTCGAACCAATGAAATAGTCTTGTTCTTAAGAACCTTCTGTCTTCGATCCAAAATTACCACCAGCTTCTGTTCTAGGCGTAGAGTTGGACCCACTATGATCTCTGAATGATCGAGTATGTGACTGAAATCTGGTATATATTTTCGAAGTTGAGATACATGGAATACATTATGGACTCCTTCCAGAGAGGGTGGTAAAGCCAGTCGGTAGGATACATCTCCCACTCGTTCCAAAACATCAAATGGGTCTATATATCTCGGACTTAGCTTTCCTCTTGTTCCAAATCTGATTGTTTCCCGAGTTGGCGAAATCTTTAAAAACACATGATCATCAGCCTTGAATTCCAAGTTTCTTCGATGCTTATCGGCCCATATTTTATATCGGTCTTGCGTTGCTTGGAGATGATTTCGAATTGCCTTGACCTTGTCTACAGTCTGTGTAACTAGCTCTAGACCCAGGAGTTGACGTTCTCCTACATCACTCCAGCATATTGGTGATCGACACTTCCTTCCATACAAAGCTTCAAATGGTGCCATTTTAATGCTAGTCTGATAGCTGTTGTTATATGAGAACTCAATTAAATGCAAATGGTCATCCCAGGATCCTCCGGAGTCTAAGGTACATGCTCTTAACATATCTTCTAGGATTTGAATCATTCTTTCCGACTGACCATCAGTTTGTGGATGGTATGCTGAACTGAACTTCAGGCGAGTACCGAAACTATCTTGTAAGCTTTTCCAAAACTTAGAGGTAAACCGAGTATCTCTGTCTGATACGATACTCACCGGTACTCCATATTGACTAACAATATTTTTTATGTACATATCTGCTAAGAGCTCGGTAGGTTGACCGACCCGAAATGGTAAGAATCTTACAGATTTAGTAAGCCTGTCCACAATTACCCAAATGGCATTATTACCCCTTCTTGTTCTTGGAAGTCCGGATACAAAATCCATCGTGATATGTTCCTATTTCCATTCGGGTACAGGCAGAGGTTGCAAAAGTCCGACAGTCCGTTGATGTTCGGCCTTTACTTGCTGACATACCAAACATTTTGACACAAACTTGGCTACCTCTTGTTTCATTCCGTGCCACCAGAAATTTTGCTTCAGATCCTTATACATCTTCGTACTCCCAGGATGAATGGAGTACTGAGAACTATGTGCTTCAGACATTATCTCGGTCCGGAGTTCTCCATATGGCACACACAAACGATTTCTAAACCTCAAGGATCCATCGGGATGCTTAATCAATCCAGTTTGTGTTCCAGCCTCAGTCTTGCTCCATAGTCTTTGTAGTTTCATATCATCCTTTTGTGCCTCTTTAATTCTTTCTATTAGGGGTGACTGTATTTGTAAGTTTTCCCAGATTCCATCTGTTACTGGACATATTACTTCAATCCCTATCTTCCTCAGATCTTCCAATATTTCTTTAGGTGTATTCATAAAGAAAGCTGCGGGCCTTCTACTTAAGGCATCGGCTACTTTGTTTGCCTTTCTCGGATGATACTCCAACTCCATATCAAAGTCCTTAAGCAACTCTAACCACCTTCGTTGCCTCATGTTTAACTCTTTTTGAGTAAATACATACTTCAAACTTTTATGATCTGTATATATCTTGATTTGTTCACCATATAAATAATATCTCCATAATTTTAATGCAAAGACTACAGCTGCCAATTCCAGATCGTGAGTTGGGTAATTTCTTTCATGATTCTTCAGTTGGCGAGAAGCATAAGCAATGACCCTTCCATGTTGCATTAATACATAGCCCAATCCTTTTCCTGAAGCATCACTATAGATCTCATAGCCTCCTGATCCTGATGGTAATGCTAGTACTGGAGCTGTGATGAGTCTTTCCTTCAGTTCCTCAAAGGCTGCTTGACACTTATCAGTCCAATTAAAATTTTTATTCTTCTGGGTCAATCGAGTGAGTGGCTCCGCAATTCTCGAAAAATTCTCCACAAATCTCCTATAATATCTAGCTAGACCAAGAAAGCTTCGGATTTCTACTACATTCTTAGGAGTAGGCCATGACTTGACAGCTTCTACTTTCTTAGGGTCCACCGATATCCCTTCTCCGCTCACTATATGACCTAAGAAGGAAATTTTGTCCAACCAGAATTCACATTTGTTTAACTTCCCATACAATTTCTCTTGTCGTAAAGTTTGATGCACTATCCTCAAATGTTCTTCATGTTCCTTTTTATTCTTTGAGTAGATTAATATATCATCAATGAATACAATCACAAATTTATCCAAGTATTGATAAAATATTCTGTTCATCAGATCCATAAATATAGCTGGAGCATTAGTCAGTCCAAAAGGCATTACTTGGAAATCATAGTGCCCATAACGGGTTCTAAAAGCTGTCTTTGGTATATCCTCCTTTCTTACTTTCACCTGGTGATATCCCGATCTGAGGTCAATTTTGGAAAATACTGTTGCTCCTCCTAATTGGTCAAACAATTCCTCAATCCTTGGCAACGGATATTTATTTTTGATAGTCACTTCATTTAAAGCTCTATAATCTATCACTAACCTCAGACTTCCGTCTTTCTTCTTTACGAATAGCACAGGTGCTCCCCAAGGAGATCCACTAGGCCTAATAAATTCCTTAGCCAACAATTCCTTGATTTGTTTATTCAATTCAACCAATTCTTCCTCGTTCATTGGATAAACATTCTTTGCAACAGGTGCAGCTCCAGGAATTAGATCGATACAAAATTCAACGATCCTGTCAGGTGGTAATCCTGGTAGTTCATCAGGAAATACATCCTTAAATTCGTCTACAATCTTGGGCCATTCTACTACTTGGTTCTGAAAAATTTTTCCTGATGGTAATTCGAATTTTTTTAGTTCTTTTCCATTAAATTCCTTCTGATCTCTGATAAATTCATGTATATCCTTACCGGGTAGTGAAAATTGCACCTTTCCTTGCCTACAGTCTATAACTGCTGAGGCCAAGGTTAACCAGTCCATCCCAAATACCACATCATAGTTATTCATAGGAAACACTAGTAATCTGGCCTTAAAGCTTTCTCCTTCCATTTTAATTGGGCAATTTCTAAGTATTCGGCTAACCTCTACAATACCATTACCCGTAAGGATTTTTAATTTTTTGACTAGGGGTTGAGTGATTATATCATTCATGGATATAAAAGATGCAGATATAAACGAGTGAGTTTCCCCAGAATCAAATAATATTGATGCGGGGCTAGATGATGCAAGTATGGTACCTGGCACCACTTCTCCGGCCATTTCTTCTTCGTTGACATTCATCATGAAAGCTTGTCCATGCTGCTTCTTCTTTTTGTTATTACCCCGACCAGCCTTCTGTGCTTGGTGGAATTGATGAGCTTGGGGTGCTAGGGTTGGCTTCTGTTGGTATCCGGTAGGTACATGAGCTTGAGCTGGAGGTGCTGCATAAGTTGTAGGTCTTGGCCCATTCGTCTGAAGTGGAGGTGTTGGTCGAAATCTTTGCAAATTGTTCTGCACCTCAAATCTTCTAGTGGCTTGTCGAGGACACTGTTTTATCTGATGTTCAGACGATCCACATCTGAGGCACCTTCCCAGAAGCTTCCTACAGTCATTCCTTGTGTGTCCAGGCTTCCCACAATATGTGCAGCTCTGACGGTTTTTATTTTGTTCGGTTTGGATATATTTCTGTTGTCCCTGCCCTGAGTTCCTACCGTGAGAAGAGCTGGTTTCCAAGTTTCGCTTTTGCCCTCCTAGCTTCGAGTTAATTTTGTCATTCTGCATTCTTTCTTGGTCTCTAGCTGCTTCAACCACCTCAAAATAAGTTTGACATACGTAAGGTGCGACCTTCATCTTTAATTTGTCATTTAGTCCTTCCCGGAATCGGGCTATCTTTGCCTTTTTCATGGCTACCATATGGGAAGCATAGCGACTAAGTCTTGTAAATTCTGCCGCGTACTCATTGACAGAGGTATTATTCTGCTTCAAATATATGAATCTCCTTTCCAGCTCCATCCTGGCACTGGCAGGAAAGAACCTTTCTTCAAATCTCCTTTTAAATTCCTCCCAGGATATAATCTCATTAGAGTCTTCGGGGTGCTGAGCACTCCACCGGTGTTCAGCCACATCCTTTAGTTGTATTCTTACTAGAGACAACACATCATCTGGTGCGATCTTGGCGCCCTTCAACAACCCCTCGGTAGTCTTTAACCATTGAACCGCTTCCAAAGGAGTTTCGGTCCCATCGAAGTTAGGTGGATTTATATTCCTGAAGTCTTGGATTGTCCCAATTTTGGCTGCATGAGCGACATCAAGCCTTTCTAGTATTCTAGCTGATGTGGCTTGAGCAAGTTGGACTTGTTGGGCATTAGTCTCTAGCACCTTCTGGAAAATTTTAAGAACATCAGTCGTCCGCGGTTCTGAAGATTCAGGTTACGCCGACTTTTGAGTTAAAGGAGAAGACATTTTCCTGGATATTAAGAATTCACAATTCTTAATATGAGGTTGAAAATAATTAATGACTCATGAATACTTAATTACCAATTAAAGGAAGATGAATTTGCAAAACTAAGATCAATTGCAATTCGGAAAGATCAGATATAAATAGGCACACTTTTATTTAGTTCACAAGAGGACAATATACTCTCAGGGAGTCATCCTTACATACTAACACATTTCTACCCTTTCTAACCTTATACAGAGCTATTTCCATCTGCTGATTTACAAAAGTGGTACAACAGTCAAAATATTTTCCTTACTAAGCCATTCCTTCCTATTAAGTGCATCCTTCTTCCAGCACTAATAATGTCAAGTACCTTATCCTAAGGTTCTTGCTAGACTTCCTAAGAATACAACTTAGGATCTCGACCTATATAGGTCTCTAAATCTGACCTGCATGGGCCACCACTAAAAGACGTGTCACGCCCCGGTTCCCAAAATAAAGTATCGGAGCATTGTGATACATCTCCAGGCTACGCACCCGTATAACACGTGTCGTGCTATGCTTGCGATTGTCGCCTGTAATTTCTAGAATAAGGTATAGACATCAAGAGACAATCTAAAGTAATTTACATTTATTATACATGGCTAGCATGTTCGATCATACATTTACATCTTTCTTACATCCACAAAAGATACATAACTATACATAGACGACAAAATGACATCTCTAGACCAACATCCTTCATTTCCTTATATCATTCATAAAGCTCCTTCTCGGTGTAAGGTTGCACTCCCTCCTGGTCTTCAGCATGCCCTAGTGAACAAAACTAGGTCGTCAATACGACGAGCAAGTCCTCGGTCAAGGAACGGAATAAGTAAAAATAGTTGATAAAATTTATTGAGATTAAACATGAATGAAGAAACAAAATTAAGGATAAGTTTTGCTAAAATTTGAAATCTACTAAAAATAAAGTTTATATTTCTGCACATTCCAAGACTGTGGTTGTATTACAGAAAAGTGGAGAGCCTCTAAAAGCTCCTAATACAAAATACAATATTAGAGAAATACTTCTGGATCACACAACTTCTATTATCTCAACAATAATCCCATTTACCCGGGATCAGGTTTATACTTAATGGGCGGTGCTTAGAATTATCCGTCCCATTAGTATCAGGATCACATATTGATGTGATATAGTCAGGATAACACATGAGTGGTTTTTCGAGTTATCAGAATCAAGTGTTATAACAAATGTCGTATGACTTGAAATTTTTCAAGAATATCGGAGCAGGCTACATTGGATATTACAGAGCCGAATTCGGGGATTCAGAATCCAATAGAAATCAGGAAATAAGAAACAGGAAACATGAAAGTGAGCTAAGCCTCACCTCAGATATCGTATGGTCGTACGAATGCCGAAAATCAGGAACTGATCAGTTTTTATAAAATATAATATTGCAAGAGTTCGAAGGTGTGATCCAAGATTTCTCTCCCATCCTAATGACATCCTAATCTACAACTAAATCTAGGTTTGGACTTTCTAAAAATCTATCTCTTGGGATTTTTGAAAATTTCGGCAGAGTCTCCTTTGTATTTGTCGACTCCGGAAAATTCACAAGAGATATAAAACTTGAAAGAAGAACTCGGGTTCGCCGACCCCTTCGGTGGAGCAACCCTCAACACTGGTACCACGCAATGATGATATATATATATATATATATATATATATATATGTATATATATATATATATATATATATATATATATATAAAGCGTAGTTTAAATTTTTTAGCCTTTCTTACCTTAGCAAGCAATTAAGCGAATTAAGCAATTTCTTTGGGGTTTGTGCTAAACACTATCCAAGTTTCAAAACAAAACTTGTTAGTAGCATAATGATATCAAAATTTTATTCCAAAACCATATGCAAAATAATTTTATAACCTTTGCAACCTTGACATGATGTTATTCTCATACAAGGTAAATCCAAAAGTCCAAATTTAACTTATGTTTACTATGTACCATAATTTAACTCCTTGAAAATGCAAGAGAGAGTTTAATATTGAAAATTTATAGACATAGGGTTATGCTAACATATAGGTGCCTAAAACCATCTATTTTAACTAGTTAATCAGGATAGCACATGATAATTAAATATAATTCCAATAAGGACAGATTTGAGATATAATGTTAAAGTGTCATTTATTCATTCCTACATATCCATACTAACACATGTATACACAACCATGCTAGGAAATATAAAATATGTATATATTGATTTCTCTTTAAAGTGTAAAGGTTAAATTTCCAAGTTGTCAAGACTTATAGGTATCCATGATCTTGTAAGTTCATAATTTTTGCATCCATATATTGAGTCAAGTGTATATAGGTGTGTATTTATATATATATGTATACATGTATGTAGGTTTCATGCATATATATATATATATATATATATATATATATATATATATATATATATATATATTATATATATATATATATACAAAAATATATATATATATATATATATATATATATATATATATATATATATATATATATATATATATATATATACATGTATAATCACACAAATTTATATATGTATATAAAAGAAAAATATATATATATATAATCACACAAATTTAAAATTTGAAGTGTCCATTTTTGGTGTTGTGTCCTAACGATGTGTCCAAGTCATACACACAAACATAATTGTGTCCACAAATGGTTCATTATCCAAATTTCTATGCTTATACCCATCTTACATTTTTATAAAATCGAACTTATCATGAATTTTCATAAATTTCAGAATTAAAAATTGAATAATAAATTATATATATATATATATATATATATATATATATATATATATATATATATATATATATATATATATATATATATATATATATATAACAAGTAGAATATTGAAAACCAATTTCCAAGAGGGAAAGAGGGAGAGGACTTGCCTTTAATTTCCTTGTGTTGTACTTAGAGATTCTTCCAAATTTCTCCTATCATAAACCATTCAAAATTATACATATATATACTTCAAATTCAAACCCAATTTTAATCTAGGTTTGAAATTGGAAAGAAATAGAGAAGGAATTAGGGGTTTACCTAGGTTTTAGGTACTGGAAGGGGAAGGAGGAGGAGAGGATGGTGTTGGAGGTGGCGGTGGTCGGCGACGTGGCCTGCGGCGACGAGCGGTGTGGCCTGCGGCGGTGGGTGGCGTGGCCGGCGGAGGCAGCAGCGGTTGCCGCAGCAACAGTAACGGGTAGCAGCAGCAGCAGCAGCAGGTAAGGAGCAGTAGCAGCAATAGTAGGAAGAGGAGTGGAGGAGTAGAGAAAGAAGAAGGAGAAGAGAGAGAAAAATGAAGAAGAAGAAGTGGGAGGGGGTATATGTGGCAAATGAAGAGGTTTTTCCTCTTCATGCAAAGAGCCAAATGGCTCAAGCATGTGCCACAACAATAAAATAATGACACATAATCTAGGTGATGTGGCAACACAATATGCAAATACAAAATTAATTAGGGATGCCTATGTAAGAATATTATTATTATTATTTATTATTATTATTATTAAGAAAAAAAATTAGGGTATAACATTCCACCCTCCTTAAAAGAAATACCGTCCTCGAAATTTACAAGTAGAAAAATTAAAGTAATGACAACTAGGGTTACCTTGTTCATCGAATAGGTAAGGATATTGTTGTCGCATCTCTTCTTCTCTTTCCCAAGTGGATTCTCCAGGTGAGTCCTTGTTCCAAGATACTCGAACCAATGAAATAGTCTTGTTCTTAAGAACCTTCTGTCTTCGATCCAAAATTACCACCAGCTTCTGTTTTAGGCGTAGAGTTGGACCCACTATAATCTCTGAATGATCGAGTATGTGACTGGAATCTGGTACATATTTTCGAAGTTGAGATACATGGAATACATTATGGACTCCTTCCAGAGAGGGTGGTAAAGCCAGTCGGTAGGATACATCTCCCACTCGTTCTAAAATATCAAATGGGCCTATATACCTCGGACTTAGCTTTCCTCTTGTTCCAAATCTGATTGTTCCCCGAGTTGGCGAAATCTTTAAAAACACATGATCATCAGCCTTGAATTCCAAGTTTCTTCGATGCTTATCGGCCCACATTTTATATCGGTCTTGCGTTGCTTGGAGATGACTTCGAATTGTCTTGACCTTGTCTACAGTCTGTGTAACTAGCTCTAGACCCAGGAGTTGACATTCTCCTACATCACTCCAGCATATTGGTGACCGACACTTCCTTTCATACAAAACTTCAAATGGTGTCATTTTAATGCTAGCCTGATAGCTGTTGTTATATGAGAACTCAATTAAATGCAAATGGTCATCCCAGGATCCTTCGAAGTCTAAGGTACATGCTCTTAACATATCTTCTAGGATTTGAATCATTCTTTTCGACTGACCATCAGTTTGTGGATGGTATGCTGAACTGAACTTCAGGCGAGTACCGAAACTATCTTGTAAGCTTTTCCAAAACTTAGAGGTAAACCGAGTATCTCTGTCTGATACGATACTCACCGGTACTCCATATTGACTAACAATATTTTTCATGTACATATCTGCTAAGAGCTCGGTAGGTTGACCGACCTGAAATGGTAAGAATCTTGCAGATTTAGTAAGCCTGTCCACAATTACCCAAATGGCATTATTACCCCTTATTGTTCTTGGAAGTCCGGATACAAAATCCATCGTGATATGTTCCTATTTCCATTCGGGTACAGGCAGAGGTTGCAAAAGTTCGGCAGTCCGTTGATGTTCGGCCTTTACTTGCTGACATACTAAACATTTTGACACAAACTTGGCTACCTCTTGTTTCATTCTGTGCCACCAAAAATTTTGCTTCAGATCCTTATACATTTCGTACTCCCAGGATGAATGGAGTACTGAGAACTATGTGCTTCAGACATTATCTCGGTCCGGAGTTTTCCATATGGCACACACAAACGATTTCTAAACCTCAAGGATCCATCGGGATGCTTAATCAATCCAGTTTGTGTTCCAGCCTCAGTCTTGCTCCATAGTCTTTGCAGTTTCATATCATCCTTTTGTGCCTCTTTAATTCTTTCTATTAGGGGTGACTGTATTTGTAAGTTTTCCCAGATTCTATCTGTTATTGGACATATTACTTCAATCCTCCATCTTCCTCAGATCTTCCAATATTTCTTTAGGTGTATTCATAAAGAAAGCTGCGGGCCTTCTACTTAAGGCATCGGCTACTTTGTTTGCCTTTCCCGGATGATACTCCAACTCCATATCAAAGTCCTTAAGTAACTCTAACCACCTTCGTTGCCTCATGTTTAACTCTTTTTGAGTAAATACATACTTCAAACTTTTATGATCTGTATATATCTTGATTTGTTCACCATATAAATAATATCTCCATAATTTTAATGCAAAGACTACAGCTGCCAATTCCAGATCGTGAGTTGGGTAATTTCTTTCATGATTCTTCAGTTGGCGAGAAGCATAAGCAATAACCCTTCCATGTTGCATTAATACACAGCCCAATCCTTTTTCTGAAGCATCACTATAGATCTCATAGCCTCCTGATCCTGATGGTAATGCCAGTACTGGAGCTGTGATGAGTCTTTCCTTCAGTTCCTCAAAGGCTGCTTGACACTTATCAGTCCAATTAAAATTTTCATTCTTCTGGGTCAATCGAGTGAGTGGCTCCGCAATTCTCGAAAAATTCTCCACAAATCTCCTATAATATCTAGCTAGACCAAGAAAGCTTCGGATTTCTGCTATATTCTTAGGAGTAGGCCATGACTTGACAGCTTCTACTTTCTTAGGGTCCACCGATATCCCTTCTCCGCTCACTATATGACCTAAGAAGGAAATTTTGTCCAACCAGAATTCACATTTGTTTAACTTCCCATACAATTTCTCTTGTCGTAAAGTTTGATGCACTATCCTCAAATGTTCTTCATGTTCCTTTTTATTCTTTGAGTAGATCAATATATCATCAATGAATACAATCACAAATTTATCCAAGTATTGATAAAATATTCTGTTCATCAGATCCATAAATATAGCTGGAGCATTAGTCAGTCCAAAAGGCATTACTTGGAAATCATAGTGCCCATAACGGGTTCTAAAAGCTGTCTTTGGTATATCCTCCTTTCTTACTTTCACCTGGTGATATCCCGATCTGAGGTCAATTTTGGAAAATACTGTTGCTCCTCCTAATTGGTCAAACAATTCCTCAATCCTTGGCAACGGATATTTATTTTTGATAGTCATTTCATTTAAAGCTCTATAATCTATCACTAACCTCAGACTTCTGTCTTTCTTCTTTACGAATAGCACAGGTGCTCCCCAAGGAGATCCACTAGGCCTAATAAATTCCTTAGCCAACAATTCCTTGATTTGTTTATTCAATTCAACCAATTCTTCCTCGTTCATTGGATAAACTTTCTTTGCAACAGGTGCAGCTCCAGGAATTAGATCGATACAAAATTCAACGATCCTGTCAGGTGGTAATCCTGGTAGTTCATCAGAAAATACATCCTTAAATTCGTCTACAATCTTGGGCCATTCTACTACTTGGTTCTGAAAAAATTTTTCTGATGGTAATTCGAATTTTTCTAGTTCTTTTCCATCAAATTCCTTCTGATCTCTGACAAATTCATGTATATCCTTACCGGGTAGTGAAAATTGCACCTTTCTTTGCCTACAGTCTATAACTGCTGAGGCCAAGGTTAACTAGTCCATCCCAAATACCATATCATAGTTATTCATGGAAAACACTAGTAATCTGGCCTTAAAGCTTTCTCCTCCCATTTTAATTGGGCAATTTCTAAGTATTCGGCTAACCTCTACAATACCATTACCCGTAAGGATTTTCAATTTTTTGACTAGGGGTTGAGTGATTATATCATTCATGGATATAAAAGATACAGATATAAACGAGTGAGTTGCCCCAGAATCAAATAATATTGATATGGGGCTAGATGATGCAAGTATGGTACCTGACACCACTTCTCCGGCCATTTCTTTTTCGTTGACATTCATCATGAAAGCTTGTCCATGCTGCTTCTTCTTTTTGTTATTACCCCGACCAGCCTTCTGTGCTTGGTGGAATTGATGAGCTTGGGGTGCTAGGGTTGGCCTCTGTTGGTATCCGGTCGGTACATGAGCTTGAGCTGGAGGTGCTGCATAAGTTGTAGGTCTTGGCCCATTCGTCTGAAGTGGAGGTCTTGGTCGAAATCCTTACAAATTGTTCTGCACCTCAAATCTTCTAGTGGCTTGTCGAGGACACTGTTTTATCTGATGTTCAGACGATCCACATCTGAGGCACCTTCCCAGATGCTTCCTACAGTCATTCCTTGTGTGTCCAGGCTTCCCACAATATGTGCAGCTCTGACGATTTTTATTTTGTTCGGTTTGGATATATTTCTATTGTCCCTGTCCTGAGTTCCTACCATGAGAAGAGCTGGTTTCCAAGTTTCGCTTTTGCCCTCCTAGCTTCGAGTAAATTTTATCATTCTGCATTCTTTCTTGGTCTCTAGCTGCTTCAACCACCTCAGAATAAGTTTGACATACGTAAGGTGCGACCTTCATCTTTAATTTGTCATTTAGTCCTTTCCAGAATCGGGCTATCTTTGTCTTTTCCGTGGCTACCATATGGGAAGCATAGCGACTAAGTCTTGTAAATTCTGCCGCGTACTCATTGACAGAGGTATTATTCTGCTTCAAATATATGAATCTCCTTTCCAGCTCCATCCTGGCACTGGCAGGAAAGAACCTTTCTTCAAATCTCCTTTTAAATTCCTCCCAGGATATAATCTCATTAGAGTCTTCGGGGTGCTGAGCACTCCACCAGTGTTCAGCCACATCCTTTAGTTGTATGCTTACTAGAGACAACACATCATCTGGTGCGATCTTGGCGCCCTTCAACAACCCTTCGGTAGTCTTTAACCATTGAACCGCTTCAAAAGGAGTTTCGGTCCCATCGAAGTTAGGTGGATTTATATTCCTGAAGTCTTGGATTGTCCCAATTTTGGCTGCAGGAGCGACATCAAGCCTTTCTAGTATTCTAGCTGATGTGGCTTGAGCAAGTTGGACTTGTTGGGCATTAGTCTCTAGCACCTTCTGGAAAATTTTAAGAAAATCAGTCGTCCGCGGTTCTGAAGATTCAGGTTACGCCGACTTTTGAGTTGAAGGAGAAGACATTTTCCTGGATATTAAGAATTCACAATTCTTAATATGAGGTTGAAAATAATTAATGACTCATGAATACTTAATTACCTATTAAAGGAAGATGAATTTGCAAAACTAAGATCAATTGCAATTCGGAAAGATCAGATATAAATTGGCACACTTTTATTTAGTTCACAAGAGGACAATATACTCTCAGGGAGTCATCCTTACATACTAACACATTTCTACCCTTTCTAACCTTATACAGAGCTATTTCCATCTGCTGATTTACAAAAGTGGTACAACAGTCAAAATATTTTCCTTACTAAGCCATTCCTTCCTATTAAGTGCATCCTTCTTCCAGCACTAATAATGTCAAGTACCTTATCCTAGGGTTCTTGCTAGACTTACTAAGAATACAACTTAGGATCTCGACCTATATAGGTCTCTAAATCTGACCTGCATGGGCCACCACTAAAAGACGTGTCACGCCCCGGTTCCCAAAATAAAGTATCGGAGCATTGTTATACATCTCCAGGCTACGTATCCTTATAACACGTGTCGTGCTATGCTTGCGATTGTCGCCTGTAATTTCTAGAATAAGGTATAGACATCAAGAGACAATCTAAAGTAATTTACATTTATTATACATGGCTAGCATGTTCGATCATACATTTACATCTTTCTTACATCCACAAAAGATACATAACTATACATAGACGACAAAACGACATCTCTAGACCAACATCCTTCATTTCCTTATATCATTCATAAAGCTCCTTCTCGGTGTAAGGTTGCACTCCCTCCTGGTCTTCAGCATGCCCTAGTAAACAAAACTAGGTCGTCAATACGACGAGCAAGTCCTCGGTCAAGGAACGAAATAAGTAAAAATAGTTGATAAAATTTATTGAGATTAAACATGAATGAAGAAACAAAATTAAGGATAAGTTTTGCTAAAATTTAAAATCTACTAAAAATAAAGTTTATATTTCTGCACATTCCAAGACTACGGTTGTATTACAGAAAAGTGGAGAGCCTCTAACAGCTCCTAATGCAAAATACAACATTAGAGAAATACTTCTGGATCACACAACTTCTATTATCTCAACAATAATCCCATTTACCCGGGATCAGGTTTACACTTAATGGGCGGTGCTTAGAATTATCTGTCCCATTAGTATCAGGATCACATATTGATGTGATATAGTCAGGATAACACATGAGTAGTTTTCCGAGTTATCGGAATCAAGTGTTATAACAAATGTCGTATGACTTGAAATTTTTCAAAAATATCGGAGCAGGCTACATTGGATATTACAGAGCCGAATTCGGGGATTCGGAATCCATTGGAAATCAGAAAATAAGAAACAGGAAACAGGAAAGTGAGCTAAGCCTCACCTCGGACATCGTATGGCCGTACGAATGCCAAAAATCAGGAACTGATCAGTTTTTATAAAATATAATATTGCAAGAGTTCGAAGGTGTGATCCAAGATTTCTCTCCCATCCCAATGACATCCTAATCTACAACTAAATCTAGGTTTGGACTTTCTAAAAATCTATCTCTTGGGATTTTCGAAAATTTCGGCAGAGTCTCCTTTGTGTTTGTCGACTCCGGAAAATTCACAAGAGATATAAAACTTGAAAGAAGAACTCGGGTTCGCCGACCCCTTCGGTGGAGCAACCCTCAACACTGGTACCACGCAATGATGATATATATATATATAAAGCGTAGTTAAAAAAATTTAGGCTTTCTTACCTTAGCAAGCAATTAAGCGAATTAAGCAATTTCTTTGGGGTTTGTGCTAAACACTATCCAAGTTTCAAAACAAAACTTGTTAGTAGCATAATGATATCAAAATTTTATTCGAAAACCATATGCAAAATAATTTTATAACCTTTGCAACCTTGACATGATGTTATTCTCATACAAGGTAAATCCAAAAGTCCAAATTTAACTTATGTTTACTATGTACCATAATTTAACTCCTTGAAAATGCAAGAGAGAGTTTAATATTGAAAATTTATAGACATAGGGTTATGCTAACATGTAGTGTAATGCCTGTGTTCGTATTACGTATTTGGGATACGTATACGTGTTTTATTCTGTATTGCATGATTCCTTATTTAGCTCTCGGCTTGGTTTAACTCTCGGTTTGGGTTGGCTTGGTTCGGCCGGCCCAATGCTTGGTTCATCATGGGCCAAGGGTGGAACACCTTAGCCTATGCTTCTCCTTCATTTCCACCACAACCCCCTCTTTATTATCCCCACCAACCTTCTCTCTCTTCCATAATTCTCATTTACTTCTCCTATCCCCACCATTACTCTTCTCCACCAACCAAGAACACCATAGGCAAGTGCAACTTGCTTCCACAAGAGAACTCCTTTTGATGGTTTCATTAGCTTCTCCTCATGATTCTAAACCACATTAGAACTTGTCATTTTCCATTTTGAGGCTTTAATTCTTGTAGATCTAGAGTCTTGCTATTTTCAAATTTTTGGTGGCTTTGATCTATCAAACTTTCTTGTTTTCAAGTTTTGATGGTTCCATGTTGTAGAGAATTTTATTCTACCCAATTTTGACCTTTGGAAAGTTGGATTCGGACTTATTTTGACCAAGATTTGGACAATTGAAGCTTAGATTCAACCTTAGAGTTCTTGCTGTTCTTGCCATTTGGAGAAGACAGTGAACAGTGAGCTAACTTTTTAGCTTATACCGCTGAGCTGTACGCTGCTCTTTAGCGAGCGTACGCTAGCCTTCGTACGCTGCTCTTTAGCGAGCATACGCTAGCCTTCGTACGCTGCTCTTTAGCGAGCGTACGCTAGCCTTCGTACGCTGCTCTTTAGCGAGCGTACGCTAGCCTTCGTACGCTGCTCTTTAGCGAACGTACGCTAGCCTTCGTATGCTGCTCTTTAGCGAGCGTACGCTAGCCTTCGTACGCTGCTCTTTAGTGAGCGTACGCTCACCTTGATACGCTGCCTGTTGGCAGCAGTCTTGAGCGTACGCTAGCTTGAGCGTACGCGTGCCTTGGTACGCTAGCTTAAGCGAGCAAGGCGTACGCTGGCCCCTTTCGTACGCTAGCTCGAGCGTACGCAGACTTGAGCGTACGCTAGCTTGAGCGTACGTTGACCTGTAGCTTGAGCGTGTCCTTGTGTACGCTGACCCTTGCGTACGCTTCCCATTGGAAGTATATGGATCCTTTGGTACGCAGACCTGAGCGTACGCTAGCCTGAGCATAGCCTGGCTTGAGCGTAGCCTGATTACCCTTGATCTTCTATAGCCCTGTATATTGATATTTTATTAGATATTTAACGTCCATTTTATATCCTTACGCCTTTTGTCCTGAACTTGATAATCACGAATTTACTTAATATGTTTGGAATTGATAATTGAGCATGACGTGATAGTGACCCGTAGTGGTGCACTCCTGACATAATAACCTGACATGACTTGATAGTGGCCCGTCGTGGCGCACTCTTGACAAGTACACTTGACATGATAAACCTGACATGATATATCTGATAGCTGTTGCGACGGCTACCCGACATGACATGACCTGTATAATGGCCGGACACCGTGGGCGATTGTGTTTGTACAAATAATCCAGTCCTGTCTTGCATCATGTCTAGGAGGGGACTCCTGAGTGCCACGGTCAGGAGTACCTACTAAAATGTACTAAGGTTAACAACTAGATTAATACATTAGTCATGAAGAGATTTTCCAGCTACAGGCAATCCCGTTACCTGGGCGCGCTTGGGATCTGTAGCCTGCTGTCGAGTAGGGCACATTTCCAGCACACTGTCATGTGTTGCACCCTTCAAACTGCTTAGGGGTACATGCGTTTCCTGGACGATGTACCCACCTGAATTCAACCCTAATCTCTCGACCTGGGTGACCTGGATGGTCTGCAGGGCTTGTGGCTGTGGAATAATCTCACTGCATCTTGTTAGTAATTAGGCTTGTGACAACCCTAGTTAGTTAAAGTATCAAGCCATAGTTCTTGCTTGGCCGTGAAGTGATTGGATGGAGTCTAACCAGTTTAGTCTTGCCCTGACCCTGTTCCAGACTATTGAATGACCAGAATGCTTGTATTTATTTTTACCGATAAATGGTGAGAAACCAAGCTCCGTTCAGACGAAGGGTTACAACCCCGGTCCTTGTTTGGTTTACGGGTTGTAACCTGGCTATCTAAATAGTTCCATGGTTATCTCGTCGTATATCACCCTGGTATGTTTCCTTTTATTCCAGTCCTTATTTTATTTATATTTATATTCCTGTGCTGATTGCTGGTTTTATTTCTTAAGTGAAGCCTCCTTTGTGGTACTTGCTCTTCTGGGGTCTGACCCAGCTGGTTTTGTGTGGCCAGATTTCGGAGCAGCTCCAGAGGATCTACAGACCTTCCAGCCAGATGGTGGCCACTAGACGGAACCCTGGCAACGAGTGGGTTATTTTTGGCTCTCCCGCTCTATTGTAAAAATATTCTTTTGAGGCGTTTAGCCGACGAGCACCTGTTTAGCTCGATTGAACTTACTTACTGTCTGCCTACGGGCTGTAACATGATTAACAGATCCTAGGGTTGATCATGTATGACTAAACTCTTGCTAGTCCTGACATTTTGTAACGACTAGCTTCATGATCAACTGAATATGTAATGTTTGGGACGCCTTACTATTGTATATTTAATGATCATACATCTTGTAACTTTTACTTACTTGCTTGTGATTGAGACACTAGGCTTGTTCATGACCTTAAGAGACTGTTGGCTTGTATATAAACCCTCATGTATCCTAGACAGTCGTGACTGTATAGCGAGATGGAATCCATTTCAATATACGTAGCTGGCTATGTCTGCCCCCGCTCTCCAGTATTCTGGTTATGGGGCGTGACATGGTTTAAGTGGTGGCCCATGCAGGTCTTGTAAATCAAGATATGTGAGGGTTTACCGAATAGATGTCTCAATCAGTATTCGTCCTTGATCTCTGCTCGTATCTTCTGAATCCCTGGATTCTTGTCCTGATCATATGCTTGTATCGTTGCTCTGTCCTGGTCCTTCCTTATTGTTTCCTATGTCGTCTTCTTCAGCGGCATAGTACCTGACCCGGCCGATCAGCAAGGCAGAGCACCTCCCGCGGACCAGCAGCAACCTGGAGATCAAGCCCCGCATTCCGGAGTAGCCTCCAGAGTCGTGCCTTCTGGCGGAGAGCCACCAGTCCAGCCAGTTCAACCTGTAGAACATGATGACGGCACTTTGGTAGGACTCGTCAGGACCTTGATAGCTTCTCAAGATCGTCGTGGAGATGCCTTGGAACAGGCAGTGACGGATGCCTTGACCCGGGGTGGTCATCAGGGTAACAGCGCGGCCAACAGCTTCAAGCGCTTGAACCCTCCATTCTTCGACGGTAGTGAAGATGCTATCGCGGTAGATGCATGGCTTCAGGACACAGAGGTGATTCTAGAAGCAGCCAGGGCCCCAGAGGACGAGAAGGTGGCCGTTGTGCGCCTGCAGTTGTTAGATCTTGCCCGCAGCTGGTGGGCAGCGCAGGCCGTTGGATTAGCAACACCCATTGCTTGGGCAGTATTCAGAGAGAGATTCCAGACAAAGTATTTCAATGCCGTGGCTCGGTATGATCTGCAGACCAGGTTCACCAATCTGAAGCAAGGAGACAGGACGGTCGATAGATATGCGGCCAAGTTTTCCAGACTCAGTCGGTTTGCTCCCACCTTGGTGGCAACCGAGTATGATAGAGCCCAGCGGTTCCAGCAGGGACTTCACCTGGAGATCTTATTGGCAGTTGAGCAGTTTGAGCATCAGACTTTTAATGCAGTCTTGAGAGCAGCCCGGAGGCATGAGTATACCTCCCAGAGGATTGTGGATAGGACCGGAGGTCGGAAGAGATCTCACGGCCAGATGAATCAGTCTTCAGCACCAGCCCCGGCAGCCAGGGCCTTGACTATTGGAGCTCCGAGGCGAGCGGCCTCAGTAACGTCGGTTCAGCATTCAACTCCGACGTACCCTCAGCAGCAGCAGAAGCAGAAGCAATCTTCCGCAGTGGGATGTTCTCATTGTGGGAAGCCAGGCCATGTGGTGGCAGAGTGCCGTAGGGCACAGGGATTGTGTCTGGCTTGTGGAGCACCAGACCATAGGGTTGGATCCTGCCCGAACAGGGGTGGTTCATCATCATCCAACCTTTCTAGTTCTTCGGTGAGAGGACCAGCACCGGTCCAGCAGCAGCAGCAGTATCCATTACCGAGGCCCTTGCCGCCTCAGTCCCAGGCATTTCAGCAGCAGAGCCCCCAGCAGTATGCGCAAGCCCAGGCCTTGAGTCAGAGTAGGCAGCGAGAATTTCAGCAGAGGGGACCAGTACCCCGAGGGCATGGTCAGGCTATGGTGATGACCGTGGAGGAAGAGTTGGCACCAGGAGAGGTAGTGGCAGGTACTATTCTCGTCAACTCCTTTCCAGCTTCAGCTTTATTTGATTCTGGTGCATCGTATTCTTTTATGTCTGCACGATTCACGACACGGGTAGGATTGGAGCCCGAGTCATTATCAGTAAGGCTCAATATACTTACTGGTAACGGACTTGTGGGAGTAGATAGAGTATTTTCCTCGTGTTGGATCGTAGTTAGCGGTAGAGAGTTCCCCGCTAGATTGATAGAATTCCCGATGGCCGATTATGATGTGGTCTTAGGGATGGATTGGTTGAGGAACCAGTATGCTAGAATAGACTGCTATATTGGTAGGGTTATTTTTAGCATTCCAGGAGAGCCGGAGTTTTCTTTCTCTCGAGGTGAGGTTGAGTCATCTCCTCCAGTATTGCGGATGGCAGTAGCAGCAGTTCAGTTGCCCAGGATAGTGGATGAGTTGTTTGATCAACTCAAGGGGGCTTCAGTATTCTCGAAGATTAATTTGCGCTCAGGTTATCATCAGATCAGAGTCAGAGAGCAGGACATCCCGAAGACAGCTTTTAGATTGCGATATGGGCATTGGGAATTCTTTGTTATGCCTTTTGGAGCAACCAATGCGCCGGCCGTATTCATGGACCTCATGAATCGTATCTTCATGCCTTACTTGGATCAGTTTGTGATCGTGTTCTTGGATGACATCCTGGTCTACAGTAAGAGTGAGGCGGAGCATGAGCAGTATCTCCGTATAGTTCTTCAGACTCTCAGAGAGCACCAGTTATATGCCAAGTTTAGTAAATGCGAGTTCTGGCTCGATCGCATTTCGTACTTGGGTCATATCATCACTCGAGGAGGAGTAGAAGTGGATCCCCAGAAGATTGTGGCTATTGAGTCATGGCCAGTGCCCAGCACAGTTGCAGAAGTTCGCAGTTTCCTCGGATTGGCTGGCTATTACCGGCGATTTATTTTAGACTTTGCTCGAATTTCAGCGCCATTGACGCAGTTGACCCGCAAGGATGCGCAGTTTGCTTGGACAGCAGAGTGTCAGAGTTCTTTTGAGCAGTTGAAGCGAGGCCTGATAACAGCTCCTATTCTCACGCTTCCAGATGGAACTGGAGGATTCTCAGTATATTATGATGCTTCGGGCAGAGGCCTAGGATGTGTTCTGATGCAGCATGGGAAGGTAATAGCTTATGCGTCACGACAACTTCGTGATCATGAGAGGAATTACCCAACCCATGACTTGGAGCTGGCAGCAGTGGTGTTTGTACTTAAGTTGTGGAGGTACTACTTGTACGGAGATAGGGTGGAGATTTTCACCGACCACAAGAGCCTGAAGTATGTTTTCACCCAGAAGGATCTTAACATGCGTCAGAGGAGGTGGCTGGAGCTTCTTGTGGATTATGATGTCAACCTGCAGTATCATCCTGGAAAGGCCAATGTCGTAGCAGATGCATTGAGCAGGAGAGCCGGAGCTTATTTCCTAACAGTGCAACCAGAGCTGTTAGCAGATCTTCAGAAGATGGATATAGAAGTTATTCTCCCTTTCAGTGTCACATTGATGGCCAGTATGCAAGTTCAGTCCACTATAGTCGAGAGGATCCGGAAGGCGCAATCGGCAGATTCCAAGCTTCAGCGACTCAGAGCCGAGTGTGAGGCAGAACAAAGACCAGAGTTATGTATTTATGAGGATGGTACACTTCGACATGGTAAGCGTCTTTGTGTACCCAGCAGAGATATCCGGCAAGAGATCATGTCAGAAGCGCACAGTTTGCAGTATTCCATCCATCCCGGCAGTACGAAGATGTACCGTGATATCCGGCAGCATTTCTGGTGGAATGGCATGAAGCGGGAGATAGCTCGGTTTGTCTCTCGGTGTTTGGTTTGCCAACAAGTTAAAGCCGAACATCAGAGACCGGCTGGACTTCTTCAGCCCTTACCGATTCCAGAATGGAAGTGGGAGCATGTGACCATGGATTTCGGGACTGGATTACCTAGATCCCCAGCTGGTAGAGATGCTATCTGGGTTACAGTTGACAGGCTTACCAAAGTGGCTCACTTTCTTTCATTCAGAGTTGGTCAGTCGACAGCTCAGTTAGCAGAGATGTACCTCAGACAGATTATCAGATTGCACGGTGTGCCAGTCAGTATCACCTCGGTTTATGTCGCACTTTTGGCGTAGCTTGCAAGAGAGTTTGGGAACTCATCTCCAGTTCAGTTCAGCATATCACCCGCAGACAGATGGACAATCGGAGCGCACGATTCAGACTCTTGAAGACATGTTGCGGTCTTGCACACTTGACTTCGGTGGTTCATGGGAAGATCATTTGCACCTGGTAGAATTCTTATACAACAATAGTTTCCAGGCCAGTATCCAGATGGCACCGTTCGAGGCACTGTATGGCAGGAAGTGCAGATCCCCGCTAGCCTGGGATGATGTTGGAGAGAGACAGATACTTGGTCCAGAAATAATTGCTCAGACCGTTGAAGTAGTCAGACGAGTCAGAGATCACCTTCGAGTTGCCCAAGATCGCCAGCGCCATTGGGCCGATTCTCATCGGCGTCCTCTCGAGTTTTCGGTCGGCGATCATGTATTTCTGAGGATTTCGCCTAACCGTGGCGTCATTCGTTTCGGCATACGGAGAAAGCTTAGTCCTAGGTATATAGGACCGTTTGACATTCTGGAGCGAGTAGGAGATGTATCCTATCGTCTCGCTCTTCCACCGTCGCTAAGCGAGGTGCATGACGTGTTCCATGTATCCCAATTACGACGGTACATCCCGGACCCGAGCCACAACCTGGATCATTCGGAATTGGTTGTTGGTACCAACCTTTCGTATGAGGAGAGGCCCGTGTCTATATTGGACCGAAGAGAGAAGATCCTCAAGAACAAGACTATCAAGTTAGTCCGAGTTGCTTGGGGTCATCACTCTTTGGGGGAGTCAACGTGGGAGCGTGAGGATGATATCCGATCACGATATCCCGACTTGTTTGACTCGTGAGGTATAATGTCTTTCTTATGCCTCATGCCATCAATTCCTTGCTTGCATGATTGATTGATTGCCTAGTATAATTGTCTGTGAATAGTGTAGCTTGTTCTTGTCCCTCTAGCCTCTTAATTAAATTCCGAGGACGGAATTCTTTTAAGGTGGGTAGAGTTGTAATGCCTGTGTTCGTATTACGTATTTGGGATACGTATACGTGTTTTATTCTGTATTGCATGATTCCTTATTTAGCTCTCGGCTTGGTTTAACTCTCGGTTTGGGTTGGCTTGGTTCGGCCGGCCCAATGCTTGGTTCATCATGGGCCAAGGGTGGAACACCTTAGCCTATGCTTCTCCTTCATTTCCACCACAACCCCCTCTTTATTATCCCTACCAACCTTCTCTCTCTTCCATAATTCTCATTTACTTCTCCTACCCCCACCATTACTCTTCTCCACCAACCAAGAACACCATAGGCAAGTGCAACTTGCTTCCACAAGAGAACTCCTTTTGATGGTTTCATTAGCTTCTCCTCATGATTCTAAACCACATTAGAACTTATCATTTTCCATTTTGAGGCTTTAATTCTTGTAGATCTAGAGTCTTGCTATTTTCGAATTTTTGGTGGTTTTGATCTATCAAACTTCCTTGTTTTCAAGTTTTGATGGTTCCATGTTGTAGAGAATTTCATTCTACCCAATTTTGACCTTTGGAAAGTTGGATTCGGACTTATTTTGACCAAGATTTGGACAATTGAAGCTTAGATTCAACTTTAGAGTTCTTGCTGTTCTTGCCATTTGGAGAAGACAGTGAACAGTGAGCTAGCTTTTTAGCTTATGCCGCTGAGCTGTACGCTGCTCTTTAGCGAGCGTACGCTAGCCTTCGTACACTGCTCTTTAGCGAGCGTACGCTAGCCTTCGTACGCTGCTCTTTAGCGAGCGTACGCTAGCCTTCGTACGCTGCTCTTTAGTGAGCGTACGCTCACCTTGATACGCTGCCTGTTGGCAGCAGTCTTGAGCGTACGCTAGCTTGAGCGTACGCGTGCCTTGGTACGCTAGCTTAAGCGAGCAAGGCGTACGCTGGCCCCTTTCGTACGCTAGCTCGAGCGTACGCAGACTTGAGCGTACGCTAGCTTGAGCGTACGTTGACCTGTAGCTTGAGCGTGTCCTTGTGTACGCTGACCCTTGCGTACGCTTCCCATTGGAAGTATATGGATCCTTTGGTACGCAGACCTGAGCGTACGCTAGCCTGAGCATAGCCTGGCTTGAGCGTAGCCTGATTACCCTTGATCTTCTATAGCCCTGTATATTGATATTTTATTAGATATTTAACGTCCATTTTATATCCTTACGCCTTTTGTCCTGAACTTGATAATCACGAATTTACTTAATATGTTTGGAATTGATAATTGAGCATGACGTGATAGTGACCCGTAGTGGTGCACTCCTGACATAATAACCTGACATGACTTGATAGTGGCCCGTCGTGGCGCACTCTTGACAAGTACACTTGACATGATAAACCTGACATGATATATCTGATAGCTGTTGCGACGGCTACCCGACATGACATGACCTGTATAATGGCCGGACACCGTGGGCGATTGTGTTTGTACAAATAATCCAGTCCTGTCTTGCATCATGTCTAGGAGGGGACTCCTGAGTGCCACGGTCAGGAGTACCTACTAAAATGTACTAAGGTTAACAACTAGATTAATACATTAGTCATGAAGAGATTTTCCAGCTACAGGCAATCCCGTTACCTGGGCGCGCTTGGGATCTGTAGCCTGCTGTCGAGTAGGGCACATTTCCAGCACACTGTCATGTGTTGCACCCTTCAAACTGCTTAGGGGTACATGCGTTTCCTGGACGATGTACCCACCTGAATTCAACCCTAATCTCTCGACCTGGGTGACCTGGATGGTCTGCAGGGCTTGTGGCTGTGGAATAATCTCACTGCATCTTGTTAGTAATTAGGCTTGTGACAACCCTAGTTAGTTAAAGTATCAAGCCATAGTTCTTGCTTGGCCGTGAAGTGATTGGATGGAGTCTAACCAGTTTAGTCTTGCCCTGACCCTGTTCCAGACTATTGAATGACCAGAATGCTTGTATTTATTTTTACCGATAAATGGTGAGAAACCAAGCTCCGTTCAGACGAAGGGATACAACCCCGGTCCTTGTTTGGTTTACGGGTTGTAACCTGGCTATCTAAATAGTTCCATGGTTATCTCGTCGTATATCACCCTGGTATGTTTCCTTTTATTCCAGTCCTTATTTTATTTATATTTATATTCCTGTGCTGATTGCTGGTTTTATTTCTTAAGTGAAGCCTCCTTTGTGGTACTTGCTCTTCTGGGGTCTGACCCAGCTGGTTTTGTGTGGCCAGATTTCGGAGCAGCTCCAGAGGATCTACAGACCTTCCAGCCAGATGGTGGCCACTAGACGGAACCCTGGCAACGAGTGGGTTATTTTTGGCTCTCCCGCTCTATTGTAAAAATATTCTTTTGAGGCGTTTAGCCGACGAGCACCTGTTTAGCTCGATTGAACTTACTTACTGTCTGCCTACGGGCTGTAACATGATTAACAGATCCTAGGGTTGATCATGTATGACTAAACTCTTACTAGTCCTGACATTTTGTAACGACTAGCTTCATGATCAACTGAATATGTAATGTTTGGGACGCCTTACTATTGTATATTTAATGATCATACATCTTGTAACTTTTACTTACTTGCTTGTGATTGAGACACTAGGCTTGTTCATGACCTTAAGAGACTGTTGGCTTGTATATAAACCCTCATGTATCCTAGACAGTCGTGACTGTATAGCGAGATGGAATCCATTTCAATATACGTAGCTGGCTATGTCTGCCCCCGCTCTCCAGTATTCTGGTTATGGGGCGTGACATGGTTTAAGTGGTGGCCCATGCAGGTCTTGTAAATCAAGATATGTGAGGGTTTACCGAATAGATGTCTCAATCAGTATTCGTCCTTGATCTCTGCTCGTATCTTCTGAATCCCTGGATTCTTGTCCTGATCATATGCTTGTATCGTTGCTCTGTCCTGGTCCTTCCTTATTGTTTCCTATGTCGTCTTCTTCAGCGGCATAGTACCTGACCCGGCCGATCAGCAAGGCAGAGCACCTCCCGCGGACCAGCAGCAACCTGGAGATCAAGCCCCGCATTCCGGAGTAGCCTCCAGAGTCGTGCCTTCTGGCGGAGAGCCACCAGTCCAGCCAGTTCAACCTGTAGAACATGATGACGGCACTTTGGTAGGACTCGTCAGGACCTTGATAGCTTCTCAAGATCGTCGTGGAGATGCCTTGGAACAGGCAGTGACGGATGCCTTGACCCGGGGTGGTCATCAGGGTAACAGCGCGGCCAACAGCTTCAAGCGCTTGAACCCTCCATTCTTCGACGGTAGTGAAGATGCTATCGCGGTAGATGCATGGCTTCAGGACACAGAGGTGATTCTAGAAGCAGCCAGGACCCCAGAGGACGAGAAGGTGGCCGTTGTGCGCCTGCAGTTGTTAGATCTTGCCCGCAGCTGGTGGGCAGCGCAGGCCGTTGGATTAGCAACACCCATTGCTTGGGCAGTATTCAGAGAGAGATTCCAGACAAAGTATTTCAATGCCGTGGCTCGGTATGATCTGCAGACCAGGTTCACCAATCTGAAGCAAGGAGACAGGACGGTCGATGGATATGCGGCCAAGTTTTCCAGACTCAGTCGGTTTGCTCCCACCTTGGTGGCAACCGAGTATGATAGAGCCCAGCGGTTCCAGCAGGGACTTCACCTGGAGATCTTATTGGCAGTTGAGCAGTTTGAGCATCAGACTTTTAATGCAGTCTTGAGAGCAGCCCGGAGGCATGAGTATACCTCCCAGAGGATTGTGGATAGGACCGGAGGTCGGAAGAGATCTCACGGCCAGATGAATCAGTCTTCAGCACCAGCCCCGGCAGCCAGGGCCTTGACTATTGGAGCTCCGAGGCGAGCGGCCTCAGTAACGTCGGTTCAGCATTCAACTCCGACGTACCCTCAGCAGTAGCAGAAGCAGAAGCAATCTTCCGCAGTGGGATGTTCTCATTGTGGGAAGCCAGGCCATGTGGTGGCAGAGTGCCGTAGGGCACAGGGATTGTGTCTGGCTTGTGGAGCACCAGACCATAGGGTTGGATCCTGCCCGAACAGGGGTGGTTCATCATCATCCAACCTTTCTAGTTCTTCGGTGAGAGGACCAGCACCGGTCCAGCAGCAGCAGCAGTATCCATTACCGAGGCCCTTGCCGCCTCAGTCCCAGGCATTTCAGCAGCAGAGCCCCCAGCAGTATGCGCAAGCCCAGGCCTTGAGTCAGAGTAGGCAGCGAGAATTTCAGCAGAGGGGACCAGTACCCCGAGGGCATGGTCAGGCTATGGTGATGACCGTGGAGGAAGAGTTGGCACCAGGAGAGGTAGTGGCAGGTACTATTCTCGTCAACTCCTTTCCAGCTTCAGCTTTATTTGATTCTGGTGCATCGTATTCTTTTATGTCTGCACGATTCACGACACGGGTAGGATTGGAGCCCGAGTCATTATCAGTAAGGCTCAATATACTTACTGGTAACGGACTTGTGGGAGTAGATAGAGTATTTTCCTCGTGTTGGATCGTAGTTAGCGGTAGAGAGTTCCCCGCTAGATTGATAGAATTCCCGATGGCCGATTATGATGTGGTCTTAGGGATGGATTGGTTGAGGAACCAGTATGCTAGAATAGACTGCTATATTGGTAGGGTTATTTTTAGCATTCCAGGAGAGCCGGAGTTTTCTTTCTCTCGAGGTGAGGTTGAGTCATCTCCTCCAGTATTGCGGATGGCAGTAGCAGCAGTTCAGTTGCCCAGGATAGTGGATGAGTTGTTTGATCAACTCAAGGGGGCTTCAGTATTCTCGAAGATTAATTTGCGCTCAGGTTATCATCAGATCAGAGTCAGAGAGCAGGACATCCCGAAGACAGCTTTTAGATTGCGATATGGGCATTGGGAATTCTTTGTTATGCCTTTTGGAGCAACCAATGCGCCGGCCGTATTCATGGACCTCATGAATCGTATCTTCATGCCTTACTTGGATCAGTTTGTGATCGTGTTCTTGGATGACATCCTGGTCTACAGTAAGAGTGAGGCGGAGCATGAGCAGTATCTCCGTATAGTTCTTCAGACTCTCAGAGAGCACCAGTTATATGCCAAGTTTAGTAAATGCGAGTTCTGGCTCGATCGCATTTCGTACTTGGGTCATATCATCACTCGAGGAGGAGTAGAAGTGGATCCCCAGAAGATTGTGGCTATTGAGTCATGGCCAGTGCCCAGCACAGTTGCAGAAGTTCGCAGTTTCCTCGGATTGGCTGGCTATTACCGGCGATTTGTTTTAGACTTTGCTCGAATTTCAGCGCCATTGACGCAGTTGACCCGCAAGAATGCGCAGTTTGCTTGGACAGCAGAGTGTCAGAGTTCTTTTGAGCAGTTGAAGCGAGGCCTGATAACAGCTCCTATTCTCACGCTTCCAGATGGAACTGGAGGATTCTCAGTATATTGTGATGCTTCGGGCAGAGGCCTAGGATGTGTTCTGATGCAGCATGGGAAGGTAATAGCTTATGCGTCACGACAACTTCGTGATCATGAGAGGAATTACCCAACCCATGACTTGGAGCTGGCAGCAGTGGTGTTTGCACTTAAGTTGTGGAGGTACTACTTGTACGGAGATAGGGTGGAGATTTTTACCGACCACAAGAGCCTGAAGTATGTTTTCACCCAGAAGGATCTTAACATGCGTCAGAGGAGGTGGCTGGAGCTTCTTGTGGATTATGATGTCAACCTGCAGTATCATCCTGGAAAGGCCAATGTCGTAGCAGATGCATTGAGCAGGAGAGCCGGAGCTTATTTCCTAACAGTGCAACCAGAGCTGTTAGCAGATCTTCAGAAGATGGATATAGAAGTTATTCTCCCTTTCAGTGTCACATTGATGGCCAGTATGCAAGTTCAGTCCACTATAGTCGAGAGGATCCGGAAGGCGCAATCGGCAGATTCCAAGCTTCAGCGACTCAGAGCCGAGTGTGAGGCAGAACAAAGACCAGAGTTATGTATTTATGAGGATGGTACACTTCGACATGGTAAGCGTCTTTGTGTACCCAGCAGAGATATCCGGCAAGAGATCATGTCAGAAGCGCACAGTTTGCAGTATTCCATCCATCCCGGCAGTACGAAGATGTACCGTGATATCCGGCAGCATTTCTGGTGGAATGGCATGAAGCGGGAGATAGCTCGGTTTGTCTCTCGGTGTTTGGTTTGCCAACAAGTTAAAGCCGAACATCAGAGACCGGCTGGACTTCTTCAGCCCTTACCGATTCCAGAATGGAAGTGGGAGCATGTGACCATGGATTTCGGGACTGGATTACCTAGATCCCCAGCTGGTAGAGATGCTATCTGGGTTACAGTTGACAGGCTTACCAAAGTGGCTCACTTTCTTTCATTCAGAGTTGGTCAGTCGACAGCTCAGTTAGCAGAGATGTACCTCAGACAGATTGTCAGATTGCACGGTGTGCCAGTCAGTATCACCTCGGTTTATGTCGCACTTTTGGCGTAGCTTGCAAGAGAGTTTGGGAACTCATCTCCAGTTCAGTTCAGCATATCACCCGCAGACAGATGGACAATCGGAGCGCACGATTCAGACTCTTGAAGACATGTTACGGTCTTGCACACTTGACTTCGGTGGTTCATGGGAAGATCATTTGCACCTGGTAGAATTCTTATACAACAATAGTTTCCAGGCCAGTATCCAGATGGCACCGTTCGAGGCACTGTATGGCAGGAAGTGCAGATCCCCGCTAGCCTGGGATGATGTTGGAGAGAGACAGATACTTGGTCCAGAAATAATTGCTCAGACCGTTGAAGTAGTCAGACGAGTCAGAGATCACCTTCGAGTTGCCCAAGATCGCCAGCGCCATTGGGCCGATTCTCATCGGCGTCCTCTCGAGTTTTCGGTCGGCGATCATGTATTTCTGAGGATTTCGCCTAACCGTGGCGTCATTCGTTTCGGCATACGGAGAAAGCTTAGTCCTAGGTATATAGGACCGTTTGACATTCTGGAGCGAGTAGGAGATGTATCCTATCGTCTCGCTCTTCCACCGTCGCTAAGCGAGGTGCATGACGTGTTCCATGTATCCCAATTACGACGGTACATCCCGGACCCGAGCCACAACCTGGATCATTCGGAATTGGTTGTTGGTACCAACCTTTCGTATGAGGAGAGGCCCGTGTCTATATTGGACCGAAGAGAGAAGATCCTCAAGAACAAGACTATCAAGTTAGTCCGAGTTGCTTGGGGTCATCACTCTTTGGGGGAGTCAACGTGGGAGCGTGAGGATGATATCCGATCACGATATCCCGACTTGTTTGACTCGTGAGGTATAATGTCTTTCTTATGCCTCATGCCATCAATTCCTTGCTTGCATGATTGATTGATTGCCTAGTATAATTGTCTGTGAATAGTGTAGCTTGTTCTTGTCCCTCTAGCCTCTTAATTAAATTCCGAGGACGGAATTCTTTTAAGGTGGGTAGAGTTGTAATGCCTGTGTTCGTATTACGTATTTGGGATACGTATACGTGTTTTATTCTGTATTGCATGATTCCTTATTTAGCTCTCGGCTTGGTTTAACTCTCGGTTTGGGTTGGCTTGGTTCGGCCGGCCCAATGCTTGGTTCATCATGGGCCAAGGGTGGAACACCTTAGCCTATGCTTCTCCTTCATTTCCACCACAACCCCCTCTTTATTATCCCTACCAACCTTCTCTCTCTTCCATAATTCTCATTTACTTCTCCTACCCCCACCATTACTCTTCTCCACCAACCAAGAACACCATAGGCAAGTGCAACTTGCTTCCACAAGAGAACTCCTTTTGATGGTTTCATTAGCTTCTCCTCATGATTCTAAACCACATTAGAACTTATCATTTTCCATTTTGAGGCTTTAATTCTTGTAGATCTAGAGTCTTGCTATTTTCGAATTTTTGGTGGTTTTGATCTATCAAACTTCCTTGTTTTCAAGTTTTGATGGTTCCATGTTGTAGAGAATTTCATTCTACCCAATTTTGACCTTTGGAAAGTTGGATTCGGACTTATTTTGACCAAGATTTGGACAATTGAAGCTTAGATTCAACTTTAGAGTTCTTGCTGTTCTTGCCATTTGGAGAAGACAGTGAACAGTGAGCTAGCTTTTTAGCTTATGCCGCTGAGCTGTACGCTGCTCTTTAGCGAGCGTACGCTAGCCTTCGTACACTGCTCTTTAGCGAGCGTACGCTAGCCTTCGTACGCTGCTCTTTAGCGAGCGTACGCTAGCCTTCGTACGCTGCTCTTTAGTGAGCGTACGCTCACCTTGATACGCTGCCTGTTGGCAGCAGTCTTGAGCGTACGCTAGCTTGAGCGTACGCGTGCCTTGGTACGCTAGCTTAAGCGAGCAAGGCGTACGCTGGCCCCTTTCGTACGCTAGCTCGAGCGTACGCAGACTTGAGCGTACGCTAGCTTGAGCGTACGTTGACCTGTAGCTTGAGCGTGTCCTTGTGTACGCTGACCCTTGCGTACGCTTCCCATTGGAAGTATATGGATCCTTTGGTACGCAGACCTGAGCGTACGCTAGCCTGAGCATAGCCTGGCTTGAGCGTAGCCTGATTACCCTTGATCTTCTATAGCCCTGTATATTGATATTTTATTAGATATTTAACGTCCATTTTATATCCTTACGCCTTTTGTCCTGAACTTGATAATCACGAATTTACTTAATATGTTTGGAATTGATAATTGAGCATGACGTGATAGTGACCCGTAGTGGTGCACTCCTGACATAATAACCTGACATGACTTGATAGTGGCCCGTCGTGGCGCACTCTTGACAAGTACACTTGACATGATAAACCTGACATGATATATCTGATAGCTGTTGCGACGGCTACCCGACATGACATGACCTGTATAATGGCCGGACACCGTGGGCGATTGTGTTTGTACAAATAATCCAGTCCTGTCTTGCATCATGTCTAGGAGGGGACTCCTGAGTGCCACGGTCAGGAGTACCTACTAAAATGTACTAAGGTTAACAACTAGATTAATACATTAGTCATGAAGAGATTTTCCAGCTACAGGCAATCCCGTTACCTGGGCGCGCTTGGGATCTGTAGCCTGCTGTCGAGTAGGGCACATTTCCAGCACACTGTCATGTGTTGCACCCTTCAAACTGCTTAGGGGTACATGCGTTTCCTGGACGATGTACCCACCTGAATTCAACCCTAATCTCTCGACCTGGGTGACCTGGATGGTCTGCAGGGCTTGTGGCTGTGGAATAATCTCACTGCATCTTGTTAGTAATTAGGCTTGTGACAACCCTAGTTAGTTAAAGTATCAAGCCATAGTTCTTGCTTGGCCGTGAAGTGATTGGATGGAGTCTAACCAGTTTAGTCTTGCCCTGACCCTGTTCCAGACTATTGAATGACCAGAATGCTTGTATTTATTTTTACCGATAAATGGTGAGAAACCAAGCTCCGTTCAGACGAAGGGTTACAACCCCGGTCCTTGTTTGGTTTACGGGTTGTAACCTGGCTATCTAAATAGTTCTATGGTTATCTCGTCGTATATCACCCTGGTATGTTTCCTTTTATTCCAGTCCTTATTTTATTTATATTTATATTCCTGTGCTGATTGCTGGTTTTATTTCTTAAGTGAAGCCTCCTTTGTGGTACTTGCTCTTCTGGGGTCTGACCCAGCTGGTTTTGTGTGGCCAGATTTCGGAGCAGCTCCAGAGGATCTACAGACCTTCCAGCCAGATGGTGGCCACTAGACGGAACCCTGGCAACGAGTGGGTTATTTTTGGCTCTCCCGCTCTATTGTAAAAATATTCTTTTGAGGCGTTTAGCCGACGAGCACCTGTTTAGCTCGATTGAACTTACTTACTGTCTGCCTACGGGCTGTAACATGATTAACAGATCCTAGGGTTGATCATGTATGACTAAACTCTTGCTAGTCCTGACATTTTGTAACGACTAGCTTCATGATCAACTGAATATGTAATGTTTGGGACGCCTTACTATTGTATATTTAATGATCATACATCTTGTAACTTTTACTTACTTGCTTGTGATTGAGACACTAGGCTTGTTCATGACCTTAAGAGACTGTTGGCTTGTATATAAACCCTCATGTATCCTAGACAGTCATGACTGTATAGCGAGATGGAATCCATTTCAATATACGTAGCTGGCTATGTCTGCCCCCGCTCTCCAGTATTCTGGTTATGGGGCGTGACATGGTTTAAGTGGTGGCCCATGCAGGTCTTGTAAATCAAGATATGTGAGGGTTTACCGAATAGATGTCTCAATCAGTATTCGTCCTTGATCTCTGCTCGTATCTTCTGAATCCCTGGATTCTTGTCCTGATCATATGCTTGTATCGTTGCTCTGTCCTGGTCCTTCCTTATTGTTTCCTATGTCGTCTTCTTCAGCGGCATAGTACCTGACCCGGCCGATCAGCAAGGCAGAGCACCTCCCGCGGACCAGCAGCAACCTGGAGATCAAGCCCCGCATTCCGGAGTAGCCTCCAGAGTCGTGCCTTCTGGCGGAGAGCCACCAGTCCAGCCAGTTCAACCTGTAGAACATGATGACGGCACTTTGGTAGGACTCGTCAGGACCTTGATAGCTTCTCAAGATCGTCGTGGAGATGCCTTGGAACAGGCAGTGACGGATGCCTTGACCCGGGGTGGTCATCAGGGTAACAGCGCGGCCAACAGCTTCAAGCGCTTGAACCCTCCATTCTTCGACGGTAGTGAAGATGCTATCGCGGTAGATGCATGGCTTCAGGACACAGAGGTGATTCTAGAAGCAGCCAGGACCCCAGAGGACGAGAAGGTGGCCGTTGTGCGCCTGCAGTTGTTAGATCTTGCCCGCAGCTGGTGGGCAGCGCAGGCCGTTGGATTAGCAACACCCATTGCTTGGGCAGTATTCAGAGAGAGATTCCAGACAAAGTATTTCAATGCCGTGGCTCGGTATGATCTGCAGACCAGGTTCACCAATCTGAAGCAAGGAGACAGGACGGTCGATGGATATGCGGCCAAGTTTTCCAGACTCAGTCGGTTTGCTCCCACCTTGGTGGCAACCGAGTATGATAGAGCCCAGCGGTTCCAGCAGGGACTTCACCTGGAGATCTTATTGGCAGTTGAGCAGTTTGAGCATCAGACTTTTAATGCAGTCTTGAGAGCAGCCCGGAGGCATGAGTATACCTCCCAGAGGATTGTGGATAGGACCGGAGGTCGGAAGAGATCTCACGGCCAGATGAATCAGTCTTCAGCACCAGCCCCGGCAGCCAGGGCCTTGACTATTGGAGCTCCGAGGCGAGCGGCCTCAGTAACGTCGGTTCAGCATTCAACTCCGACGTACCCTCAGCAGCAGCAGAAGCAGAAGCAATCTTCCGCAGTGGGATGTTCTCATTGTGGGAAGCCAGGCCATGTGGTGGCAGAGTGCCGTAGGGCACAGGGATTGTGTCTGGCTTGTGGAGCACCAGACCATAGGGTTGGATCCTGCCCGAACAGGGGTGGTTCATCATCATCCAACCTTTCTAGTTCTTCGGTGAGAGGACCAGCACCGGTCCAGCAGCAGCAGCAGTATCCATTACCGAGGCCCTTGCCGCCTCAGTCCCAGGCATTTCAGCAGCAGAGCCCCCAGCAGTATGCGCAAGCCCAGGCCTTGAGTCAGAGTAGGCAGCGAGAATTTCAGCAGAGGGGACCAGTACCCCGAGGGCATGGTCAGGCTATGGTGATGACCGTGGAGGAAGAGTTGGCACCAGGAGAGGTAGTGGCAGGTACTATTCTCGTCAACTCCTTTCCAGCTTCAGCTTTATTTGATTCTGGTGCATCGTATTCTTTTATGTCTGCACGATTCACGACACGGGTAGGATTGGAGCCCGAGTCATTATCAGTAAGGCTCAATATACTTACTGGTAACGGACTTGTGGGAGTAGATAGAGTATTTTCCTCGTGTTGGATCGTAGTTAGCGGTAGAGAGTTCCCCGCTAGATTGATAGAATTCCCGATGGCCGATTATGATGTGGTCTTAGGGATGGATTGGTTGAGGAACCAGTATGCTAGAATAGACTGCTATATTGGTAGGGTTATTTTTAGCATTCCAGGAGAGCCGGAGTTTTCTTTCTCTCGAGGTGAGGTTGAGTCATCTCCTCCAGTATTGCGGATGGCAGTAGTAGCAGTTCAGTTGCCCAGGATAGTGGATGAGTTGTTTGATCAACTCAAGGGGGCTTCAGTATTCTCGAAGATTAATTTGCGCTCAGGTTATCATCAGATCAGAGTCAGAGAGCAGGACATCCCGAAGACAGCTTTTAGATTGCGATATGGGCATTGGGAATTCTTTGTTATGCCTTTTGGAGCAACCAATGCGCCGGCCGTATTCATGGACCTCATGAATCGTATCTTCATGCCTTACTTGGATCAGTTTGTGATCGTGTTCTTGGATGACATCCTGGTCTACAGTAAGAGTGAGGCGGAGCATGAGCAGTATCTCCGTATAGTTCTTCAGACTCTCAGAGAGCACCAGTTATATGCCAAGTTTAGTAAATGCGAGTTCTGGCTCGATCGCATTTCGTACTTGGGTCATATCATCACTCGAGGAGGAGTAGAAGTGGATCCCCAGAAGATTGTGGCTATTGAGTCATGGCCAGTGCCCAGCACAGTTGCAGAAGTTCGCAGTTTCCTCGGATTGGCTGGCTATTACCGGCGATTTGTTTTAGACTTTGCTCGAATTTCAGCGCCATTGACGCAGTTGACCCGCAAGGATGCGCAGTTTGCTTGGACAGCAGAGTGTCAGAGTTCTTTTGAGCAGTTGAAGCGAGGCCTGATAACAGCTCCTATTCTCACGCTTCCAGATGGAACTGGAGGATTCTCAGTATATTGTGATGCTTCGGGCAGAGGCCTAGGATGTGTTCTGATGCAGCATGGGAAGGTAATAGCTTATGCGTCACGACAACTTCGTGATCATGAGAGGAATTACCCAACCCATGACTTGGAGCTGGCAGCAGTGGTGTTTGCACTTAAGTTGTGGAGGTACTACTTGTACGGAGATAGGGTGGAGATTTTCACCGACCACAAGAGCCTGAAGTATGTTTTCACCCAGAAGGATCTTAACATGCGTCAGAGGAGGTGGCTGGAGCTTCTTGTGGATTATGATGTCAACCTGCAGTATCATCCTGGAAAGGCCAATGTCGTAGCAGATGCATTGAGCAGGAGAGCCGGAGCTTATTTCCTAACAGTGCAACCAGAGCTGTTAGCAGATCTTCAGAAGATGGATATAGAAGTTATTCTCCCTTTCAGTGTCACATTGATGGCCAGTATGCAAGTTCAGTCCACTATAGTCGAGAGGATCCGGAAGGCGCAATCGGCAGATTCCAAGCTTCAGCGACTCAGAGCCGAGTGTGAGGCAGAACAAAGACCAGAGTTATGTATTTATGAGGATGGTACACTTCGACATGGTAAGCGTCTTTGTGTACCCAGCAGAGATATCCGGCAAGAGATCATGTCAGAAGCGCACAGTTTGCAGTATTCCATCCATCCCGGCAGTACGAAGATGTACCGTGATATCCGGCAGCATTTCTGGTGGAATGGCATGAAGCGGGAGATAGCTCGGTTTGTCTCTCGGTGTTTGGTTTGCCAACAAGTTAAAGCCGAACATCAGAGACCGGCTGGACTTCTTCAGCCCTTACCGATTCCAGAATGGAAGTGGGAGCATGTGACCATGGATTTCGGGACTGGATTACCTAGATCCCCAGCTGGTAGAGATGCTATCTGGGTTACAGTTGACAGGCTTACCAAAGTGGCTCACTTTCTTTCATTCAGAGTTGGTCAGTCGACAGCTCAGTTAGCAGAGATGTACCTCAGACAGATTGTCAGATTGCACGGTGTGCCAGTCAGTATCACCTCGGTTTATGTCGCACTTTTGGCGTAGCTTGCAAGAGAGTTTGGGAACTCATCTCCAGTTCAGTTCAGCATATCACCCGCAGACAGATGGACAATCGGAGCGCACGATTCAGACTCTTGAAGACATGTTGCGGTCTTGCACACTTGACTTCGGTGGTTCATGGGAAGATCATTTGCACCTGGTAGAATTCTTATACAACAATAGTTTCCAGGCCAGTATCCAGATGGCACCGTTCGAGGCACTGTATGGCAGGAAGTGCAGATCCCCGCTAGCCTGGGATGATGTTGGAGAGAGACAGATACTTGGTCCAGAAATAATTGCTCAGACCGTTGAAGTAGTCAGACGAGTCAGAGATCACCTTCGAGTTGCCCAAGATCGCCAGCGCCATTGGGCCGATTCTCATCGGCGTCCTCTCGAGTTTTCGGTCGGCGATCATGTATTTCTGAGGATTTCGCCTAACCGTGGCGTCATTCGTTTCGACATACGGAGAAAGCTTAGTCCTAGGTATATAGGACCGTTTGACATTCTGGAGCGAGTAGGAGATGTATCCTATCGTCTCGCTCTTCCACCGTCGCTAAGCGAGGTGCATGACGTGTTCCATGTATCCCAATTACGACGGTACATCCCGGACCCGAGCCACAACCTGGATCATTCGGAATTGGTTGTTGGTACCAACCTTTCGTATGAGGAGAGGCCCGTGTCTATATTGGACCGAAGAGAGAAGATCCTCAAGAACAAGACTATCAAGTTAGTCCGAGTTGCTTGGGGTCATCACTCTTTGGGGGAGTCAACGTGGGAGCGTGAGGATGATATCCGATCACGATATCCCGACTTGTTTGACTCGTGAGGTATAATGTCTTTCTTATGCCTCATGCCATCAATTCCTTGCTTACATGATTGATTGATTGCCTAGTATAATTGCCTGTGAATAGTGTAGCTTGTTCTTGTCCCTCTAGCCTCTTAATTAAATTCCGAGGACGGAATTCTTTTAAGGTGGGTAGAGTTGTAATGCCTGTGTTCGTATTACGTATTTGGGATACGTATACGTGTTTTATTCTGTATTGCATGATTCCTTATTTAGCTCTCGGCTTGGTTTAACTCTCGGTTTGGGTTGGCTTGGTTCGGCCGGCCCAATGCTTGGTTCATCATGGGCCAAGGGTGGAACACCTTAGCCTATGCTTCTCCTTCATTTCCACCACAACCCCCTCTTTATTATCCCTACCAACCTTCTCTCTCTTCCATAATTCTCATTTACTTCTCCTACCCCCACCATTACTCTTCTCCACCAACCAAGAACACCATAGGCAAGTGCAACTTGCTTCCACAAGAGAACTCCTTTTGATGGTTTCATTAGCTTCTCCTCATGATTCTAAACCACATTAGAACTTATCATTTTCCATTTTGAGGCTTTAATTCTTGTAGATCTAGAGTCTTGCTATTTTCGAATTTTTGGTGGTTTTGATCTATCAAACTTCCTTGTTTTCAAGTTTTGATGGTTCCATGTTGTAGAGAATTTCATTCTACCCAATTTTGACCTTTGGAAAGTTGGATTCGGACTTATTTTGACCAAGATTTGGACAATTGAAGCTTAGATTCAACTTTAGAGTTCTTGCTGTTCTTGCCATTTGGAGAAGACAGTGAACAGTGAGCTAGCTTTTTAGCTTATGCCGCTGAGCTGTACGCTGCTCTTTAGCGAGCGTACGCTAGCCTTCGTACACTGCTCTTTAGCGAGCGTACGCTAGCCTTCGTACGCTGCTCTTTAGCGAGCGTACGCTAGCCTTCGTACGCTGCTCTTTAGTGAGCGTACGCTCACCTTGATACGCTGCCTGTTGGCAGCAGTCTTGAGCGTACGCTAGCTTGAGCGTACGCGTGTCTTGGTACGCTAGCTTAAGCGAGCAAGGCGTACGCTGGCCCCTTTCGTACGCTAGCTCGAGCGTACGCAGACTTGAGCGTACGCTAACTTGAGCGTACGTTGACCTGTAGCTTGAGCATGCCCTTGTGTATGCTGACCCTTGCGTACGCTTCCCATTGGAAGTATATGGATCCTTTGGTACGCAGACCTGAGCATACGCTAGCCTGAGCATAGCCTGGCTTGAGCGTAGCCTGATTACCCTTGATCTTCTATAGCCCTGTATATTGATATTTTATTAGATATTTAACGTCCATTTTATATCCTTACGCCTTTTGTCCTGAACTTGATAATCACGAGTTTACTTAATATGTTTGGAATTGATAATTGAGCATGACGTGATAGTGACCCGTAGTGGTGCACTCCTGACATAATAACCTGACATGACTTGATAGTGGCCCATCGTGGCACACTCCTGACAAGTACACTTGACCTGATAAACCTGACATGATATATCTGATAGCTGTTGCGACGGCTACCCGATATGACATAACCTGTATAATGGCCGGACACCGTGGGCGATTGTATTTGTACAAATAATCCAGTCCTGTCTTGCATCATTTCTAGGAGGGGACTCCTGAGTGCCACGGTCAGGAGTGCCTACTAAAATGGACTAAGGTTAACAACTAGATTAATACATTAGTCATGAAGAGATTTTCCAGCTACAGGCAATCCCGTTACCTGGGCGCGCTTGGGATCTGTAGCCTGCCGTCGAGTAGGGCACATTTCCAGCACACTGTCATGTGTTGCACCCTTCAAACTGCTTAGGGGTACATGCATTTCCTGGACGATGTACCCACCTGAATTCAACCCTAATCTCTCGACCTGGGTGACCTGGATGGTCTGCAGGGCTTGTGGCTGTGGAATAATCTCACTGCATCTTGTTAGTAATTAGGCTTGTGACAACCCTAGTTAGTTAAAGTATCAAGCCGTAGTTCTTGCTTGGCCGTGAAGTGATTGGATGGAGTCTAACCAGTCTAGTCTTGTCCTGACCCTGTTCCAGACTATTGAATGACCAGAATGCTTGTATTTATTTTTACCGATAAATGGTGAGAAACCAAGCTCCGTTCAGACGAAGGGTTACAACCCCGGTCCTTGTTTGGTTTACGGGTTGTAACCTGGCTATCTGAATAGTTCCATGGTTATCTCGTCGTATATCACCCTGGTATGTTTCCTTTTATTCCAGTCCTTATTTTATTTATATTTATATTCCTGTGCTGATTGCTGGTTTTAGTTCTTAAGTGAAGCCTCCTTTGTGGCACTTGCTCTTCAGGGGTCTGACCCAGCTGGTTTTGTGTGGCCAGATTTCGGAGCAGCTCCAGAGGATCTACCGACCTTCCAGCCAGATGGTGGCCACTAGACGGAACTCTGGCAACGAGTGGGTTATTTTTGGCTCTCCAGCTCTATTATAAAAATATTCTTTTGAGGCGTTTAGCCGACGAGCACCTGTTTAGCTCGATTGCACTTACTTACTGTCTGCCTACGGGCTGTAACATGATTAACAGATCCTAGGGTTGATCATGTATGACTAAACTCTTGCTAGTCCTAACATTTTGTAACGACTAGCTTCATGATCAACTGAATATGTAATGTTTGGGACGCCTTACAATTGTATATTTAATGATCATACATCTTGTAACTTTTACTTACTTGCTTGTGATTGAGACACTAGGCTTGTTCATGACCTTAAGAGACTGTTGGCTTGTAGATAAACCCTCATGTATCCTAGACAACCGTGACCGTATAGCGAGATGGAATCCATTTCAATATACGTAGCTGGCTATGTCTGCCCCTGCTCTCCAGTATTCTGGTTCTGGGGCGTGACATGTAGGTGCCTAAAACCATCTATTTTAACTAGTTAATCATGATAGCACATGATAATTAAATATAATTCCAATAAGGACAGATTTGAGATATAATGTTAAATTGTCATTTATTCATTCCTATATATCCATACTAACACATGTATACACAACCATGCTAGGAAATATAAAATATGTATATATTGATTTCTCTTTAAAGTGTAAAGGTTGAATTTCCAAGTTGTCAAGACTTATAGGTATCCATGATCTTGTAAGTTCATAATTTTTGCATCCATATATTGAGTCAAGTGTATATAGGTGTGTATTTATATATATATATATATATATATATATATATATATATATATATATATATATATATATATATATATATATATATATATATATATATATATAATCACATAAATTTAAAATTCGAAGTGTCCATTTTTGGTGTTGTGTCCTAACGATGTGTCCAAGTCATACACACAAACATAATTGTGTCCACAAATGGTTCATTATCCAAATTTCTATGCTTATACCCATCTTACATTTTTATAAAATTGAACTTATCATGAATTTTCATAAATTTCAGAATTAAAAACTGAATAATAAATAATATATATATATATATATATATATATATATATATATATATATATAACAAGTAGAATATTGAAAACCAATTTCCAAGAGGGAAAGAGGGAGAGGACTTGCCTTTAATTTCCTTGTGTTGGACCTAGAGATTCTTCCAAATTTCTCCTATCATAAACCATTCAAAATTATACATATATATACTTCAAATTCAAACCCAATTTTAACCTAGGTTTGAAATTGGAAAGAAATGGAGAAGGAATTAGGGTTTTACCTAGGTTTTAGGTACTGGAAGGGGAAGGAGGAGGAGAGGATGGTGTTGGAGGTGGCGGTGGTCGGCGACATGGCCTGCGGCGGCGAGCGGTGTGGCCGGCGGCGGCGGGTGGCATGGCCGGCGGAGGCAGCAGCGGTTGCTGCAGCAACAGTAACGGGTAGCAGCAGCAGCAGGTAAGGAGTAGTAGCAGCAATAGTAGGAAGAGGAGTGGAGGTGTAGAGAAAGAAGAAGGAGAAGAGAGAGAAAAATGAAGAAGAAGAAGTGGGGGGGAGATATATGTGGTAAATGAAGAGGTTTCCCCTCTTCATGCAAAGAGCCAAATGGCTCAAGCATGTGCCACAACAATAAAATAATGACACATAATCTAGGTGATGTGGCAACACAATGTGCAAATACAAAATTAATTAGGGATGCCTATGTAAGAATATTATTATTATTATTTATTTATTATTATTATTATTATTATTATTAAGAAAAAAATTAGGGCATAACATTGGAAGGCGACGTCCATACATTATGTTCCGTATAAGTCTTTACTCCATGCGGTCGCACGCTCCGAATCGCCAAGGAACTCCGTGCCTCGACGCATCCAAGCGAGCTCCGCGCCACGAGCTTCTACCTGTGCCTGCACATGTAAACTATGTGGGTGTCAGTACCCAACTGTACTGGTGGAATGAGCTCCTCGCCCACCTATACAAAACCAACACGTTTACTTTACTTTGTGCAACATAGTCCATTCTTATCAATTGTCTTTCTAGTCTTGTCTTAGGATCAGTTTTATGACAGACGCCTTGGCATACTTGTGTCTGAGGACCATCTCGTGCTTGCAACAGTAACGTCCACTCAACAACGTTAACCTATCAAGTCGTGCTTGCCTTACGGCCAAAATCACAGACGCAACTACGCGATAGACTCTATTTTCTTGCCTCAATACCTTTCTCGTGCTTGCATTTTCAACGCACCGACTCATACTTGTCTTTCGTGCCAAACTCTGGGACGTAACGACTCGGTCGTGCCATGAACTCATTTCGTGCTTCAATAACTCTGAGGTAGCGCCTCCTCATTTAGTCTTGCCTATACTTTAGTTTTGTGCAACATGGCCGTGCCTCATATTTCGAGGTCGTGTCCAACAACTCAACGTAACTTCACACAACTCGCCCTACGGCCCTTCTCGATTTAACTCGCAACAACTCAAGCCTAACTCATGCAAACTCCTTGCCTTACTTAATACACGTTGTCATATCCCGTGCCGAAGCACGCTGCCTTCCCTGTAGCCAAATATTAGGCCCAGACATTATGTCTTCTAACTGCATACATATTCAACTCAACTCAATCCAAAGGCACACACACGCGGATTGCCGCCCGTGCCGACACATCTATATGAAAGCTCACAGGCATTAACTAACCATTCTGGACATAGCCTGGCATTCGGGACCCTTGCACCGTCGGTTGCGATCCTCGATGTAAGTCCCCAACCTACCGGTTGCTTCATACCCAGCTCGGCGATAATCTGTTCTTCCTAGGCCGGATCGGTCCCTGGCCCAAGGTTGCTGATCTGAAGAACCATCGCCCTTGTCGACAAGTTGTCCATGACCACGCGCCTACGCTAACTTCTAGACTTAACGTAATACATGGTCTCATCATCATCACTTAGTTCCTTGCTTTACTTCTTCCACTTTTCACACTTCCTTTGCAGAGCCCAAACCAGGGTTGCCTCGGCGACTGAACCACAGTCCCGACATATTTCCTCCCGGTGACTAACCATCGTTTAGACTTAACATTCTTTGAACTCAGGGAATGGCTACTGCAAAGCCTTCCAACTTACTTGAACATAACGTGTTTCCTTAAGTATCGACAGACCGTGGCTAACTTTCTACTGAACCAACCGCGGCTCGTGCCTTAAACCGACTCGTGTTCTACGCAACACTATCGCCCAAGTCATACTTCATATGACGGGCCTTGGGATCGAGGGACTATTTAACTTGACAACCGCAGAATGAGCGGGACAACACTTAGAATGACTTAGGTCGACCGGCATAACTTTGCCTAACTTACTCAAGCCTACAACTTAACCCGAGGGACGAGCAAAGGCTATGCCAAGCCTTGCGCAGTGGAATCGTACACGCTTTATCAAGTGTTTATGCGGGCGACGCCTATGACTTAGGCTAACTCTCAGCTTTTGCACCGAAGACCAACTTTCCTTCTCCCAAGCCACGGGACGAAGGACCGAGTGTCATTTTCAAAGCACGCCGTGCACCAACTCTAAGCCGACCGTGGGACGTTTTCCATGTTCTAATTCAATCTGACCCATCGGGATTATTCCCTTTTGCTATGTGGATTCATCTCTTTTATTATTGAGCCTACTTTTGTAAGTTGAAAATATGCGATTTATTATATGAAGGCAAAGATGAGGCGAGTTCACCGAAACTACCCCACCTGAGCGATGTCTCCAAGCAAGCTGTTGCAAGGCTAAGTCCGAACGCCGTCGGCGTTTCGATTCCTCCGATTGACTGAGCGGGACGGGGCACTATAGTATCAGAACCTGGCACTATTACAACACGGTTCACACCCGTACCAACTTCTCAGTTCCTGATGCTAGGGAATCCGGGGAGATCTTGTATTTGGCAGCTCTATACCATGTCATGGCAAACAAGCCTCATGTTGGTTTTGACCCAAGTACCAGCTTCATTATTGGTACTGGCTTGGAGGAGAAGCCCAAGGGGTCTAAGGTGAGAAAGAAGAAGGAGAACACGGTTGCTGTGTCGGACTCGGAGTGTGCCGACGCGGACGAAGAGGATGACGAGAATGATCCCGATAACTCTCTCCCTACCATAGAAGATGTAGTAGCGGATCAGCCGCCTGTTGTGCCTGGTCCTTCTCGTAAGCGAAGCAGGCATGAGTCCGCTGATCGCGGCAGAACTTACTCTGTGAAACGGGCTGCGGTTAAGCCCCGCGGGCTGCTCATCAAGTAGAGAGGCGAGGATAACGCCGTTTCGGAGGTGAATTGAATTACAACCATCTTCTTCTTTAGCTCTTCTTTTTTTGAACTATGACCTAATCATTTTTTTTCTCTGTAGGCGTCAGGAGGAGGGGACTTTTCAGAGTCGGTTGCTACCTCTGAAGTCGACCCGGCTCTAGCTACTCTAGTTAGGGATATGAGTGCCGAGATTATTATCGCCGGGATTCTTCCAGTGACGGCCTAGGTTCCCCCAGTTGTTGACGTCCCAACCCAGGGCGACGTAGGCTCTGCTGAACCCGTCTCCGAGACTGCTGAATTTTAATCGGGTGACGCTGATCCAGTTGTATCTCCTTCCGGGGTGGCTGGTGAAGAGGCTACAATGGCTGTGAGCGAACCTCAGTCTCAGCAACTCCCCCTGGTAAGATAAGCCAAGTCTTGACTAGTGAGGAGGTTTATTTGCTCTATCATCACATCCTTCGGGTTAAGCTGATTGATGGTTGCTCTGGACATACAGGTCCTGCTCCTTTACTGCCAACGACGGACATTATCAGGGAAGAGTTCGCCAGAGGGAACCTAGTGGAAGAGAATATGCCTCCTCTTCCTCCAGCTTACATTGAGGGACCTCCCACTGAATCGAGTTCGGGAGAGCAGACGGCAGAACTGCCGGGGCGGGGAGAACTGGTTCCTGCATCCTCCTTTGTTCATGTGGCTCTGGAGGTTGACCTCTCCGCCCTGCCGAGTCTTCAAATACTTCGGGTTGCGGAGGAGGAATTGGCCGCTATTCAGCCGTCCTTTTGCTCGGAATTTGTTTCCCTTGTGGCAGGGGCATCAAGTTCCAGTACATCTTCTTCGGCACTGCCGGCTATTCTTCCTTTGATGCAGTCATCTGCAGAAGTCCCGGATGAGTCATCAAAGGATGTGGTTGACAGTTTCTATCGCCACCTGAAGCGGAGGGTTGAGGCTGCCGTGGAGAGGGGGACTTTTTTTGCCTTGGCCCGTCAATGCGCCCGTGGCCAAATTGAACTCCTCAGAACCCTCCCCGGTAGGGCAGGGATAATTGAGCTCCTGGAGCCCAAATTGCTAGAGGCGGATCAGCTTGTGGCGCAGTTTCAAGTACTGCAATAAGTTGATTTGTCTTCGACAATAGATCAGGAGCGGGCCTTCCTCATCACTTCCATGGAGAAGGTAAGGGCTGTTCGAGAAGCGTCCAAGCCGATTATAATGAAGGACCTCCGCGATCTCTCTCTACAGTACGATCAGTTGAGCCGCAGGGGAGAGGATTGCATTGTCTGGGAAGCGGCAGCCTCTCGCGGGATAATCTACACGAAGGAGCAGATCCTCGAGCTCCAGAGAAAATTGGCTTTTTTAGAATCTGAGCTCGAGGCCTCCCGCACGGGTAAGGAGCTAATTGTTCAGGAGGCCGACAAAGTCACCCGTGCTTCTGCTGACTTAGAGCATGCTCTGAAGAAGCTTGAAGATGGCTGGCATGCTCAAGCGCATCTGGAGGATGCGGAGCGGTTGACTCTGGAGGCCGAGCGTAGAGCCAAGCAGCGGTTTGAGCGGTCGACGGCCGTACTGAGGGACCGTTTCAGAGAATTATGTATTGCCAAACCATAGTCGGCTTTTTCTTTTCTTTCTCTCTTTATGTTTTCTTCATCTTTTTTGGCAGGGACGTGGTCCCAAAGAATGTAGTACTTTTGATTTGAATAAATGACTTTGCTTGCATCATCCTTTATCTGTCGTGCTTGTACTGGATTTATGTGTTTTCCCCACTGGGGGCTTTTCTGTGGACCTATTACCCTTGGCATACCTTGATTTTAGGTATGGATAATAAGTCTGATAGGGATACCTAGAACAACTCCGCGGTAAGGTGGATATGGAAGTTCTTGGTATCGAACGAAAGAATGCCATGGAACAGCTGGGTTCCAGAGGCATGAGATTGTGAGAAAAGAGGCGCGTGTACTAGAAAACTTAGTACAATATTTGTGGTCAACTGTGGACATTTGTGGTCAACTGTGGACATTTGTGGGCCTATTATCCTTGGCGTACCCTGGTTTTGGGTACGGATAATAAGTCGAGAGAAAACCAACATACTTACTCAGAGGTAATGAGGACGTGGTAAATATGAGGGTTTCTTCGATGGAGTCTTCCTACTCAGAGGTAATGAGGACGTGGCAGGAGTGGACACCATGAAGGGTACATAGAATAACTCATAGGTAATATGGATGTGAAAGTTCTACGTAAGGAGTGGTTTGTTTTTGATGGAAGTGAAACAACTCAGAGGTGACATCGATATGGTTGTTTCGGAAAATTTGTGGATCTGTTACCTTTTTTATGCACTGAAAGTACGGGTAATAGATCATGAGAAAGATGCTCTTTTGGGAAGAAAGTTCAGAGGTATGATCATACATGACTTACTACCCAGAAGATGCGATATAGATTCATTTGGGATGACCAGAGTGTAAGTTCAGCAGTACCTAAGGGCACATAACTTAACAGTCCGGTAGGTTTGGAGGATGTCATTTAGACATAATACATCTTCAGAAACTTGCCGTTGACGGGCAATATGAGCAAGTCTTCGTTTTGTTTTGCGAGACGGTAAGCACCATTGGAGAATACAGCTTCGATGATAAATGGGCCTTCCTACTTTGGCTGGAATTTGCCGGCAGTTTTGTGAGTCATAACCATCGGCCTCCGAACTGCCAGAACAAGATTGCCTACTTGAAATGTTCTGAGTTTAACCTTCTTGTTGAAGGCTCCAGAGATGTGTGTTTGATACAGCTCGATTCGTTGTTGAGCTAACAGGCGTTTCTCATCTAAGGCCTCCAACTCTTATAGCCGGCGACGGTAATTATCATCTGTCGTCAATCGATAGGTGAGGGCAACGCGGAGCGAGGGGATTTGAGTCTCCAGTGGAAGAACTGCTCACTCCTATACACCAGAGAGAACGGTGTGTTCCCGATGGCCGTTCGGACTGTAGTACGGTACGCCCATAAGCATTCGTCAAGCTTTTCATTCCAGTCGCATTTGTTGGAAGACACGAACTTCTTGAGCAGCTTGATTATAGTCTTGTTGAATGCTTCTGCCAACCCATTTGCTGCCGAATTGTACGATGTTGAAGCAACATTCTGGATTCGGTGTTTGTCGCAAAACCGATAGAAGGTGTGGCTTGCGAACTGTGGACCATTGTCGTGGATGATCCTTCGAGGCAGTCCGAAGTGATAGATGACGTGATGCTTGAGAAAGCTGATCACATTTGACGTCTTTACCTCTGCAAGCGGGACAGCTTCCGTCCATTTGGAGAAGTAATATGTAATCGCCAGTATGAAGCGGTGCCCTCTGGATGAAGGTGGGGTGATAGGACCAATTATGTCCATTCCATATGCCTCAAATGGCCAGGATGCCACCGTTGGGTGTAGGAATTCTGATGGTTGATATATAAAATCTGCATGGACTTGACAAGCTTTGCACTTTCTTGCGTAGTCTATTGCATCTTCCACCATCATAGGCCAGTAGTAGTCCATCCGGCGAAGGCGATCTTGCAATTTCGGGCCAGGCTGATGGGCCCCGCAGACGCCGTCATGTGCTTCACGTACAGCTTCTTTGGCTTCTGTATTGGATAGACACCAAAGCAGTAATCCATCGTATGACCGCCGATACAGCATCTTTGTTTCTGTATCGTAGAAGAATCTGAGAAAACATCTTCTAATAGAGGTGGCTTCGTTTGGGTTCTCCGGCAAGATGCCATAAAATGCGAAGTCGATAAATGGGAGCCTCCAATCCGGTGTCTCGTCGACCGTCAGGGCAGAATAGCTCTCAGCAAATTGGACGGTATTCTTGGGATAGACCAACTCATGGCCTATTACGTCCACCAAGTGGTGAATATATTTTGGGACCGCCAGGGAAGCGGCCAGTCCTGCTAAGGCATCGGCTTCAACATTCCAGAGTCTCGGAACATGTTCTATGAAGAACCCTTTCAGAGACGTAATGATGGCGATAGGTACCTGATGATAGGGGATCATGTCTTCATGACGAACTTCATATGAACCCCGGATCTGATTAACGATTAACAGTGAATGGCCATATGCCTCTAGGTACTCTACCCCCAATTCTTTTGCAAGTTGGAGACCAATAACTAAGGCGTTGTACTCGCCCACGTTGTTCGAGCAGGGTTCTATAAGAGAATATGCCCGGTTGATCACCAAGCCGGAGGGAGAAATCAGTACCACTCCGACCCCAACGACAATATTGCCCTTGGGCCCGGTTCTTGAAGCACCGTCGAAGAACATTCGCCAGACGGAATCATCAGAAGCTATGTTTGAATTGGCGACCTCGTCTGGAATATCGTCATATATTTTGGTTGACTTCGAACTTGGATGGGCTGCTAAAAAGTCTGCCAGAGCTTGACCTTTAACAGCCTTTTGCGGAACGAAGATCATATCGTAGGGAGACAATAATATCGCCCAGGTAGCGAGGCGAGAGCTGAGTGCACCCAGCTTGGTCATGAGGACCCTGAGGGGGTTAACTCTTGATATGACATGGATGGTTTATCCTGTAACATAGTGTCGCGTCTTCTGGATAGCGAACACCAAAGCAAGATATTCCTTTTCCATGACGGTGTATCTATGCTCAGGCCCAATCATCATTCGGCTGAGGTAATAGATAGCTTGTTCATGCCCCGCGTCATTGTTTTGTGCTAGTAGAGCACCGAGGGAATGCTCCATCGCTCGTACGTAAAGCAAGAATGGCTTTCCAGCAACCGGGGCCACCAGGACTGGAGGATTTGACAGATATTATTTGATGTTGTCGAACGCGCATTGGCACTCTTCATCCCATACGAATGAGACGTCCTTCTTTATGAGGTGGGTGAATGGTTTACATCGCCCAGAGAGGTTAGAGATGAACCTCCTGATGTAGGCTAGCCTTCCTTGAAGGCCTCAGAGTTCACGAAGATTTCTCGGGGGACCCATCTCCATGATTGCCTTCGTCTTCTCAGGGTCTATATGAATTCCCTGGGCAGTAATAATAAAACCCAGGAATTTTCTACTAGATACGTCCAAGAAGGATTTGGTAGGATTCATCTTCAAGTTGTGCGTTCGCATTAGGTCGAATACCGTCCTCAGATCCTACAGATGGTCTCCCTTAGAGCGGCTTTTGACAACGATGTCATCAACACAACACTCCACGATCTTACGCAGGTGATCTCTGAATATGACACTCATAGCCTGTTGATATGTGGCACCAGCATTCTTTAAACCGAAAGGCATGACTGTGTAACAGTACACACCAATCGGTGTTCGAAATGATATATACTTTTCGTCGTCAGGAAATATCTTGATTTGGTTGTATCCTGAGAAACTATCCATGAATGACATGCGCTCAAAGCCACATGTGTTGTCGATCATGATGTCCGTGATGGAAAGAGGAAACTCATCTTTAGGACATGCTTCGTTTAGATTTAGGAAGTCGATACAAATTCGAATCTTCCTATTCTTCTTGAGGACTAGTACTATATTGGTGATCCAGTCTGGATGTTGCTCCTCCCTGATGAAGCCACTGGCTATCAGTTTGTTGACCTCAACTTCGATAGAATTCATGATGTCTGGGAGGAAACATCTTTGCTGTTGCTTGACCGGCTTTGCATCTGGATGAATGTTGAGTTTATGAAGTACAACCTTGGGGTTTAGCCCTGGCATGTCTTCATAACTCCAGGCGAACACGTCAATGTACTCTCTGACGAGTTGCAAAAGTGCCTCCCGCTCTTTGTTTGTCAGGCTTTTGCTGACGAAGATGGGCTTTGGAGAGGATTCATTACCGAGGTCAACTTGCATAACCTCATCTTCAGTGGAAGGTTCACGGAGTTCGAAGTGTTTCTTCTATTGTGTATCTAGTTGCTAGACACAAGGTTCCAACTCGAGAAGTTCGGGTACATCTTTATCTTCTTCATAGGCATCAGCAAATGCCATATTGACAGACAGAGCTTGCCTGAATACATCCCCGATGCTAATATCTGAATCGAAAGTTGGTGATCCGGTTGAATGTGAATGCCAGTCGCATTTCTCATCTGAGATTTCAGGAGTTGTTGCAGGTATAACATAACCTAGCCCACATCTGGTCTTGTTATAATAATCTCGTGGTTTCCCAACCGGGACTGGCAACTATAAAGATAATCGTCGACCGGTGCCGTAATTCAAGCCAGGTGTAGTCTCCAGATCATACCCCTGTTTTTGCTTGAGGTATTTAGATCGGGAGCTATACAGATAGAGGGGTAGTCTCCCGGTGTCGGGTTTGAGATCAACTTCTCCTATCCTGAAGGGCTGTGGATCATTCTTTCGGCCGAAGATGATTGGATGACCCTCTCCCTCGACTATGAAGCAAGCGTCTTCTACGGGAGTGAGTTAGTTTGTGGTGTAGACATTGGTCACCTGTGTGTGTAGGTGGGTGCCTATACTGTATTCCATAGCATACATTGTACAAAGCTTATTAAGCTCGAGGTAGTTCAAAGATATCCCTTTATTGATGAAGTAAGGATGGAACATCAGTGTGAGCAGCCGCGTACTTGGCTAGCTCTACCTCTTCTTCGGCTACCCCCTGCGTTAATGAAGACTGGGAGGATGACCTGGGCAGCTTAATCATCAGGAGCTCCACTGGTGGAGCAGAACGTGGAGTCGTTGGCACACTAGCGACCCCCAGTTTGGTGCTCGGTACTGTACGGGGAATTGTTGGCTCGCTAGCGGTCCCCGGCTTGTTGCTAGGCTGTCGACTCATTCTGGAAAGACGAATCGTCATCGGATTGACAGAGGGATTGAGCTTCTCTATTTGTTGCTGGTCGGCTCTCGGCAGCCTGATTGTCAGCGGCTCCGTAGTGGGTCTTGGCACTTGGTCAGACCTTGGCAGTCAGATTATCATCTGCTTCTTTTGTACAGTAAGCACCGGGAGACCAGTTGCTTCTCTACGCAGAGTGCTGTGAGAGGTTCCGTCTTGTCTAGTTTGCGGGGTTGGAGATGGATTCTCAAGGGTTCCTCCGGCCCTGCGATGGCCTCTGTCTGCTCTTGAACATCCTCCTTGATCAAGTGCCTCTTTAACTTCTCATACAAGCAGGAATTTGAATAGTAGGATTCGACCCCTTTGAAGGGATCGATGTCGACAAATTTTGTCCTCATAAAGACGTTCTTGTCGACGTACTTGAAGCACTGGTGCAATGTAGAAGGCACGATCATATAATTGTGTATCCACGGACGCCCCAAAAAAATATTGTAGGAGGTGTCTGCGTCGATGACATAGCAAGTTACTTCCGACTGAAGGTCGCCAATTTGGCACTTCAAACGAATCTTTTCGATGGTATAGCTTCTCCCGGAATTGAAACCGCTGATGGCGGTGCTGGTAGGAGTCAGCCGATGCATAGGGATGCGTAGATGATGAATAAAGCTCTTCGGGATAATGCTTATCGAAGAATTGGGATCAATGTGCATCCGATCCGCCTTGACGTCGCCGACATATCCAGTATAATACAGAGGGCGATCGTGCAGGTTGGTTTTGATAAGCATTTTCTGCGGAGTGAACACAATATTGGGCATGGCTCATGTGCAAGCGCTGTCCTGGAGATCTGTAGGCGAGCTCTCCCCAGTGAGATTGACCTGAGCCAGATATGCGTCGGCATTCTGGAGTGCCTTGCTTAGTGCGATGCGAACATCCTTGGAGAGTCTTAGGAGCTTATATAATGATAATTTGGCAGGTGTGTTGGCCAATTGTGCGAGAATATCAAAATTGTAGGGCCTCTCCATCCCATGTGGTGCGTCTTTGCGGAGCAGCTTGTCAAAGCGGGTCTCCTTCGGCTTGGACTTGTCAGCCAGTGGAGACTGAGAAGGTCCTGGAGCATCAGCAGTGGCCGGCTGGCGTTCTTCAGCTGAGTTACCCGGTGTAGGTTGGGATTGTGTACCAGTTCGGGTGACGACAGCCGTAGCTTCTTCGATATCTGCCGAGATTGTACGGCAGGACTTGACTTTCCCACCCTTCTTCTTGCCGGTAGAGGGTGGTGCGGACTGAGTTACTTCAGGTACTAGGTCCGGATGGACCCACATGACCTCTCCTCATGATGTGGTGAGGGGTACTAAACCAGCAGCCTGGTCTCGGGGAGGTGGAAGATTAGCGACCTCCATCTTTATCCAGGGAACGGGTACTACTCTATCTTAAGTCTTCATCAGAGGAAAGCTGTCGAATTGGACAGACACCATGTTGGCTGCCACAGTTACCTCCTCGAAGTCAATGGCCAGAGCCTTAGAGTCGATTAGGTTCTGGATATATCGCTTCAGTTGGAAGCAGTCTTGTGTAGCATGGTGGACGTAGCGATGGTAGTGGCAGTACTTGGGGCTCTCTATCTCTGCAGGATGAGGTTCACGCCTTGGAGGAGGGAGCTGAATTCGATCTCCTTGTATGAGCATGTCAAGGATGGGCTTGACATGGCTGTCTTCGAAGGAGTAAGTCATCTGCGACCACTGTTTCTCTGCCGGCTTCGGTTCAGTCTTCTGGGCTGTGTTGGCGACCATAGCCTGTTTGTCCTTATTGTCTCAATTGTTGGAGGAATTACCGCCGTTGTTTTTGTTGTTGGCGTTAGGGCATTTGCTCTTATCCTCTCCTTCCGAGATATACAATCCCAATTGGCGAGCTTTCTTCAACTTGTCTTCTGCGCTAGTGGCACAGATGATGAAAGTCTTCCAGTCCTTGAATTAACTTTTGCCCATCTAGAGGCTGATTGTGGGGAGCAGCCTCTTTTGGCAAATTTCAATCAAGGAAGAGTCCGGATTACCGGAGGGCAACTTCATTGCGGTTTGACAAAACCGCTCAATATAGTTCCTTGTCAGCTCATTCTCGCCTTGAACAATGTCCATGAGGGTTGACATTGTGACATCCTATCCCACCTCATAGAACCTCTCTAAGAACATACGTTTGAAGCCGACGAAGGAGTGGATGCAGTTGTCCGGCAAGTTGCGGTACCAGTCGAATGCGACCCCCTCCAATGCCCCAATGAACAAACGTGTAAGGATGGCATCGTCATGTGGCAGATGATCTGTCGTGACCTCAAAGTAGGTGATGTACTGGCTCGCAGAGGTCTTGCCATCATATAGATTAATGTTGAATGGCTTGAACCATGGTGGAAAGGGAACATCTCTCCATGCAGCGGTATACAGTTATCGTATCCTGAGGTCCTGAGAGTTTTTTCGGGCGTGAAACATTGCCCGAAGCTCTTGTACCTCTCTTTTTGCCTCCCTAGCATCGTCTGCAGCGGTGGGGGCCGACATCTCGGGTGGATTGTCATCCGGGGTTGGCACAGTTATGTTTGAGTCCGCATTGACGGCGGGACCCATGCTTGTCTGGCCAGGCGTCCTTCCTTGGAGAGCCGGTAGAGCCACCTTGATCTCGTCTACTGATTTGAGCAGGGTATGAAGTATGGCCTCAAGAGTTTCGAGGCGCTGTCGATCGCTGGGACCGTCTTGGTCATTCCCAGTCATAAATATTGTTCTCACACGGGGAATATTGGAAGGAACTGTGGAGGATGTACTCTCAGAATCATACCCCCGAATGGAGAAATCGTCAGGATATGTAGGAATGTTCTCCTCCGGTTCGGACTCGGAGGAAGTGTTACCCCCTGCATCGAAGGTTACTTCATCTTGGGACCTACGGACATCTGGATCCGTTGCATCTATTGGGGGAAATGTCTCCCCTGGTTTATCTTCTTGGAACATCGGATTGTCGTGGATGTTCCGTGGAGTGCTACCCCCAGCTTCAGCTACCCCCTGAGGTATCGTTGACGAATCCTCTAGTGTTGAAGATTTCGTCTTTGAGCGGGTGCCCTGGTAAACTTTTCCTGAAGTGGTTGTGGACAGCCGCTTGGATGCGAGTTTCCGAGCCACGCTAGTTGAGATCGTCGGGCTAGAAACATTTATCTTCTTCCCCGCCTTGCCAGTAGGGATCTTCTGAGCAAAATTGCAGGAGGCGACATGAAGCATCTCGTCTTCTGTGCTTTGTTGTAGGACCGGTCTTGGCTGCTGCAGTCGTTGGAAGATGGACTGTCGGTCCTCTTGTACTGCCGCTTTGCTGCAACAACAGTTGATAATGACTTGTGTGCAGTGATGTCCATGAAAGGACTCTCTGCACACCAAGCTCTCTTCTTTTTCCTTGTGCTTGTGGAGAATCACATTACGCAAGTCACTCATTTTGTGGGCCCGGGAGTCCCGAGCACACGAATGTGTTGGCACCATGTTTGCTCCCTGATTGGGAGACTTTTGGGAACCACTCTGTCCGTTTGTCACCGGGGGCTGGACACGGTCGGTTCTGTACAACTTTCCATCAGAGGCCCGCTTAACAGTAAGCGGAGCTCTCTGATGGTCAGATGTTGGGACAGCGGACTGAGCTCGACGAGCCCGCGCTGCCCTAGACTTCTTCCTTCTAGCACCCAAGGGTGCATAGTAGGAAGAATCTAAATTGTGCCACACAGAGTCTGGCATATTCTTATTGGAGCATCCGAGATCAGGACCGCATGAGAGGCGGTCAAAGACAGAACCCGAGACGCGTAGAGCAGATGGTCTGCGGCTGGGATTGGTGGCCGCATAGGCATTCATGCGACTGGCATTTGTGGCCGCATCAGCATTCATACGGCTAGCATTTGTGGCCGCATAAGAATTCATGCAGCTGGATTTGGCTGCATTAGTATTCATGCGGCTGGATTTGGCTGCCGCAGGAACATTCATGCAGCTGGATTTAGTGGCCACATGAGCCTTCATGCGGCTGGATTTGTTGGTCGTATGAGCCTTCTTCATGCGGCTGACACCCTTATTCGGCTTCTTTCTAGACCACATAGAGTCCCCATTTGCATCCTCAAGTCCAGCATCGTAGTGCTTTCCTCTGTTGGACTTGAGAACAGCAGGGTCCTCTGTGGCCTGAAGTGGGGCCGCATGAGAGTCTTCTTCGCCGTCTTGGGCAGCAGAGAGCATTTCTTCCAGAGCTTGGGAAGGAGCAGATGATTTGGGCCTCCACTCCCTGTGGGCCTTCTTCGTACGGGTTCGCTTCTAGACCGGGGCAGCGCTCCCGTCGGAGAGTATTTCTTCAAATGCCTGCTGGTCGAAGCGGACGACCAACATCTGTTGCATGGAGCCAAGCTTGGCTGCGTCCGATTGTATCACCAACTTCTCAGCAGTGGAGAAGTTAGTCCCTAGCAGAGTCGCCATCGTGTTTGCCATTGATTATAAAAGAACGGAACAGCTTTATGGAAGGACTGGACTTTTACTTCATAATACAAAATCGCTCGTACAAAGAGAGTCTACGAACAAAAACCTAGAAAAAGCAATCTAAGTACAATTGTTTAGTTTTTTTGGGAGGGTGACGATAGAGGCTCGGGAGAGTGCTATCAACTCTGCCTTACTCCTTGGACGATCGGACGTAGCTTCTGCTCTGGCGAAGAAATGCTCTTTGTGTGTGCGGGGGTTGCTAGTCTCTCTGCTCGGGCTCTGTGCGTATAACTCTGTGTCTTGCAAAGGAATAATCCCCTGCTATTTATAGGGCTTTATGATAAGTAGGGTGTGTAGTAATTGCTCCTTAAAAAGTGGGCGGTTGGGGACTGGTTAAGATTAGCCTTGATCTTGTTTTTTGGAAATCAATCTGGGCTGTTTATGTTGATTGTAACAAATCTGCATTATTTGTTGGAAATCGATCTGGGCAGTTATGATGATTGCAATAAATCTGCATTGTTATGATTTGTTGGTTGCTAAATTCGAGTGGATAAATCTTATTCAATCTTCTGCCACGTGTCCCAACTGGCATTTATGCTGCGAGCCGCACGAACGGGGCGTCCTGGCAGAGCCGCATGAGTGTGGTTTGCTAATTGAGCCGTATGAGGTTGGCCTCACAACCGAGCCGTATGAGGATGGCCCCACAATCGAGCCGCATGAGGATGGCCTCCAACTGAGCCGCATAAGGATGGCCTCCAACTGAGCCGCATAAGGGTGGCCCCCAACTGAGCCGCATAACGGTGGCCTCCAACTGAACCGCATAAGGATGGCCTCCAACTGAGCCGCATAAGGGTGGCCCCCAACTGAGCCACATGAGGGTGGCCTCCAACTGAGCCGTATGAGGGTGGCCCCCAACTGAACCGCATAATGATGGCCTCCAACTGAGCCGCATGAGGGTGGACCCCAACTGAGCCGCATGAGGGTGGCCCCCAACTGAACCGCATAAGGATGGCCTCCAACTGAGCCGCATGAGGGTAGCCCCCAACTGAGCCGCATGAGGGTGGCCCCCACAACCGAGCCGCATAAGGGTGGCCCCCCATCTGAACCGCATAAGGGTGGCCTCCATAACTGAGCCGCATGGAAGTCTTTAAAGCGTTCCGCATAAGGAGCTTTGGAATTTGGTGGATTGTGCCAGCCATAAAGATTTTTCTTGTCTCTCTAGGGCACGTCATTATGTCAGAGTCATCATTTTACCTTTATGTCAGAGCTGTCAATTCTTTGTGTCAGAGTTGCCGTATTGTGTCAGATCATTTAATGAACTAGTTGCACAGAGTAGTTATGGCCAGCTGTAGAGGCCTATTTTTGAACCGCATAGGGCCACGTAGCTTTTCCCGAGCCGCATTGAGCTATCGGGGACTTTCCAGCCGCATGAAGCTCTAAGGGTCTTTTGAGCCGCATGAGGCTCTAAGGGACTTTTGAGCCGCATGAAGCTCTAAAGGATGTTTGAGCCGCATGAAGCTCTAAGGGGATTTTGAGCCACATGAGACTCCCTCTGTTTTGAGCCGCATGGACTTTCCTGTTCTTTTCCATGCTTCTACATCCAGCCCTATATTTCATTTTGGTTTCCTATATATTGTTCAGATTGGGGTGTATATATATATATATATATATATATATATATATATATATATATATATATATATATATATATATATATATATATATATATTGGTATATATATATATATATATATATATATATATATATATATATATATATATATATATATATATATATATATATATATATATATATTGGTATCAGTTACATAACTGTTGATTGTATCTTTATATATATAATTGTCTATAGGTTGGGCTTTTAGTGTCTTAGTTAACTGATAAATAAGGGAGATAGGGTATCAGCTATAAATGATATATGTGTATTAGTTATTTAATAAGGGGGGAGAGGAGTGATTGGTCTGTACATGGATGCACAGACTAGAGGAGGGTCATGTTGGACCATATGAGGCTGTGCAAGGCTTGGGAAGAACTTGTGCAAGGGTAGGGGACTTGGGACAGGCCCTGCAGCATATGGGGCATTGGCCTCAAGTGGCCAAGCAGCAGAGGAGGTACTCCCTACTGCAATAATTAAGGCATTTTGCCTTGGGCCTTGACTAGTAGACTGGGTATGGGGCAGGTTCGGCAAGCCATATGGCCTATGTGAGTTCATAGACTGTCATGGGCAGTTGCACTAGTGATTAGTGAGTGAGTGTCATTTATATAGAGTCCACCTGTGAATCCTGTAGGAGTGTCTATGTCTATGTGTATCAGTTAGGTAGTGTGGGTAAGCATCATATGTTAGAGAGTGAAGGTTTAACTTGTATCAGTTATATGAGATGGAGGGAAGAATGGGGACTATGAATGAGTATTAAGGTATATAGGTAAAGGCTAAGCTAAGGGTAAGTGTTGGCATTATAGCTTGGACAAATTGGAATACTAGTATAAATGAGTGACATATATATAAGGTAGAAACTAGAGGTATAATAGGGTCTAGACATGTTATATGATATGTAATGTAGTGATTTAACAAGTGAGATCTATATATATTAGTTATAGTATGCCAATATTAGCTAGAGGAACTTGTTTGACAAGGTTTTGACCTAGACTTGACCTAGATTTGACTGGACTTGACCAATGTTGACCAGTTTGACCTAAAAGTCAACCCTTGAGTCAAATTGACCTAGTTTGACTAGCTTTGACCTAGTCTGACTTCCATGACCTAGAAAAGACATAAAGCATGTAATTAGTGCATTTAAATTCATTGTTACTCTAGAACACCAAATAACTCTGTAATATCATATATATAGGTTTGTGTGACACCACTTTGAGCACCGATCCTCATTTACTGCTCGGGACGATAGGCGAGTACATTCTTTGATAGTTTTTATTATCTGATGATTATTATGATTCAATTTTTAGTATAGTATTATCTGATTCTCTGATGTCACGACCCGCACCCTATTTAGGGGCACGAGGACGTGGGTACGTCCAGCATACGCCGTAGTGTCGGCGGTAGAACACTGTATAGGTCATCTATAACATCTAACATCTAACAATATAGAATATAAACATGTCATCTCCGCACGGAGGAATAATATGACATGTAAAGTATAAAACTCAATCACAAGATCTAAGAAAGATAAAGTAGGATATTGGAATTGAGGATAAAAGATAGAACTGAATAGCAACAAAAGTCACAACACAATTTCTAGAAGTCAAGGTCAATATAATACATGTCCTGAATAAATATAACAACTCAAACTCATAAACTGGAGACAAGGTCCAGTGATCCCAGCTACTAGCTAAACACTACTAAAGGTGCACTCTCAGTGAGCACGGCTCCAAAGGAGACCTCCTAGGCATGGTCGCCAGTCCTCTAGATACTCTAAAAAATATTATCCAGTCAGGATTGGAGCGAAGTACACCCCAAATAGCAGTTCCATTTAATTGACAAAAACTATAAAGCAGTAATAAAGAGAATGCTATATAAGATGAGGAAAACATATCTGAGGCAAATAGTATAATGGAAGGTGACATGCACTATAATCTAAAAATGTAATCAGTGCGAGCAAGTAATGGAAGAAGAACTACCATATCAAGATAGAGTCATGTAGCTGGTGAACTGAGTATGAAAATATAATAGACAACGTGTTTTGAAATACCAATTAGATATGTAATCGGCTTCGGAGATTCAATGATTTACACTAAGGAAAGCTAGCACAACCATACGTGAAGTGTATGATAGCTAGTAGTCAATGATTTACATTACTTGCCGATAGTTCTTGATCACATATCTAACTAGTATTTTCCCCGCCTTGACTGATACGATGGATCCAATCATGACACGTTACTAGCCAATGTATTCCAGTGTTATCTAATATTATCCAATGTTATCCAATACCAACGAGGACAATATTCGATACCATTGCGACGAAATAAAGTAACATCCCATGACTAAAGATCCAATGACAATACCAATCTGTATACCATCGTGTCAAGAATCATAAATAACATTTCTAAATACTTGAATTATAGTGGTAATCAATAACGAAAACTATCAGAGAATATACGCGCCCGTCGTCTAGAGCAATAAATATGAATCGAGGCTCAAAGTGGAGTCACAAGACCTATAGATGAGATATACATGTGTTAAATGGGTTTAACAGTGTTAGACATGGTTTTCTAATGTGTGATATACAATCTAGGTCAAATCTAGGTCAAGTGTTGACTCATAGTTGACTTTTGGTCAACTGGTCAACCCTGATAAAATCCTAGTCAAATCTAGGTCAAATATTGACTCAAGGTTGACTTTCAGTCAAATTAGTCAACCTTGGTCACCCCCTGGTTAGGTTATCCACCTACAAGTCATTACCTACCTAATGGTTACCCTTAGCCTATTATTACCATATATATTTACGTATGGGATATACCCTTAACCTACCATATAGGCAATACATTACCTATGCCTATGTGGTAAACCATTTCCTAGATATTATCATATCCTAGATAATGCACTATCCTAGACTATTAGGTATACTCCTATACTTAGATATTTACATATTATATAATACACTCTACCTTAGATATAGGTAATATCCTATACCCTAGCTAATAGGTAAACTTCTACCTTAGTATTCAAATTACCTTAGGTTACTTAGGAGGGTAATCCCCAAATCCCAATTCTTGGATAGGTTATCATACCTATATAGATAGGTAAATACTATACTAACTTAGGATAGGTATAACTCATAGCCTATCTCTAAACCTAGGACAACTCCTAATATCCATTCAAGAAGCTCATTGGCCTATAGCCAATGGAAACCAATTTGGCCCTACTGCCTGCAGGATGAGTTCTTGCTGCTGCAATGCATCAGCTGCAAATACCAACAAAACATGCCCTGCTGCAGCTGCTGCTAGATGCTGCAAATGACAAGCATAGCAGGCCAAGCATGCTGCCCTGCTGCCAGTACTGCATATGCTTGCTGCTGCTGCTGTATTGCTTATGCATCTGCTAAGCAAACAAGACAAATCAAAGCAATGCCAAAGCCAAGCAATGTCAAAGCGCCCCTTGCTGAACACTCATAATCTCTGATACATGACTGATACATAGCTCAGATACTTAACCAATACTAAATAAAACCTCACACACCATAAACACAAACAAATCCAAGATATTATACATATGAATCTCAACTGATCTAATCAATAATCCTCTGATACTAACCAATATCCTAACCAATCCCACTGATACAACATGACACTAATACCATTCATCCTCACTCACTATTACAAGACCGGGAACTCCAAAAACTGGAACACTCGAGACAGGAATTACTCACTCATAGCATGACACCACACACTAAAACCCTCCATCTGGACACTTGAACATCCTCTCCTACCTATCTAATACTAACTAATACTAAGGCTAATACTAACATTTAACACTTACATGACACTTAAACACAACCAAATGGCTAATAGGCCCCTGCTGCCACAAGCAAACATGGCCAAGTGGCCTCCCTGCTGCCGCTGCTCTGCAGGGCAAAAGGCAAGCCTGCCCGACCCCATTTCTCTGATACTCTCATCTCCAACCCACATCACTCATAACCCATCACAAATCTCTGGTACACCTAATACTAACCAAAACCTCATGACAAGCTAACTGAATATTAACTCACATGTCTATGGCCTATGGCCCATGTGATTTGCCAATGGCCAATTGGGCCAACTGCTGCCTGCAGCATAACCAAGTGCCACTGCATCCTATAGCAGTGCAGCCAAGTGAGCATGCAAGGTGCCCTGCATTGCAAGGCATGGCAAGGCCCTTGCCTGCCTAGGTACATTCATGGTCAAGTGCCCAGGCTCACTGCCACACTACTACTGTACAAGCAGTCCCAAATCCTTCTCATTCTTCACTGCACAGATACTAACATACCCTCTATCACTTGATACCTATATTAACTAACCTCTGAACTAACATAATACTGATACATAACATTCTAATTGAACTAACATCCTAAATCCAAACTAACACTCAACCAAGATAACACACACACTCACACACACAAATTTTGACACATACCCTGTTGAAACCCGAACATTAAAACCTTAACTTAGACACTAACTAAAGTTCTAACCAACACATCTCTAATACTGTTACATAAACCTCTAATCACTGTACTGAAACTTAACCTCTGATACAAACATTATACTGATACATGCTCATGTATCCCAACTGTTCATAGGCCCTTGGCCAATGGGCAAATAGGTCCTGGCCAAAGGGCCAAGTTTGGTCCTGATCTGTCATCCCCTGCTACCTGAACCTGATACATTCTCTGTGGCTAATGACCCCTCACATTCTCAGTCCTGACTCACTATACATATTTATATCCTTGCATACATATATACATATAGTATATGCACAACATAAAGTCCCAGTTTTCATATATTCACATACCTTGCCTACCTGTAATAGATATAGGTATTTATCCATTGAACACTCTCATATACCATCACATATGAGACTTACCCACACTCTACCTATATTATACTGTCACATTTAAATGGACACAACTGTATGTGTGGACACTCATCAGCAAGAACCCTTAAAAGTAAAAGAAGAGGTATAATAGAGGCCCCTCCCCCTCTCACACACGCACACACACACACATATATATATAGGGACTCACCATGTATGTATCCATACACCAAAATATATATACACACACATAGGGCATATGGCTCTATACTCCCTCCCTATCACAGTATCTATTGGACACCCAAACTTCCAAAACAGGAAACACAAGCCCAAGCAAGATACAATATGTATATGGTTCCAAATACAAAAATACACTCATGTATATATAGAAATATGGACTTAGGATCATACATACCTATCTAATGTGAAAACTAGACTAACCATGATCTTTATAACCGAAAACAAAACTGAATTAGCATATTTGTCATTTTAACAAATACTTGGGGGCTCTCCTCGGATTTCTCCAAGGATGGCACAGAAACCCTAAATAAAATGCACAAAAATGAGGTTTAGAGCCTTGTTCATCTCCCCATGGGTACCCTTAACCAACGTGAGTGTTCCTACATGTGTCATGCATGAAGAAGGAGCTCAAAACTATCAAAATATAAGGGTTTTACCTATTAGGTGGTTGATTTCCCAATGGAGTCTTTTATGGATGCTCTTGTGTCAAGTTTGACACAAATTTCTCCTCCTTTGGTCTTCCCCACGAGCTCCTTGGTCTCCAAGCCTCTAGCCTTGTAGAATGAAGGTTTGGGAAGGTTTTGGAAGAATTTAGGGGTGTTTTGATGGAGGGAATGAATGGAAATGGAGAGGGCTTGAAGAAGGTCCCTTTAAGGGTTTGTGGAGGCTCTCAAATAAAGAAGAAGGTTAAATGCATGAAATAACCAGCCAAGTATGGAAGCCCTAAACCCCTTCTAAAATATCCATTTTACCCTCTCAAGTCATCATGAACACTCTCCTAATTGAAGGGTTAAAAGTGCTCCAAGTATGGAATTAATTTATAGTCTAAACTAAGCCTAACATGACTTAAATGAGGCTAGTTGTATTCATCCTAGGTTGTGGGCTCAAGTGGTCATGTCTAGTCTAATTGGGTTCACAAGTTAAGGTCCAATAAATTGGTTAGTCAACTAATAAATGCCATAATCATATTTATTTAATACAAAAAATACCCACTATAGAAATAATACAAAATGACAAAAATATTCCTATTTTAGAAATGTGGTAGTGACATTTGATGTAACATGGATTGGTATTTCTGGATTCATTCACTTGCGACACATGTATTATACTTGTCTGGCCTCTATTTCTGAAATCACCTACTGAAACCACCTATTGGAATCACTTACTAGCATCACTTACATTCTGGCTAGACTTGTACTCAATTTACGTATCGGGATATGAATTCACTAGTACTTGTCGGACGGAAAAATACTCGAATGGACATGTAAATATTCTCAATCATGCTGGAACCACCCCTACTGGTCCAATATAAAAAGATAGTTGTCGCACGCTTGCCAAGCAGGCGATGTGCCGTATTTACCCCCTAGCCGTTATGTCAAAAGCAGTATTTCAAAACACAATGGTTTAGTGCTTTTCTACTGGATTCACATTATACCCACTGGACTTACACCACATCTGTTCTGGTTCAGTTATTTTTATTTACAATCTTATTACCATGTTCTCGTGATTTACCATTTTTACTCTCATTGTACTTTAGTTAGCTGTTAATCTACTTTATTTCCTTATTCGTTCTATTCTGTTCATCAAGTATTACTTGCTATAACTGTTTTACAGTCTTCATCATTTAATTGGAACTGCTAGAGGAAATGTGCTCGTTCCATCCTGATTGAATATATTTTTCAGATAATTACTTGGAGGATTTGTGTCCCACAAACTACGGATCTGAGGAGGGGATAGCGACCATGGGTCCTGATTCTCAGGAGTGATTACCGAGACACTTATTTACTAGTATTAGCTTGTGTTAGATTCTCTGTTAGAACTTGGCATGCAAATATAATGAAGATTTTGTTATTGTATTTGAGACTTGGATTTTGATATTGTATTAGAGTTGTTGTTGTTTAAGACTTTGTAGTTATTTAGACTTCCTTGATATCTTATCGTGCTTTAGATTGTGATTGAGTATTTATCATATCATTGTACTTTGTCCTCCATTTTGGAGTTGAGATTTATGACAGGTACCCTTTATTATTGTGTGAGATAGATAGTTGTGGTCTAGACAGCGTTCTACCACCGATAGTGCGGCATAGGGTGGGAGTTGTCACGCACTCATGCCCCTATATCGGGTGCGGGTCATGATACGTTTTTAGTGGTAGCCCATACAGGTCAAGATTCGCATTAGTACGATATCGTGGTAGTGCAACGGATTAGTTGTCCTACTGCGAGCTTGCGATAGGAGATAAGGAATAGGCTATAGATGAGAGGATACTCAATCACAACTGAGAATTCCAATGGATTTGAATCTACTGACATTTATTCAAATCTGAATAATCTAATTTCATACATGTCCTTCTTTGATAATATCGTCCTTGCTCCATTATTGACTTCTTGTTTGATCTATCTTCAGGATGCCGTCGAAGACTCGATCACACCATTCTGTCCTAAAGACTGCTACTAATCTGCTACCTCTCATCCAGTTCACCATGCAGTTGGGATTGCTCCACTCCTCACTTCTGCTCGTGTGGGAGTATCAGCTACTTTTGGGGGTCCTCCTCTACCTGTTCCGAAGACTACCCCAGTTATTCCTGATATACTTCAGCCTCCACCACCACCTTCTGCTTTGGTGGACGTCGCACAACTGTTTGCGTTATTCAAAAAGTTGATGGACGCTTATCACCATCAGTCAGACGACATGAGGAATATGCTCACCAAGTGGCGATGGCGGTAGTTAAGAGGGTGACTCAAGTCCAGCCACCCGGAGGTCAGGCTCAGCATCCGAGATCATGCAATATTATCGCCTTCTAGAAGATGCAGCCCAAGGACTTTCGTGGTACTGAGAGTATCTTGTATACAGACGAATGGATTGAGCATATCAAGGGGATCTGCCGTCTGGCACAGATTTCGGACAGTCTGCAGATTGAGGCGGCGGGCAGTCAGATGTTCGACCTTGCCTTGACATGGTATCGCACCGATCCGAGGGTCAGAGTTGAGGGGCAGATTTGGAAGGCTTTCAAGAAGCTTTTTAAGGAGAAGTTTTTCCCCGATGGGGCTCTTAGTGCCTTGGAGAGCCAGTTCGAGAGCCTTGTCCAAGGGAACATGACAGTAGAGGAGTACGCTGGAGAGTTTTATCGTCTGGACAGATTTATGGAAGGGCTGAGTGATGCAGCGAAAGCGAGAAAGTATCATAAGGGCTTCATTAAGGAGGTCAGTTCATTGACCAAGAGTAACCGCGATGCTACTTTTGAACAGATTTTGGCGGGCACTTTGGCAGCTAAGGATGACTTGGAGCTCAAGTCCAAGAGAGGCACTACAAGAAATATCCAATATAGCAACGATTTTTTTAGCAACATAAGAATTTTTGTTGCTAAAAGTAATACGTTGCAACAAATTTTAGCTTAGTTGCTAAATACACCTTTCAACAACAATATTTCTTGCGTTGCCAAACCTCAGTTGCCTAAGCCTAGGAATTAATAAGCAATGATAAATTAGTTGCAAAATATTGTTTTTAACAACAACAAAAAATACTTCGTTGCCAAGTATTTAACCGGGTACACTTTTGAATAGTGCACTGACATTAACAACAACAACTAACGTTGCTAAGTATTTTTAGATTTATAATGATGCAAATCTGATTGGTTGTTAAAGTTTTTGAAAATCTTTTTTTCGTATATTTTGGTTCTAATTTTTGGGGCTTGTTTGTGTTGGACTAATAGCTTCATAGAACAGAAGTCATAATCGTTGAGGCGTGTGAATCACTGTCCTCAAGAAAAGATTCACCCCTTAACGAAACCGTAAGGCTCGAACGGCGACTTTCCTCCATAATACAACAATGAGTTACAGATAGCAGTACATATCTGCAACTATCGAACAGAGAAGAAGACGAACGACAGCGTTTCTGATCTCTCTATTTGTGGTTTTGGATCTCAGCGGTGTGTCCTTTCTGTGAAGAACGACTGAATAAATAGAGTTGTAAAACTCTAATTCTGTTATATCGTGAACCAAATATCAGGAGTAGGATCAGGAACTACTTGTATGAGACGTGTTGAATGAGTAGTAGAGGTTACATAATAGGCCGCATAAATCGCGAGCTCACTACCAAGAGAAAGTACAAAAAGTAGGGTCATGTCCCGCCTACGCGCGAGGCTAAACGGCCCGGATTTGTACCCCCCATGTGCGTACGACGTGCCCGTACATGCGCATTAAGGTTTTCTGAAGCTTCCCACCAAAACGGGTGCATTCTAGCCCAATGCCCCCTGGGCACGCGAGCACCCCTCTTATAACCCACTCATCACAACTATGTAGAAGGTGTAAACATATATATAACCATTCACAAGTGTGGGTTTTAAGCGATGTGGGACTAAACAAAAGTATCTTTCCTTTTGTCTATGGTGTATTTGAAATACTCACAAAGTGGAACTAAAAAAACAAGACTTCCAACAATCCCCACTATTTTAAAATACACCACACATGCTATGCCTATACCGACTACACCTCTCCCACATATTTTGAAATATGTGGTTGTCTCATCTGCTAGTCGTAGCACGAACACAATGCCTAAGTACTGGTACCTTTCAGCTATGAACCAGCCATTAGGATAGCAAAACTTGTTCATATGAAGTTGGTGAAACAAGTTTCTATGAACCAACAACCTTAAATGTGAACAGAGGACTCACATCTACATTGTAATTCTTAGTACTTCACTGTTCTGCGGTTTTGTGCTTTTTTGGCCCTGCGCTGATTCCTGGTTTTTCATGAGTGTTCTAGAAAGCCTGCCAAAAGCTTTCATAGGAACCGACCCAGTTCCTCACTCTGGTTGAAGTCGCCATTGGAGTGCTAAGTGGTTTGACTGCTTCCAGGTCGAACTTCTTTAATAGATCTGTTGTGTACTTTGCTTGATTTATGAACGTTCCATTATTGGTTTGTTTGATTTGCAATCCGAGAAAGAACTTCAGCTCTCCCATCATGCTCATCTCAAACACATTCTGCATACACTTTGAAAAGTCTTGACAAAGAGATTCATCAGTGGATCCAAAAATAATATCATCTACATAGATTTGAATCAAAAGAATATTGTTATTCAAAGATTTTATAAACAATATAGTGTCAACCTTTCCCTTTGAAAAATCGTTGTCAAGTAGAAAAGAGCTTAGACGATCGTACCAAGCACGAGGGGCTTGTTTCAAACCGTATAAAGCTTTCTTCAACTTGAAAACATAATCAGGATTTTTGAAATCAGTAAAACCTGGAGGTTGAGCTAAATAAACTTCTTCTTTTATAAAACCATTCAAAAATGCGCTTTTAACATCTATTTGAAATAACTTAAAATTATGAAAACATGCAAATGCACATAACATGCGAATAGATTCTAATCTCACAACTGGGGCATAAGTCTCATCGTAGTCGAAACCTTCTTCCTGATTGTATCCTTGAGCTACGAGTCGAGCCTTATTACGAGTCACTAAACCATTCTCGTTCAGTTTGTTTTGGAATACCCAATGGGTGCCAATGACCGGATGATCAATGGGCTTGGGAACAAGTTCCCAAACTTGATTCCGTTCGAATTGGTTTAATTTCTCTTGCATAGCATCTAACCAAAAATTATCACTACATGCTTCTTCAATGTTTTTGGGTTCAAGCTGTGAAATAAAAGCAACACAAGAAATTATATCTTTATTAGAGGAACGAGTACTTACACCCTTGGTAATCTCATTAATTACCAAGTCCTTTGGATGATCTGCCAAGAATCTCATCTCTTTTGGCGTAACCTCAGGATTGCTGGTTCCGGCTTCTTTGCTTGAAAGTTCTGCATCTTTGTGTGAAGGTTTTACAGTAGCTGTACTTGGTGTAATCACGTCTTCATTATCGTCATCATCTGAATGTTGATTTAGTTCATCAAACTTGACATTCATTGATTCTTCGATGATCATGGTTCTCTTGTTGAAGACTCTGTACCCTTTGCTCTTTGCCGCATAACCTAGAAAGATACCTTCATCGATCTTTTCATCAAATTTACTCAGATTGTCTTTAGTATTAAGAATAAAGCATTTTCAACCAAAAATCTTGAAATATGAAACAGTGGGTGTTCTATCAAACCATAGTTCATAGGGAGTCTTCTTCGATATGTCGAATTAGAACCCTATTGAGAATATAGCATGCTGCATTGACAGGTTCAGCCCAAAAGTATCTATGTAGACTAAACTGGTTCAACATTACTCTAGCCATTTCAGATAGAGTCCTGTTCTTACGTTCCACAACTCCATTTTGTTGTGGAGTCCTAGGGCAGAAAAATTTATACAAATAACCATGTGTGTCACAGAATTGCTTGAACTCTGCATTCTTAAATTCATCGTCATGATCACTACGAATGCGAGTAATTATGAAACCTTTTTAATTCTGTACTTTCTTGCAAAAGGTGACGAATTCCGACAAAGCATCATTCTTACGTGCAAGAAAATATACCCATGTGTATCTAGAGAAATCATCTACAATGACAAATTGTCACGCCCCGCTCCCAAAATACGGCGAGCCGAGTACGTAACAACATCCCCAGGCTACGCGACATATGAATACTCCAGTACCCATATTCGCGATTGTCGCCCGTAGGGTTCTAGGATAGGTTGATCACAGGTCACATGATGCATAAAATAATAAATGATAGGTTGATTAAAGGATATCTAATCAATAAATAGAAATTTTATTATTCTACCCGATTACAACCATTAACCCAATGCATATATTACATTACCAGCTACAAAGTTTTACTAGCTGATACCAAGTCAACCTCCTCTTTGTCTCATTCATAAAGCTTCTCTCCAGTGTGCATTTGTATTCTCTCCTGACCTTAATCAAAATCTACTGATAAATATTTCTTATAGTATTTGCATTTGTTTCCAAAGGAATTTAGGTGTCATGTATAAATGTGTAAACCTCAAACAAATCATGTATACAAATGCAATATTTAGAGAAACACTTCTGGATCACACAACTTCTATTTTCTCAACAATAATCCTATTTACCCGGGATCAGGTTTATACTTAATGGGCGGTGCTTAGATTTATCCGTCCCATTAGTATCAAGATCACATATTGATGTGATATAATCAGGATAACACATGAGTGGTTTTTCGAGTTATCGAAATCAGGTGTTATAACAATTGTCGTATGACTTGAAATTTTTCAAGAATATCGGAGCAGGCTACATTGGATATTACAGGGCCGAATTCGGGGATTCGGAATCCAATGGAAAATAAGAAACAAGAAAGTGAGCTAAGCCTCACCTCGGACATCGTATGGTCGTACGAATGCCGATAACAGGAACTGATCAGTTTTGTAAAATATAATATTGCAAAGAGTTCGAAGGTGTGATCCAATAGTTTCTCTCCCATCCTAATACAATTCTTACCAAAATGTTACTTAGTTAAAGTATATTTCGATTTTTTTAACTCATTTTTTTTGTGTGATAGAAAACAAACATTAAACGAGAATAAAGTTAAGCATGAGATTCCGTCTTAGCGGAATAAAATGTCAAACTAGATTTGGGTGCCTAAGGCAACACTTTCAAGGATTTCAGGGTTATGTTTATATTAGGAAATTTGATAAAATTAGGAACTAGGGTTTAATCATTTCGACTTTCTAAATGGCTAACTCTGGAAATTTTTCAAAAATTTCGGCAGTCTCCTTTGTATTTTTTTAGTTCGAAAATTTTCACAATAATATAAAATACACCCGGAGCAACCCTCCGTAGAATTTTCGGGTACGCCAACCCCTTCGGTGGAGCAACTCTCAACACCGAAAATTGCACGCAAGTATAAATATATAGAATTTAAAAATAGAAAGTTCCTTACCTTGGCAAGCATGTGATTTATTTTCGTTGTTGCAATTGCTCTTTCTAAAGGCTATCAACGTTTCGAGGAGACACAATTATTAGCACAAGATATCTAAATCGAGCTTCTAAATTTCACCACATACTAATGATTTTATATAAATTGGATTATTTGCAAAATATTGGACATTTGAAAAAAAAATCTAGATATTCAACTTTTTATAGAAAAGTTCTAAGTCAGCAAAATTACTAAAAGAATGAAAAGATGGTTCCTTTGTAGTATCTGAATGTCTAAAGTCCGTAATTAGGATAACTATAGTCTATTTCTCAGACAAAATTGAGATACCAACGTAGAACGCATGCTATACGCATATGACTAAAAGTTCTTGAAATCCAAATCTAATATTAATCCTGGATCGACCTAGAGCAATATTATTGAGTATATCCTTCTTAGTGGTACCTATGATTCATTTTCTTATGCTCAAGTAAAGGTAAGTGCTAAAAAGTAAATATTAAATAATTGTGTATGTCAAGAATGCTAATCTTAGAAGAAAATCAAATTTGATTGTTTTTCCAAGGTCCGAACTTAAGGTAGCCTATATAGTAATGTTCAAATGTTCATAACCATTTATAAAATAGTTTCCTACTAATTAAGTATAATTAAAAATTATGGACATTATTAAATATATATATATACGAAATTTGTATAAAATGCTACTTTTCCTATGAAATTTATTTTATACTCTAGGCTACATTAAATGTAGTTTAACCATATAAGGAAGATAATAGTAATTTCCCATGACATAATATTTGTAGCACCATGATTCCCTATATTTGGTTAACTACCCAAAAATTGGTTTAAGAAAGTTAATTATTACCATATAACCTACAATTATGTATGTGTCTATGTCCTAATTCAAATCAGAATATGTTCTCCAAAATTTATGCCCTAATTTCATATTAATTATTAAAATTTAATTAAATCAGAATATGTTTGGTATCATAGCCAATTTCATGCCAAAATTTTATATTATTATAAATCAGAATATATTCTCCCAATTTACGTCCTAATGTCATAATAAAAAAATCAGAATATATATATATATATATATATATATATATATATATATATATATATATATAATTTACATAAAATAAAATTCTAATGGCAATGATAAGATTTGGAGAAGAAATCAGGAGGTTTTGGGAGGACTTGCCTTGGAGAAATGACTTGGGTTTGAAATTGGGGATTAGGGCTTGCTTCTTCTCCAATTTCTTCTTCTTCTTTATTCCATCTTCATCTTCTTCCAATCCTCCTTCTTCTTCTTCTTCTTTTTTTTAAGAATAAGGGGGTTAGGGTTTATTTGATGATGGTGTTGAGGATGGAGATGAAAATAATGGTGGCGATAATGGTGGAGGTGACGGCGAGGGCGACGGCCAGGAGGGAGGCCGCCGGCGGCAGTGGGTGGCCTGCGGCGGAGCAGCTACGGTGGTGGCCGGCGGCGGGAGCGGCAACAGCAACCGCAACCTCAGCAGCAGCAGTAATGAGAGTATGGAGGAGGGAGAGAGGGATTTGTATGTGTGTGTGTAGAGGAAGGGGAGGAAGAAGAAATAATAAAGGAAGAGAGAGAGAGATGATGTGGCTTATGAAGAGAACTTCTCTTCATGCAAGTGACCATGTGGCATTATGCAATGTCACATGCCTAAGAGTTTGACACCTAACCCAGTGAGTTGGCAAGTCTAAAAATGCAATTGTAAAATTTTCCTAGAGGCCATAATGCAAAAATTTATATAAAAGAATTTTAATTAAAAACATTATTATTATCTATTATTATTATTATTTGTTATTAATATTAATATTAGGAAATTAATTAGGGCATTTAAAACAAAATCTTCATTTCTAAATTCAACTTAACAATTAATGGAAATTTTTTTATGGAAAAGCAGCTATGACATTCTACCCACCTTATAAAAATTTCGTCCCCGAAATTTAAATTTTTTTTAGATAATCTTTTCAAAATAATTATAGAGATAAACAAGGTATTCTACCCACCTTACAAAAATGAAGTAGTAATATATTTTCTGAATAAATACTTCAAAATTATATCCATTAAAAGTTTTTTTTTTGAATATAGAAAATATGAAGATACTTGAATTCATTAATGATCTAGAAATTCCATAAAATCAATAAAATTGCCAGGTACCATAACATTGTATGTACTACAGAATCAAGATCATATTCCTCATTTCTCATTTTCTGGCATGATATAGTAATCTTGTGCCTCGCCATTGTGCATATGGCTACAACAAAGATACTATTTCACTATCAAGGTTTGTTACATCTTCCTTAATATCCATAGAATAAGTAGAAATTATGATCGTGAAGTAGCTTTACAGGTCATGATATTCTTAGTAGTCCAAAATATATTCAAAAGCAATACTTAATTTTCAAGTTTTCTAGATATCACTAGCGTTACTTTATCATGGTATCAAAACTAATAGATAATATTATAATATAAGATAAACTTATATATTTATATTATCAAAAGAACTATATGTCATTTTAAATGACGTTTTTTTTTTCAAATTCCAAACCTAGGTAAAATTAAATCAAAATTCGAATATCAAGTTCAAAAATTCATTATAAAAATTTATGTCTTGATCCCCAAAAATTTATTAAATTCCTGAATCATGTTTCAAGAATAAGTGCCTCGCCAATTTGGATGGTCAGTCCGAATGGCTGCAACAACTTCTCATTTCACGATTCAATTGAAGGAGTTTCGGATTCTTGACACAATAAACAAATATTCATTCACATGAAATTTAATTTCAGAAAGTCCAATAAAATATTGTTTCACAAGAAATCCAATGAACATTAAATGAGAAATGCATATCTAGATATTTATATGGAAAGCTATTCCTAAAACTCAGGGATACTAGTAGGGCGAAATTGGATTTAAAAGAGAAGATACAATTCTTGATTCTAATCGACAAATCTTGGATGAAACAAGAAAATTGAGAAACTTTGAGAAAGCTGGGGATTTGTGAAGATAGATATATAAATTTTGATAAGGAAGGGGACGAGTCAAGATTTAGGAAGGGATAAGATCAAAATACTGAGAAATCTAACTATACTTTAGAAGCTATATACAATATTATATGTAACATATTTTATGCATGTATCTTAAGAAAAATACTATTATTACTAACTTACCCAATTGTTCTTCTAAGTTACCCATATATATATATATATATATATATATATATATATATATATATATATATATATATATATATATATATATATGCTCATCCCCAGCATACTACATATAATCTAAATAAAATCTTAGATCATATCTGGCCTATTGGCTATGTGATCCTTATTCCTTTACTATTCTAATATATATAATATCAAGATAAATCTGAATTCCATGTTCGCTAAGGGTACGAAATTCAAGGTCCATTAAAGAACTTTTTGAAATCCTTCTATGGGCTACTCTAGTAAAAATACTTGTCTAATTATCTATGAGTTACTTGATCTAAATTTTTCGAGCCATATCCATCCTTATACTACCCAAGACTTCTCAATATCATGAGAAGTATCATCTACATCCTTAATGTTAGTCATAGGTTAGGATTCTATACTATTTGGAATCACTATAGAAAATCCATTAAGTAAAGATCTATAAGGTAAGTAGAACGGAACATAGTCTAGAAATAAATCTTGCGGGGTATTTCTTACCCTAAGGTTCTTTATAGACTAAGAACAAATCACAGGTATATAGCTTAACCTATAGAGGTCTCTCAAAAGTTTGATCTCAATCCTATTCTAGGTTTTTCTATTTCGAGACATGCATCCTATCATAGGTTTTCTATTTTTCGAGACCTGCATGGGCCACCACTAAAAAGACGTGTCACGCCCCGCTCCCAAAATACGGCGAGCCGAGTACGTAACAACATCCCCATGCTACGCGACATATGAATACTCTAGTACCCATATTCGCGATTGTCGCCCGTAGGGTTCTAGGATAGGTTGATCACAGGTCACATGATGCATAAAATAATAAATGACAGGTTGATTAAAGGATATCCTAATCTATAAATAGAAATTTTATTATTCTACTCGATTACAACCATTAACCCAATACATATATTACATTACCAGCTACAAAGCTTTACTAGCTGATACCAAGTCAACCTTCTCTTTGTCTCATTCATAAAGCTTCTCTTCAGTGTGCATTTGCATTCTTTCCTGACCTTCATCAAAACCTAGTGAACAAAACTTGGTCGTCAATACGAACAAGTACTCAGTCAAAGGAGTAAGGAAGATAAAGTAAGATGATAAAAAATTTCAAAATTGAACCGAAGGAAAGGATAATTTTAAAGTAGATTTACTGATAAATATTTTTTATAGTTTTTGCATATGTTTCCAAAGGAATTTAGGTGTCATGTATTAATGTGTAAACCTCAGACAAATCATGTATGCAAATACAATATTTAGAGAAACACTTCTGGATCACACAACTTCTATTTTCTCAACAATAATCCCATTTACCCGGGATCAGGTTTATACTTAATGGACGGTGCTTAGATTTATCCGTCCCATTAGTATCAGGATCACATAATAATGTGATATAATCAGGATAACACATGAGTGGTTTTCTGAGTTATCGGAATCAAGTGTTATAACAATTGTCGTATGACTTAAAAATTTTCAAGAATATCGGAGCAGGCTACATTGGATATTACAAGGCCGAATTCGGGGATTCAGAATCCAATGGAAAACAGAAAACATGAAAGTGAGCTAAGCCTCACCTCGGACATCGTATGGCCGTACGAATGCAGATAACAGGAACTGGTCAGTTTTGTAAAATATAATATTACAAGAGTTCGAAGGTGTGATCCAAAGGTTTCTCTTCCATCCCAATACAATTCTTACCAAAATGTTACTTAGTTAAATTACATTTCGATTCTGTAACTCATTTTTTTCGTGTGATAGAAAATACACATTAAACGAGAATAAAGTTAAGAAGGAGATTCCGTCTTAGCGGAATAAAATGTCAAACTAGAATTTGTGTGCCTACGGCAACACTTTCAAGGATTTCAGGGTTATGTTTATATTAGGAAATTTGATAAAATTAGGAACTAGGGTTTAATCATTTCGACTTTCTAAAATGGCTAACTCTGGAAATTTCTTATAAATTTCGGCAGAGTCTCGTTTGTATTTTTTTAGTTCGAAAATTTTCACAATAATATAAAACACACCTGGAGCAACCCTCCGTAGAATTTTCGGGTACACCAACCCCTTCGGTGGAGCAACTCTCAACACTGAAAATTGCACGCAAGTATAAATATATAGAATTTAAAATAGAAAGTTCCTTAACTTGGCAAGCATGCGATTTATTTTGGTTGTTGCAATTGCTCTTTCAAAAGGCTATCAACGTTTCGAGGAAACACAATTATTAGCACAAGATATCTAAATCGAGCTTCTAAATTTCACCACATACTAATGATTTTATATAAATTGGATTATTTGCAAAATATTGGACATTTGAAAAAAAATCTAGATATTCAACTTTTTATAAAAAAGTTCTAAGTCAGCAAAATTACTAAAAGAATGAAAAGATGGATCCATTGTAGTATCTGAATGTCTAAAGTCTGTAATTAGGATAACTATAGTCTATTTCTCAGACAAAATTGAGATACCAACATAGAACGCATGATATACGCATATGACTAAAAGTTCTTCAAATCCAAATCTAATATTAATCCCGGATCGACCTAGAGCAATATTATTGAGTATATCCTTCTTAGTAGTACCTATGATTCATTTTCTTATGCTCAAGTAAAGGTAAGTGCTAAAAAGTAAATATTAAATAATTGTGTATGTCAAGAATGCTAATCTTAGAAGAAAAATCAAATTTGACTGTTTTTCCAAGGTCCGAACTTAAGGTAGCCTATATAGTAATGTTCGAATGTTCATAACCATTTATAAAATAGTTTCCTACTAATTAAGTATAATTAAAAATTTTGGACATTATTATATATATATATATATATATATATATATATATATACACGAAATTTGTATAAAATGCTACTTTTCCTATGAAATTTATTTTATACTCTAGGTGTAAAACCCCTAAATTTCTACTTCTCTTTTTTATTAAATTTAGTACCGATTTAAATTTTTGTATGGTACGTCGCAAGTCGCATTATACGTCGCGCACGAAATTTATTTTTCAAAATTGCTCGACGAGTGCGATTAGTGCGAGTGTACATATTTTTGAAATTATTATTTTTCTATTTGTGTAGTTTCAAAATAATATACATTTTGTTATCTTTCCAAAAATTTCCAAAGTTTGTTATTTTAATTATAAAGCCCTACATTTTTCACAATTAGTAATAATAAATAATATTTTTATTTGTATGCTAGAAAAACATAATTGTGAAAACATTATTTGTGCATACATATATATTTGTAATTATTTATTGGTTTATTTTAAATATTAAATGTAATTTTTGAAATTATTATTATTAGCATTTTTGGAAAAGATATTTCAAAATTATTGTAGAGATTTAAATCATGATTTGAATCTATGGATTTATTTAAATAGTTAATATTTGAAATTTGATTGATTTTAAACCAAGATTTTTAATTAGATTTAATGGGATTTGGATTGGATTTGATTGGTTTTAAATTAATAGATGAATTATCTATTTTGGGTTTAAATATTCCTAAACTTTATCCAATTGGAAATTCCCACATCCTATAAATAGGCAGGTACTCCTCCAATATTTTTATCATCCACATTATTCCTCCATAAATACTTCTCCACAAGTGCAGTACCTTGTGTCCGTGTCTGTGTTCCACGTCCCAAATTCTTATTCCATAGATTACATATACATTCAATTTCCCGTGTCGACAACCCCGACACCGTATATCAAATTCCTAAACCTAAGCCTAAACCCGACCCCAGCCATCCATCTTCCGTCGATCTCCCCTCGGCTTCCCGTATCAGACTGACCATCACCACCATCAGCCTAGACTAACCCCCACGACCATCATAGGCCGCAGCCACCCATACCATTGTCGAGACCCCGTCGCCGCCGCACATCGCTGCCACTACCAGAACTCTCCGTCTTTTCGGACACAGCCGAACATCGCCACCACCGCTTCAGCCTCCCAGCCACCCGACCACCTAAATCCAAACACCCTCGCCACGACCAAGGCAGCACCTCCACCCGACCCCATGTCCTCTCCGGTCGCAGCAACCGGCCAACCAGCCGACCCACCATCCGTCGTGGCTCATCCCGACACCACCACAACCACCGCCACCGCCACTACCAAAACCCCCGGCCACCGCCACCAGTGGCCAACTCCGGCCAACCACCCAAACCATCACCACCCAAGAAACCAGAAAGGAAGAAAGAAAACCCTAACCCTAAAACTTACCTCCTCCGCCGCCCGTAGCCCGGCCTCCGGCGCCGTCCTAGCTAGATCGCCGCCCCGAGCCACCACCCCTCTCCGACCCAGCGTCCAGCAACCACCACCCTTCCTCCGCCTCCTGAGACCAGCGGCCTGCCATGCCGCCTGGATCTGAGAACTGCCGCGTCAGCCTCCTCTCGTGTCACGACCCGCACCCACTGTGAGGGTACGAGAACGTAACAACGCCCAGCCTACGCCGCAGTGTCAGCGGTAGAACGCTATCCTAGGTCAACATACATCTAACAATATCTATCTAAACAATTTATACTCCCCGAATGGGGGTGACATAGCAGTAATAAACTCAATCACAACTAAGGAAGAGATAGCACGATATGAAATAGAACTCGAGGAAATAAATAGATGAAAAGTAGTCTAAGATAATCCCAGCAAATATCCAGAAGTACATGGTCTCAGATACAGAATGAAAGAATATACATCTCTGAACTCAGAATAAAGTCTAGCTAAACATGCCTCAAGGCTACATAAAAGAAACTAAGCCTCACTAATCTAATCTAGGCAAACTGGGTGATATCCTCAGTTAGAGCTGGGTCCTCCTGAGGGTCCAGCTCATAGGTGTCATCTAAGGCTGCCCCGTAGTAAGTATCCAGACCAGCCTCCTCCTCGTCCTCTGTAATATTTTCAACAGGTCCAGTTAGGACAGGAGCGAGCACAATACATCTCATGCAGTTCATATCAGGTCAGGAAATATAAAGCAAGCAATAGAATAAGATACATGAAATGATGTAAAAGATGTACATGAAAACAGGAGAGATGTTTGATAACTGGAAATATATACATGATAAGTAAGAACTGTAAGTGACTAGTGATTTAGAGTACGAGATGGCATGTAATTGGCTTAGGTAGTACATGATAAAACATGGAAGTAACAGAGTGTACATGATGGGTAAATCACATGACCATTTATACTCACCCCTACCCACAATCAATACACAAGGATCTATTCAAGTTACGTTACGGACATGATGTTTTGGTTATACAAGAGACACATGGGGGCAAATCATGAGCATACATGAAAGAACATGAGAGTACATGGACGTACATGTAAGAACATGAGAGAACATGAGTGTACATGAATAACGCAGAAGCAAGGAATACATGATGTACATGAAACACATGTCATAAAGTATCCGATGCGCCCGCTAAGGGGGATAACATCCCAAGAAGAGATCCATATAGTACCAATCTGTGATGATAACGTGACAGCATCAAGTAAAAGTAATCTAGAGCGAGAATATAAATCGTGACAAGTATGAAACGATCAGAGAATGTACTCGCCTGGTATCTGAGTGTCCGATATGAAAGCACTGTCCGAAGAGTGGTGTCTGGCTCCTAATCAGAACAGCACAAGTCACAAGTCCAGAATAGTATAATGAAGTCCTACTATGCATTCTACATGATTCTAGGTCAATCTAGGCTAAAGTCAACTCTTGGTCAACTCTGGTCAACCCTAGAAGTCAAACTAGGTCATCCAAGTCTAAACTAGGCTATCAAGTCTAAACTAGTATATACTAGGTCTAATAAAGCTATACTAGGTTAATCAAGACTAATCTAGGCAATGCCATGCGAAGCCTATCAACACACAACTCTACACAAGGTTATCTAGCCTATAGCCTACTAGACACATCTACCAAGATATCCTCTATAGCTAATCAATACACAAATGGTATATATATATATATATATTCCAATAGAATATACCCATATCCTATCTATACATATCACCACACAACCATATATAACATCTAGGCCTATATATGGAAATAACATAGAAAATATATATATATACATATACATATGGCTACCTATAGGTACACCACACATATCATCATATATGTATAATTCCTATATATATGTATCCACATATATCCATAATACATTGTATATATATTTGGGTAAATATATACCTATACATTACACACACATACACATCTAGATATTCATACATAATATATATATATATATATATATATATATATATATATATATATATATATATATATACATATAGTTCAACACACATATATATAGGCAACATTACCTATATTATATATGTGTACACATTATACACATAAACTTAACTATATGAGACTAGGAATCTATAGAGAGAATGAGAGAGAGGGGGCCTTTGTGTGTGCAACATGTGACAGGAAGATAGAGAGAAGGGTGTGCGTGTGTGAGTTAAGAGTAGATGTAAACATGGAGAGGGAAAACTCAATTCAGAATCTGTGGGTGGTCATGGGCTGAAAATAAGGGTTTTAGGGACTGACATTAGGTGCTAAACCCTTCCCCATTCCTGCTGCAATCAGCAGCCAACAGTCCCCTGTATGGGGACTGTTAACCCTGGAAATTGGTTCAACCCAAATCAAAATCCTAATGTGAAACCATAACTCAGTTTAATAGGAACAATTTCAGTTAGTATTGAAACAAACAATTGACAGGTTTTATGGAAAACTGAATGCTATCACATTAAAATCAAACATTTATCTCAGCTCAGCCTATTCAAACCCAGTTTTCAGTTTATAAAGAAACCAAATCTCAGGTTATTACACATTACCTAATCAGAATTTCATGTATAGCATATATGTGTATAGGATGTTAATCAGTGTGCTAAAAATGGACTGTGTGTGAGCACAAGTGTATGTGTGTTCACATGAGGGTGTGTCAAGTGAGGATTAATGTGAGAGTGTAGTGACAGGATGTGAGGAGCCTGTGACAGTGAATTACAGTGAAAAAAATAGGAAGGGAGACATTCATTTAAATCTCAGTTTTCTTTCAAACCTCATCCTCAGTCACAGGTTTCAATTCTCTTCAATCCAACTCAAACTAAGTTAACATTTCATTACAAATATCTGTTAACATATCAATTATCTAATAAACCTATCATTAACCTCATTCAGTTATCCAAACACCCAAGGGAAACTCAATTTTAGCTGTGAAAGATAACTCAGGTTTTCTTAACATCAAGTTTCAGAATTTGCTAACTTGCCAAAACCCATTTTAAACTCCATTCAATGCAAATTCACCCAAAAACTTAACCACAGTTAGTATACATAGAGAGGAACATGTTTAGGATTTAAAACTCAGCATTAATCATCATTCTAGAGGCTAAAATCAACAGGCAAAATCATATATGAAATCTGGGCAAAACTGGAAACTGAACATAATCTCAGAAATTGATAACTTGACAAAACTCATTGAAAAACATATTAAAATAACAATTGGAAGATTGGTAAATGAAGAACCCCATGTGCAGAAACCCCACACATCCTTTTCGTGTCCCCCAAGGCCGGACATGGCGTGTCCAATGCAAAGAACTCAAAACCAACACACATAGTGCACTGTCTCATGCACACGTGCACTCGTGTCGTGTGCACGACACAGGACACCACAGTGTCTCGTGCTTGTGTCAACAGGTACTCCTAGTGTCCAGCTACAAGTGTGTCAGCCTGCACTAGGTCCTAGCGTGTCGTGTCCTAAGTAATGAGGCCGTATCAGTGGCAATAAAACACAGTGCACAGAACAGTGAAGTGTCAGTGCGTGACCGATATCTCCCGAACCTTCCCACGAAACCCAATGAAACTTTGGGGGCATGATGTCAGTGCATGCCCCCTCGAGTCCACAAAGTTTCGTGTCGGATCAACACGTGTCGTGTCCGCTACAGGCCCCGAGTAGCAGGGGAACACTGTAGCGCGCGCGCGAGCGTGTGCACGCGCGTGTCCAAGCCAAGAATCCGACTCAAACCGACACTAATATTACCACATAAGAACAGGGATCAATAAACAAGATAAAAACTAAATTTCCTATTTAAAAACATTGCACAACCGAGATCAAAATGCCCTCAGTAGCATTTCGACAAACACCTAGGCTACAGTCATGATACGTGTCCAAATGGACACGAAACTTAGGTTACCTGACACAAAACCTATACTGATGCTTAGGGGACTCCTAGGGCTCCCTAATGATGAAGACAAAACGAAATTTCATGGAAATTTGAGGGAGTTACCTAAGCTTGAACCTTCAAGAAAAATCCATATTCAAATGCTCTCCTCTTGATGTCCCAAACCACCAATATCACCACAAACTGAAATGGAACATTAATGACAGCAAGAATAGATAGATTAGGATCTAATAGAAAAGATTTGAATGGAAAAGGAAGAGGAATGGAATTTTAGGGATTTATTGAATAGGAACAAACCTTTCCTTCTAGACTTGAGCTTTCCTAAGAAGGAGGCAACCCTAAACTAAGAGAGTATAAATAGGGTGGTATTCCCAAGGAGGATATGGTGGCTGGCCAATAATTTCTAGGGCTTAGGGTTTTGTTATTGTTTGGGCTTTGGGCCAAGTTAGCTAGTCCTATCAAGTTTAGTCACAAAATGACTTGTGAAACCACAAGCCATTTATCAAAACACTTGATTCCTAAATTCCTAATTAAATTTCTAATGAATCAATAACTACTGACTTAAGTCATACTAGGTTAGACTAGGGTCACTTGACCTAACCAAGCCCAACTAACTAGGGTTAGCTCCTAGGTTGGTCTACAAGGGCTAAAACTAGTCAAAAATCAAACTAGTTCAAATAAATCCAAAATAATTCCTAAAAATTCTCATAAATTCTAATTAATACTAATAATTTAAATAATAATTAATAATCCCAAATAATTCTTAAAATTATAAAAATGACTAAAATACTCCTCAGTCTGGAAATGAACACTAGCAAGGCACCAAATCATAAGTCATGAATTTAAATTGTTTTAAAAAAATCACTAAAAATCATAACATGAAATAAATACCATTAAATAATAATTATAATTACAAAATTTTAAAATTATCCTCTTCTGGAAAACTGGGTGTTACAATCCTACCCACCTTGTAAAAATTTCGTCCTCGAAATTAAAATGGTAGTAGTCTTTCTAGGTCAAACACCCCACAATCAGAGTCTCAATTATACCGTCAGATAATCATATGCGTCTGTCCAAAACCATGATTCTCAGAATCTCTGTCATGCCAGTGAGCAAGGCTACGATAATCACAGAGTCCTCAACTATGGTACATACCTCTAGAACTATGGTATTTAAAATTTTTGTATTGTCGCGCGCTTGGCAGCAAAAACCTCAAATTTCCACACCCGAGAAATACGTCCATAATCCGACTATATGTCCTCACTATGCTTGCTAGCATGACCCTAGAGGATTCTAAAATCTCATAATCGAGGCGACCTAGCCCATACAATTTATCTCAGAAGAAAAATTAAATTATAATGAAACACCAGATCAAACTTATCAACAATGAGGAGACAGATAGGAATAGATAGAACTGAATTTCAAGATAGGTATAACGAGATAAGGTGGAAATAGAATCGAGAAGATCAGAACCTGTAAGCACCTCTCCTACTGCCTGAGCATCCTCAAGTGTCATGGCGTAAGCTCGTCCTTGCTGGCCTCCCATGGCCTGCTGCTGATGCTGTGCGAACCTCTGTTGCTGAGTCTGCAATGCTGGTCCTCTCTGTTGTCCTGACGGAGCCCCAGCTCCTGCTCCCTGAGCTGTCCGTCCAGCAGACTTGGGACACTCTCTCAACTGATGATCTGATGATCCGCAGAGTAGACACTTGCCTAGCCTCAGCCGGCATTCACCCCAATCGTGCCCTGGTTTCTTACAGAAGGGGCAAAAGGTAACATGCTGCTGCCTCTGCTGCTGCTGCTGTCTCTGCTGGAACGGCTGCGGCTGGAACTGCCTCGGCTGCTGGTGTTGAGGGTGAGGCCTCTTGGCCTGGCCTCCGCTGCTGCTGCCACCGACTGGGTCTCGCCCCCTCTTGAGCCTAAGCTCAAGATCATCCTCTGCCAATAAGGCTCCTGTCAAGATCTCCTCGAATGTGGCATCCCGGTTGCCCTTGGTCAAGGACTTGACCTCCTTGACTAGACCCTTCCGAAACCTCTGGGCCTTCGCCGTCTCGCTCAAGCCCTCTACGAACCTCCCGAGGCGGCCAAACTCCCCCGCATACTCCTCCACTGAAAGTCTCCCCTGGACTAGGCTCTCGAACTGTGTCTCCAAGGCTCTGAGTGCTGAATCTGGGAAGAACTTCTTCTTGAAGAAGCCCTTGAACTGCTCCTAAGTCTGCCCAGCTACCCCCACCCTGGGGTCTGACTAATACCAGGTGCGAGCAAGATCTCGCATCCGACTAGCTGCGGCCTCGATCTAAAGATCTGCTGGTATCCTGGCCAGGCGGAAGATCTCCTCTATATGCTTGATCCACTCGTCGGCGTATATAATCCCCTCCGTCCCCAGGAAGTCTCTGGGACTCATCTTCTGAAATTGCTCGATCCCCGGTGTCTTCGGCTGCTGCACCACTGGTCGAGCTGCGGCCGTCGTGACGGCCAACTCCATGCCTCTGTCCTGTCGAGCCTGCTGTCGGTCCATGAACTGCTGGAAATACGCGAACATATGAGCTGCGTCCACGTATCCTGGAGGCGGCTGCTGGAAGGGATCCTCTGGAATGACCGGGTCTCGCCTCTGATCTGGTGGAGGTATACCCCTGCTGTTGGTGGAAGGGCTCCTCCGATCGCAGCTGAAGCGTCTACCCCAGCTAGCATGAGTGGGGCTGTGGTACCAGGGGCTAGCTGCTGGGTATGAGAGGTGGCAGTCCTCCTATCGATGTCCCCCTGTCCCTGGCGAGGTGATCCTATCTCAACCATCCTGGAGACAGATCAAAAGAAACAATTGCTGAGAACGAGTCGAAATAGCAAAGGAGGACAGTTATATTTAAAGGAAAACAATATCAGCAAGAACTGAGATGGTATGAATTAGATAAGAGTTTTTCCTAATGTGATTGAGTACCTCAAAGGAATATCCTAATCCTACTGCAGGCTGTAGTGATACTCTAGTTCGAATACCACTACATAAACTCGACCTCCATGGGCCACCACTAAAAATGTGTCACGACCCGCACCCACTGTGAGGGTACGAGAACGTAACAACGCCCAGCCTACGCCGCAGTGTCGACGGTAGAACGCTGTTCTAGGTCAACATACGTCTAACAATATCTATCTAAACAGTTTATACTCTCCGAATGGGGGTGACATAGCAGTAATAAACTCAATCACAACTAAGGAAGAGATAGCACGATATGAAATAGAACTCGAGGAAATAAATAGATGAAAAGTAGTCTAAGATAATCCCAGCAAATATCCAGAAGTACATGGTCTCAGATACAGAATGAAAGAATATACATCTCTGAACTCAGAATAAAGTCTAGCTAAACATGTCTCAAGGCTACATAAAAGAAACTAAGCCTCACTAATCTAATCTAGGCAAACTGGGTGATATCCTCAGTTAGAGCTGGGTCCTCCTGAGGGTCCAGCTCATAGGTGTCATCTAAGGCTGCCCCGTAGTAAGTATCCAGACCAGCCTCCTCCTCGTCCTCTGTAATATTTTCAACAGGTCCAGTCAGGACAGGAGCGAGCACAATACATCTCATGCAGTTCATATCAGGTCAGGAAATATAAAGCAAGCAATAGAATAAGATACATGAAACGCTGTAAAAGATGTACATGAAAACAGGAGAGATGTTTGATAACTGGAAATATATACATGATAAGTAAGAACTGTAAGTGACTAGTGATTTAGAGTACGAGATGGCATATAATTGGCTTAGGTAGTACATGATAAAACATGGAAGTAACAGAGTGTACATGATGGGTAAATCATATGACCATTTATACTTACCCCTACCCACAATCAATACACAAGGATCTATTCAAGTTACGTTACGGACATGATGTTTTGGTTATACAAGAGACATATGGGCAAATCATGAGCGTACATGAAAGAACATGAGAGTACATGGACGTACATGTAAGAACATGAGAGAACATGAGTGTACATGAATAACGCAGAAGCAAGGAATACATGATGTACATGAAACACATGTCATAAAGTATCCGATGCGCCCGCTAAGGGGGATAACATCCCAAGAAGAGATCCATATAGTACCAATCCGTGATGATAACGTGACAGCATCAAGTAAAAGTAATCTAGAGCGAGAATATAAATCGTGACAAGTATGAAACGATCAGAGAATGTACTCGCCTGGTATCTGAGTGTCCGATATGAAAGCACTGTCCGAGGAGTGGTGTCTGGCTCCTAATCAGAACAGCACAAGTCACAACAAGTCCAGAATAGTATAATGAAGTCCTACTATGCATTCTACATGATTCTAGGTCAATCTAGGCTAAAGTCAACTCTTGGTCAACTCTGGTCAACCCTAGAAGTCAAACTAGGTCATCCAAGTCTAAACTAGGCTATCAAGTCTAAACTAGTCTATACTAGGTCTAATAAAGCTATACTAGGTTAATCAAGACTAATCTAGGCAATGCCATGCCAAGCCTATCAACACACAACTCTACACAAGGTTATCTAGCCTATAGCCTACTAGACACATCTACCAAGATATCCTCTATAGCTAATCAATACACAAATGGTATATATATATATTCCAATAGAATATACCCATATCCTATCTATACATATCACCACACAACCATATATAACATCTAGGCTTATATATGGAAATAACAAAGAAAATATATATATATATATACATATACATATGGCTACCTATAGGTACACCACAGATATCATCATATATGTATAATTCCTATATATATGTATCCACATATATCCATAATACATTGTATATATATTTGGGTATATATATACCTATACATTACACACACATACACATCTAGATATTCATACATAATATATATATATATATATATATATATATATATATATATATATATATATATATATATATATACATATAGTTCAACACACATATATATAGGCAACATTACCTATATTATATATGTGTACACATTATACACATAAACTTAACTATATGAGACTAGGAATCTATAGAGAGAATGAGAGAGAGGGGGCCTTTGTGTGTGCAACATGTGACAGGAAGATAGAGGGAAGGGTGTGTGTGTGTGTGAGTTAAGAGTAGATGTAAACATGGAGAAGGAAAACTCAATTCAGAATCTGTGGGTGGTCATGGGCTGAAAACAAGGGTTTTAGGGACTGACATTAGGTGCTAAACCCTTCCCCATTCCTGCTGCAATCAGCAGCCAATAGTCCCCTGTATGGGGACTGTTCACCCTGGAAATTAGTTCAACCCAAATCAAAATCCCAATGTGAAACCATAACTCAGTTTTAATAGGAACAATTTTAGTTAGTATTGAAACAAACAATTGACAGGTTTTATGGAAAACTGAATGCTATCACATTAAAATCAAACATTTATCTCAGCTCAGCATATTCAAACCCAGTTTTCAGTTTGTAATGAAACCAAATCTCAGGTTATTACACATTACCTAATCAGAATTTCATGTGTAGCATATATGTGTATAGGATGTTAATCAGTGTGCTAAAAATGGACTGTGTGTGAGCACAAGTGTATGTGTGTTCATATGAGGGTGTGTCAAGTGAGGATTAATGTGAGAGTGTAGTGACAGGATGTGAGGAGCATGTGACAATGAATTACAGTAAAAAAAATAGGAAGGGAGACATTCATTTAAATCTCAGTTTTTTTTCAAACCTCATCCTCAGTCACAGGTTTCAATTCTCTTCAATCCAACTCAAACTAAGTTAACATTTCATTGCAAATATCTGCTAACATATCAATTATCTAATGAACCTATCATTAACCTCATTCAGTTATCCAAACACCCAAGGGAAACTCAGTTTTAGCTGTGAAAGATAACTCAGGTTTTCTTAACATCAAGTTTCAGAATTTGCTAACTTGCCAAAACCCATTTTGAACTCCATTCAATGCCAATTCACCCAAAAACTTAACCACAGTTAGTATACATAGAGAGGAACATGTTTAGGATTTAAAACTCAGCATTAATCATCATTCTATAGGCTAAAATCAACAGACAAAATCATATATAAAATCTGGGCAAAACTGGAAACTGAACATAATCTCAGAAATTGATAACTTGACAAAACTCATTGAAAAACATATTAAAATAACAATTGGAAGGTTGGTAAATAAAGAACCCCATGTGCACAAACCCCACACATCCATTTCGTGTCCCCCAAGGCCGGACACGGTGTGTCCAATGCAAAGAACTCAAAACCAACACACACAGTGCACTGTCAGTGCACTGTCTCGTGCACACGTGCACTCGTGTCGTGTGTACGACACAGGACACCACAGTGTCTCGTGCTTGTGTCAATAGGTACTCCTAGTGTCCAGCTACAAGTGTGTCAGCCTGCACTAGGTCCTAGCGTGTCGTGTTGTCACGACCCGCACCCACTGTGAGGGTACGAGTACGTAACAGCGTCCAGTCTACGCCGCAGTGTCGGCGGTAGAACGCTGTTCTAAGTCTCTAACTAACCATCAACTCATGCAGTATATAATGTACTCATCATGATCAACTCCAAACGGAGGACAAGTATAAGATATGGTGTATCTCAATCACAGTCTAAGCACGATAGGAAACACAGAATTGTAACTAAGAATTTGAAGACAAAATAAATACTGAATAATAACAACATCTGAATAATCTCAAATACATCTCAAGTCTCAAATCTATACAACAAGCTCTAAATGAAAAATAAATGCAAGTCTACTAAACTAAATCTCGATCACTCCTGAGTGTCGGGGCCAAGGTAGCTAAACCATCTCCTCAGTAAAATGTAGGGCATGAGTCCTCAGGGCAGTCATATGTAAAATTTTCAACAGGTCCAGTCAGGACAGGAACGAGTACAACTCATCAAGAAAATCCAAGTAAATGACAGGGAACTATAAAGCAGTTATAAACAGTTTTATTGATGAAAATGGCAGTTTGTATACAGGTGATGGTATAGAGAAACAGTAAGATACAAGGAAAGTAAAGTAACTAAACAAGAGAAGAATGATGGCAATGGCGACTGTAAATAAATCTAGCTGAACTAAGTAACATGATAAGTCCAGGCAGTAAATGTAAAACAAGTGTAAACTACTATAAATCCAGTACGGAATGAATCTAATACAAGATGAATCCAGTACCAGATGATTCTAGGTAGTGATCAAGATTCCAGGTGAGTCCAGCTAATCTAATAGTGTGTTTTAAAATACCGAGATCGACATGTAGACGGCTGTGGATAATCAGGCACACCTCTCACTGATCAGGCGAGAGATGGCTATGCTTCCAGTAGATTCCAGTAGGGAGATTCCAGATTTGGGGTATGTCTACATGTCTTACTCAATATTTCTCCGCCCCGTAAACAAGTGAATCCAGAATTCGACACGAGAATCGAGATGAGTCCAGCCAAAATATAATGATTCTAGAAATAGATTCCAGAATGATTCCAGTGATTCCAGTAATAGAGGCCAGATAATATGGTGAGTGTGTCGCATACATGAATCCAGAATATCCATACGTGTGGTATCAGAGAATCACATAAAACTAAATAGAACTGAAATACAGTAACTGGCAAATAAATGAGAGAACTATCAGAGAATGTACTCGCCTGATACTCTGAAAAGAGTAGTGTAATATCAGATGTCTGCACCGGAGTCACAGTGTCCTAAATAGAACAGTACAGGTTATAATGTGTTTAAAACAAGACAGATGAAGTTTATGATGCATCTACATGATTTCTAGGTCAATCTAGGTCAAAGTCAACTCTAAGTCAAATCTGGTCAACTGTCTAGGTCAAACTAGGTCAATCTTAGTCCAGTCAAGTCTCACTAGGCCTAACCAAGCCTAGACTAGCAAGCACACATCAAAACTGGGCTGTACAAGCCAACAACACATATTCACTGGCATTCAAGCCATAAACACAGGTTTATGAGCCATAGGCTATATGCCTAGGCTAATCACATAGTCCATTACACACTTCACACATATACATATATTAATATCTCTATCTAAATAATATGGTAACACACATTATAATAGATAGGCCATATGTAATAACATATGCCTCTCATATATATATATATATATACATATGTATATGTGCATATACATAGAAGGATAGGAAAACATGCATTTGTGTTCATGTGTGTGTGGCAAGGTGTCAATAGAGTGTCAAAGGGTGTGAATGTGAATTAGGAATCTGAGAGTGTGATAGTTTAATGAGAGTGTTAATGTGATATAAACTTGTGTGTGTGTGTGATATATTAGAGAATAGGAAAAACAGTGAGAAGTGGAAAAAAACAGTGAGCTAATCATTGAATCCAACACAAGCATGAGAATCAACTCTAAAAATAAGGAAAGGAAATCAATTCCAGATTTACAGTGTTCTACCTATGTGTAAACCTGAAAGAGAAAAACAGTGTATGTATAGGGATGAACTCAGAAATTGTTGTGAATGAAGTTTATGCATTTACTTGTGTGTGAGGGATTAGTGATACACCTATGTTCAGTGAGGTGTCCAGTGTGTGGTGTACATGTGTGTGTTAGTCATGAATGAGAGTGTGTGATGAGTGGAGGAGGGTTCAGTCATGAGGATGGTGAGGGTGAGACATGTGTGGGTAAGAGTTTAGGGAAACAGAGAATAGGGTCAACCTAGACTGCTATAGATAATAGGTGGACTGAATTGCTCAGTTTGCAATAGAGGACTTCACAAAGGATATGAAATTGACTAAGGGGTGGACTCCACATATAGAGAAGTAGGACAATGTGGAGAGTTCAAGGGCTTGGACTCCACAAGGTGGTTATACAGAACATTAGATGCCCTAGGCTGCATCTTTAGATGTTCAAATCTGAACATCAAGTGTCCAAGACCTGAACCAAGGCTCTGCAGGTAACTAGACATTACAAGGAATGGATTGGCATATCCCATGTAACATCTGAGGGTGTATCAAGACATGTGATTGAATGTATGCACTAATCTGAGCACATAAGGAATAGGATGACCAATAGGGAAGGAAGGATCTGTCCTCATGCAGGACAATGTGATTTGGGTGATGTGAGGAGTAGGTTCAGTTCAAGAATGAACTTAGCAGTAGGGTTGAACAGACCAACAGACATGTCTGAATAACTTAGGAAGATTAACATAAGGTAAAGAGAATGTCAGAGCCAATCAAGGCTCGAATGAACTATGTAGAGTAATAGGGACCAATATGGCAATAAAGAGGAGTGATACAAAAATTAGGTCAAGGTATGTACTGCCAATTCATATGACTCGACATGTGGATACATGTATTGGTCAGTGAAGCCACAAAAGCATTCACATGTCCATATAAGAATTGGTCCACAGATTTCAATGTCTGCACACATCTCTCAATATGGATAGAACAAATATATATCAACTGGACATGATTTTAACAGGTAATCTCTCAACTGTACATATCGAATAGGAAACAACGCATGTGTATGGGCAAATTGTTTAGCTTTTTAGTTAATCAGTGAACAACAAGGCAATTAAAGTCTCAAGTGAATATGTAAACCACAGGGTTGTGTGTGAATGACAGTTAGAAAGTGTGCAAAAGTGTTAACAGGAACAAATCTCAGGAAATTGATCTCAGGAACCCAAGTGTGCATTCAATGCATTCAATCCCAACATATTTCGAAATCAAATCCTTAACACAAACATAAACTCAACAACTTAGGAGTAACCAAATCTCAGATTTTGACAGCGAACTACAAAACAGTGGACACATGGTCAGTACACCAATGCCCAAAACCAAACAAAACCTAAATTCTCAAACACAAACTATAATCTAATAATTCAGTAACTAATACATATGTTGGAATCTATTTGGCAATTTAAACATTACAAATCAGTTGAAATATATAACCTAAACTTCAGAAAACTGAAACAATGCACTGCGTATCAGTGAATGCCAAAAACCCATGTTCGAAACCCAATGAACCTATTCTAAATGTGAATCTAATCTAACATACAAAATACATCATAATTAGGATCAATTTAACCACTAAGATCACCAGTTAAAACATTTAAATTGAATTCAAAATAGTGTTCAAACAATGCACGCACAGTGCATGAGGACAGTCTCGTGCACGCATTCAAACACGCATAGGATACGACACAAGTGTCCAAAAGTCTCATGGTCGTGTCTAGGGGTTCGTCAGGTATACAGGGATGTGTCCAAGTGTCTGCACTGAGTCGGGGTTGTGTCGTGTCAAAGCAATCAGTGCGTATCAGACACAATTTTCGTGTGTGAGCAGTCCAGTACAAAACCCGTGCGAACGCGATTTCTTCGCGAATACTTCACAAAATCACCCCAAATTTTAGGAGAGTGGTGACAGAGGTTGCCCCCTTGTGTCCACCAAAAATCGTGTCACGAGGGGCCGTGTCGTGTCCTGTGTCGACCCCGAGCAGCAGGGGACTGCACGGTGTCCTCGTGCACGCGTGTGTGTTAAAATATGGACACGAACGTGTCCAGAAATATGCTCAGAAGGACACGAAATTAATAAACACATATAGAACAATTTTTCCATTCAAATACTTTTCAAAAATAATAATTAAATTCCCTTTGTGACATATCATCAAACACCTATATGCATACTATGACATGTGTCCGATACGGACACGAAACCGACACGAATTGTGTCCAAATTCTAGGGACAGCTAGGGGACTCTTAGATCTAGCCCTACATGCAAAGAAAACTGAAATTTAAATCAATTTAAAAGGGTTTTACCTATTGGTCCAACTTGTATGGAAAAGCTCCAAATGGGGGGTGTTCTTCTTGATGGCCAATAGCTCCAAATTGATCCCAAACTGAAATGACTCTCCACCAACAGTCCATAAACTCAATTTAGAACCCAATGCAAAAGACTAGGATGAAAAAGGAGATCAAATGAATAAAATGGGATTTTTATGGAAGGGAAAACTTACCTCTCTTTTCTCCAAGTGTAGGAATAATAAAAAGAAGGCAACCCTAATGAATAAGTGTTTAAATAGGATGGGGATCCCTATGTGGCTGTTCATGGGTTCATTAATTAGGGTTAGGGTTCACTAAATGGCCTATGGGCTTAAGTCATGATCAATTAAACTATTTAGTCATAAGCCATGACTTAAATTCACTAAACCAATCCCCTCATTCTAAACCTATTCTCTATTGACTAAAATAGGTTAACTCAACCTAGACTAGGGTCACCATGGCTATGGTTAGGTTCTAGGCTAGTCCACTAGGTCTCAACAAGTCAAAGTCAAACTAGAATTCACCAATTCAACAAATCACCAAATAATTCAAATAAGTCAAAATGACCAAAATACCCCTAAGCTAAAAATGATTATTAATCATGCTAATGACATGGTTAGGCTCTAGGTCATGCAGTCTCTCAGGTTTCACCAGCAGCACATCAAAATCACAAGTCATGACTTAAACCATTTTTAAATAGTCTAAAAAATTATTAAAAAACACCAAAAATTTTAATGTGAAATAAATATCAATAATTAATAATTAAAATTACAAAATTTCAAAAATACCCTCATCTGGAAAACTGGGTGTTACAATCCTACCCACCTTAAAAAAATTTCGTCCTCGAAATTAAGATGATCGCACCCGTCCTAGGTCAAACCCCCAGCAAATCAAGGTCGAAGCAACACAATCCTACTGGTCGTGATTTCACAGTCTCGAACGGGGTAGCTACACTATCTAGCAGTCAAAACAATATCCTGGCAGGCACTAATGGAATCACACAGGGAAGTGGGAAGAAGAATGAGAAGGACAAACCTGCTAACCCATCACCTGTAGCGTCGGTCTCCTCGACCGCCATCGCAAAAGCTCCACCCCTCTGGTGCTGAGCTACAGGTGGCCTAGCTCCCTCAAGAGGAGGTGCAAAAGGACAGTCTATCTTCTGGTGGGCTTCAGACCCACAGGAATAGCAAACCATCATCCTCTTCCTACACTGCTCCCTGGTGTGTCCCAACTTCCTGCAGTAGGAACAACTGATAGTCTTCGGGTCCTGACCCTGATACTGATGCTGCACCTGCTGAACCATTACTGGTGCCCGGGTCTGCTGAATCTGAACATGAGGCCTCTTGGCCTGGCCTCCGCTACTGCTACCACTCTGGAAGTCACGACCTCTCTTCAACTTCAACCCTAGGTCGTCCTCTGCTGCCATAGCCCCAGAAAATATCTTCGTAAAGGTAGCGTTCCGGTCGCTCTTAGTCAGCGACCGAACCTCTCGAATCAAGCCTCGGCGGAACTTTCTCGCCTTCGTCTTCTCAGTCAAGTCATCTATGAACCGGGCCAATCGACAAAACTCCCCGGCGTACTCAGCTACTGTCTGGTTTCCCTGAACCAGACCCTCAAACTGTGCCTCTATGCCTCCCAAGGCCACATCAGGAAAGAACTGCTCCTTGAACAGTTCCTTGAACTGGGCCCAAGTCTTGCCCTCAACTCCCACTCTGGGATCTGTCTGGTACCACGCACGGGCTAAGTCCTGCATCTGGCTGCCCGCCGCCTCGATATGGAGTCGATCTGGTATCTCTGCTAGCCTGAATATCTCTTCAATATGCTCTATCCAGTCGTCTGCGTAATAAATGCCCTCCGTGCCCAGGAACTCTCTGGGGTGCATCTTCTGGAAGTCTTGTATATCCTTCTCCTTCCGACGAGGCTGCTGCTGCTCCCCCTGAGCAGTCACCATCTCTACTGTAGTACGAACCATCTGATGTGCCTCGTCAATCCTCTGACGATAATCGGCAGTCTGCTGCTGCTGCTGCTGCTGGTGAGATGCCAGAATCCTCTCCATGAAAGAAAATAGATGAGCAGCATCTACCATCCCCGCAGGTGGAGGCTGCTGCGGTGGAAGGATCTCGGGAAGCACCGGACTCTGCCTCCCAGCTGATGGAACACCCACCCCAGCTGATGGATCTCCGAAAGCTGCTGAAACATCCACCCCAACTGGCATGACTGGGGCTGCGGTACCAGAGGCTGGCTGCTGAAGGTGAGAGGTGGCAGACCCCTCTGCAGCGGCTACTGTACCAGAGCGATGTGATCGTGTCTCCACCATCCTGAAGACAGATCGAAAAAGAAGTCAATACGGAGCAGAAATCGATAAAATCAAGGAGGACAGTTTATTTCAAAGAAGACAATCAGTAAGATATGTAGATGGCACGAATTGAAGCAGAATTTTTCCTAACTGTGATTGAGTATCTCTCCGTTAAAGCCTATCTCTCAATCCTATCGCAGGCTCGTAGCAGTACAACTAAGTCGCCGTACTACCACGATATCGCACTAATGCGACTCTCGACCTGCATGGGCCACCACTAAAAACGTATCACGACCGGCACCCACTGTGAGGGTACGAGTACGTAACAGCGTCCAGCCTACGCCGCAGTGTCGGCGGTAGAACGTTGTTCTAAGTCTCTAACTAACCATCAACTCATGCAGTATATAATGTACTCATCATGATCAACTCCGAACGGAGGACAAGTATAAGATATGGTGTATCTTAATCACAGTCTAAGCACGATAGGAAACACAGAATTGTAACTAAGAATTTGAAGACAAAAATAAATACTGAATAATAACAACATCTGAATAATCTCAAATACATCTCAAGTCTCAAATCTATACAACAAGCTCTAAATAAAAAATAAATGCAAGTCTACTAAACTAAATCCCGATCACTCCTGAGTGTCGGGGCCAAGGTAGCTAAACCATCTCCTCAGTAAAATATAGGGCATGAGTCCTCAGGACAGTCATCTGTAAAATTTTCAACAGGTCCAGTCAGGATAGGAACGAGTACAACTCATCAAGAAAACCCAAGTAAATGACAGGGAACTATAAAGCAGTTATAAACAGTTTTATTGATGAAAATGGCAGTTTGTATACAGGTGATGGTATAGAGAAACAGTAAGATACAAGGAAAGTAAAGTAACTAAACAAGAGAAGAATGATGGCAATGACGACTGTAAATAAATCTAGCTGAACTAAGTAACATGATAAGTCCAGGCAGTAAATGTAAAACAAGTGTAAACTACTATAAATCTAGTACGGGATGAATCTAATACAAGATGAATCCAGTACCAGATGATTCTAGGTAGTGATCAAGATTCCAGGTGAGTCCAGCTAATCTAATAGTGTGTTTTAAAATACCGAGATCGACATGTAGACGGCTGTGGGTAATCAGGCACACCTCTCACTGATCAGGCGAGAGATGGCTATGCTTCCAGTAGATTCCAGTAGGGAGATTCCAGATTTGGGGTATGTCTACATGTCTTACTCAATATTTCCCCGCCCCGTAAACAAGTGAATCCAGAATTCGACACGAGAATCGAGATGAGTCCAGCCAAAATATAATGATTCTAGAAATAGATTCCAGAATGATTCCAGTAATTCCAGTAATAGAGGCCAGATAATATGGTGAGTGTGTCGCATACATGAATCCAGAATATCCATACGTGTGGTATCAGAGAATCACATAAAACTAAATAGAACTGAAATACAGTAACTGGCAAATAAATGAGAGAACTATCAGAGAATGTACTCGCCTGATACTCTGAAAAGAGTAGTGTAATATCAGATATCTGCACCGGAGTCACAGTGTCCTAAATAGAACAGTACAGGTTATAATGTGTTTAAAACAAGACAGATGAAGTTTATGATGCATCTACATGATTTCTAGGTCAATCTAGGTCAAAGTCAACTCTAAGTCAAATCTGGTCAACTGTCTAGGTCAAACTAGGTCAATCTTAGTCCAGTCAAGTCTCACTAGGCCTAACCAAGCCTAGACTAGCAAGCACACATCAAAACTGGGCTGTACAAGCCAACAACACATATTCACTGGCATTCAAGCCATAAACACAGGTTTATGAGCCATAGGTTATATGCCTAGGCTAATCACATAGTCCATTACACACTTCACACATATACATATATTAATATCTCTATCTAAATAATATGGTAACACACATTATAATAGATAGGCCATATGTAATAACATATGCCTCTCATATATATATATACATATGTATATGTGCATATACATAGAAGGATAGGAAAACATGCATTTGTGTTCATGTGTGTGTGGCAAGGTGTCAATAGAGTGTCAAAGGGTGTGAATGTGAATTAGGAATCTGAGAGTGTGATAGTTTAATGAGAGTGTTAATGTGATATAAACTTATGTGTGTGTGATATATTAGAGAATAGAAAAAATAGTGAGAAGTGGAAAAAAATAGTGAGCTAATCATTGAATCCAACACAAGCATGAGAATCAACTCTAAAAATAAGGAAAGGAAATCAATTAAAGATTTACAGTGTTCTACCTATGTGTAAACCTGAAAGAGAAAAACAGTGTGTGTATAGGGATGAACTCAGGAATTGTTATGAATGAAGTTTATACATTTACTTGTGTGTGAGGGATTAGTGATACACCTGTGTTCAGTGAGGTGTCCAGTGTGTGGTGTACATGTGTGTGTTAGTCATGAATGAGAGTGTGTGATGAGTGGAGGAGGGTTCAGTCATGAGGATGGTGAGGGTGAGACATGTGTGGGTAAGAGTTTAGGGAAACAGAGAATAGGGTCAACCTAGACTGCTATAGACAATAGGTGGACTGAATTGCTCAGTTTGCAATAGAGGACTTCACAAAGGATATGAAATTGACTAAGGGGTGGACTCCACATATAGAGGAGTAGGACAATGTGGAGAGTTCAAGGGCTTGGACTCCTCAAGGTGGTTATACAGAACATTAGATGCCCTAGGCTGCATCTATAGATGTTCAAATCTGAACATCAAGTGTCCAAGACCTGAACCAAGGCTCTGCAGGTAACTAGACATTACAAGGAATGGATTGGCATATCCCATGTAACATCTGAGGGTGTATCAAGACATGTGATTGAATGTATGCACTAATCTGAGCACATAAGGAATATGATGACCAATAGGGAAGGAAGGATCTGTCCTCATGCAGGACAATGTGATTTGGGTGATGTGAGGAGTAGGTTCAGTTCAAGAATGAACTTAGCAGTAGGGTTGAACAGACCAACAGACATGTCTGAATAACTTAGGAAGATTAACATAAGGTAGAGAGAATGTCAGAGCCAATCAAGGCTCGAATGAACTATGTAGAGTAATAGGGACCAATATGGCAATGAAGAGGAGTGATACAAAAATTAGGACAAGGTATGTACTGCCAATTCATATGACTCGACATGTGGATACCTGTATTGGTCAGTAAAGCCACAAAAGCATTCACATGTCCATATAAGAATTGGTCCACAGATTTCAATGTCTGCACACATCTCTCAATATGGATAGAACAAATATATATCAACTGGACATGATTTTAACAGGTAATCTCTCAACTGTACATATCGAATAGGAAACAACGCATGTGTATGGGCAAATTGTTCAGGTTTTTAGTTAATCAGTGAACAACAAGGCAATTAAAGTCTCAAGTGAATATGTAAACCACAGGGTTGTGTGTGAATGACAGTTAGAAAGTGTGCAAAAGTGTTAACAGGAACAAATCACAGGAAATTGATCTCAGGAACCCAAGTATGCATTCAATGCATTCAATCCCAACATATTTCGAAATCAAATCCTTAACACAAACATAAACTCAACAACTTAGGAGTAAACCAAATCTCAGATTTTGACAGCGAACTACAAAACAGTGGACACATGGTCAGTACACCAATGCCCAAAAACAAAACAAAACCTAAATTCTCAAACACAAACTATAATCTAATAATTCAGTAACTAATACATATGTTGGAATCTATTTGGCAATTTAAATATTACAAATCAGTTGAAATATATAACCTAAACTTCAGAAAACTGAAACAATGCACTGCGTATCAGTGAATGCCAAAAACCCATGTTCGAAACCCAATGAACCTATTCTAAATGTGAATCTAATCTAACATACAAAATACATCATAATTAGGATCAATTTAACCACTAAGATCACCAGTTAAAATATTTAAATTGAATTCAAAACAGTGTTCAAACAATGCACGCACAGTGCATGAGGACAGTCTCGTGCACGCGTTCAAACACGCATAGGACACGACACAAGTGTCCAAAAGTCTCGTGGTCGTGTCTAGGGGTTCGTCAGGTATACAGGGACGTGTCCAAGTGTCTGCACTGAGTCGGGGTTGTGTCGTGTCAAAGCAATCAGTGCGTATCAGACGCAATTTTCGTGTGTGAGCAGTCCAGTACAAAACCCGTGTGAACGCGATTTCTTCGTGAATACCCCACAAAATCACCCCAAATTTTAGGAAAGTGGTGACAGAGGTTGCCCCCTTGTGTCCACCAAAAATCGTGTCACGAGGGGCCGTGTCGTGTCCTGTGTCGACCCCGAGCAGCAGGGGACTGCACGGTGTCCTCGTGCACGCGTGTGTGTTAAAATATCGACACGAACGTGTCCAGAAATATGCTCAGAAGGACACGAAATTAATAAACACATATAGAACAATTTTTCCATTCAAATACTTTTCAAAAATAATAATTAAATTCCCTTTGTGACATATCATCAAACACCTATATGCATACTATGACACGTGTCCGATACGGACACGAAATCGACACGAATTGTGTCCAAATTCCAGGGACAGCTAGGGGACTCCTAGATCTAGCCCTATATGCAAAGAAAACTGAAATTTAAATCAATTTAAAAGGGTTTTACCTATTGGTCCAACTTGCATAGAAAAGCTCCAAATGGGGGGTGTTCTTCTTGATGGCCAATAGCTCCAAATTGATCCCAAACTGAAATGACTCTCCACCAACAGTCCATAAACTCAATTTAGAACCCAATGCAAAAGACTAGGATGAAAAAGGAGATCAAATGAATAAAATAGGATTTTTTTGGAAGGGGAAACTTACCTCTCTTTTCTCCAAGTGTAGGAATGATAAAAAGAAGGCAACCCTAATGAATAAGTGTTTAAATAGGGTGGGGATCCCTATGTGGCTGTTCATGGGTTCATTAATTAGGGTTAGGGTTCACTAAATGGCCCATGGGCTTAAGTCATGATCAATTAAACTATTTAGTCATAAGCCATGACTTAAATTCACTAAACCAATCCCCTCATTCTAAACCTATTCTCTATTGACTAAAATAGGTTAACTCAACCTAGACTAGGGTCACCATGGCTATGGTTAGGTTCTAGGCTAGTCCACTAGGTCTCAATAAGTCAAAGTCAAACTAGAATTCACCAATTTAACAAATCACCAAATAATTCAAATAAGTCAAAATGACCAAAATACCCCTAGGCTAAAAATAATAATTAATCATGCTAATGACATGGTTAGGCTCTAGGTCATGCAGTCTCTCAGGTTTCACCAGCAGCACATCAAAATCACAAGTCATGACTTAAACCATTTTTAAATAGTCTAAAAAATTATTAAAAAACACCAAAAATTTTAATGTGAAATAAATATCAATAATTAATAATTAAAATTTCAAAAATACCCTCATCTGGAAAATTGGGTGTTACAATCCTACCCAACTTAGAAAAATTTCGTCCTCGAAATTAAGATGATCGCACCCGTCCTAGGTCAAACCCCCAGCAAATCAAGGTCGAAGCAACACAATCCTACTGGTCGTGATTTCACAGTCTCGAACGGGGTAGCTACACTATCTAGCAGTCAAAACAATATCCTGGCAGGCACTAATGGAATCACACAGGGAAGTGGGAAGAAGAATGAGAAGGACAAACCTGCTAACCCATCACCTTTAGCGTCGGTCTCCTCGACCGCCATCGTAAAAGCTCCACCCCTCTGGTGCTGAGCTACAGGTGGCTTAGCTCCCTCAAGAGGAGGTGCAAAGGGACAGTCTATCTTCTGGTGGGCTTCAAACCCACAGGAATAGCAAACCTTCAGCCTCTTCCTATACTGCTCCCTGGTGTGTCCCAACTTCCTGCAGTAGGAACAAATGATAGTCTTCGGGTCCTGACCCTGATACTGATGCTGCACCTACTGAACCATTACTGGTGCCCGGGTCTGCTGAATCTGAATATGAGGCCTCTTGGCCTGGCCTCCGCTACTGCTACCACTCTGGAAGTCACGACCTCTCTTCAACTTCAACCCTAGGTCGTCCTCTGCTGCCATAGCCCCAGAAAATATCTCTGCAAAGGTAGCATTCCGGTCGCTCTTAGTCAGCGACCGAACCTCTCGAATCAAGCCTCGGTGGAACTTCCTCGCCTTCGTCTTCTCAGTCAAGTCATCTATGAACTGGGCCAATCGACAAAACTCCCCGGCGTACTCAGCTACTGTCTGGTTTCCCTGAACCAGACCCTCAAACTGTGCCTCTATGCCTCCCAAGGCCACATCAGGAAAGAACTGCTCCTTGAATAGTTCCTTGAACTGGGCCCAAGTCTGGCCCTCAACTCCCACTCTGGGATCTGTCTGGTACCACGCACGGGCTAAGTCCTGCATCTGGCTGCCCGCCGCCTCGATATGGAGTCGATCTGGTATCTCTGCTAGCCTGAATATCTCCTCAATATGCTCTATCCAGTCGTCTGCGTAATGAATGCCCTCCGTGCCCAGGAACTCTCTGGGGTGCATCTTCTGAAAGTCCTGTATATCCTTCTCCTTTCGACGAGGCTGCTGTTGCTCCCCCTGAGCAGTCACCATCTCTACTGTAGTACGAACCAGCTGATGTGCCTCGTCAATCCCCTAACGATAATCGACAGTCTGCTGCTGCTGCTGCTGCTGCTGAGATGCCAGAATCCTCTCCACAAAAGAAAATAGATGAGCAGCATCTACCATCCCCGCAGGTGGAGGCTGCTGCGGTAGAAGGATCTCGGGAAGCACCGGACTCTGCCTCCCAGCGGATGGAACACCCACCCCAGCTGATGGATCTCCAAAAGCTGCTGAAACATCCACCCCAGCTGGCATGACTGGGGCTACGGTACCAGAGGCTGGCTGCTGAAGATGAGAGGTGGCAGACCCCTCTGCAGCGGCTACTGTACCAGAGCGATGTGATCGTGTCTCCACCATCCTGAAGACAGATCGAAAAGGAAGTCAATACTGAGCAGGAATCGATAAAATCAAGGAGGACAGTTTATTTCAAAGAAGACAATCAGTAAGATATGTAGATGGCATGAATTGAAGCAGAATTTTTCCTAACTGTGATTGAGTATCTCTCCGTTAAAGCCTATCTCTCAATCCTATCGCAGGCTCGCAGCAGTACAACTAAGTCGTCGTACTACCACGATATCGCACAAATGCGACTCTCGACCTGCATGGGCCACCACTAAAAATGTGTCACGACCCGCACCCACTGTGAGGGTACGAGTACGTAACAGCGTCCAGCCTACGCCGCAGTGTCGGCGGTAGAACGCTGTTCTAAGTCTCTAACTAACTATCAACTCATGCAGTATATAATGTACTCATCATGATCAACTCCGAACGGAGGACAAGTATAAGATATGGTGTATCTCAATCACAGTCTAAGCACGATAGGAAACACAGAATTGTAACTAAGAATTTGAAGACAAAAATAAATACTGAATAATAACAACATCTGAATAATCTTAAATATATCTCAAGTCTCAAATCTATACAACAAGCTCTAAATGAAAAATAAATACAAGTCTACTAAACTAAATCCCGATCACTCCTGAGTGTCGGGGCCAAGGTAGCTAAACCATCTCCTCAGTAAAATATAGGGCATGAGTCCTCAGGGCAGTCATCTGTAAAATTTTCAACAGGTCCAGTCAGGACAGGAACGAGTACAACTCATCAAGAAAACCCAAGTAAATGACAGGGAACTATAAAGCAGTTATAAACAGTTTTATTGATAAAAATGGCAGTTTGTATACAGGTGATGGTATAGAGAAACAATAAGATACAAGGAAAGTAAAGTAACTAAACAAGAGAAGAATGATGGCAATGACGACTGTAAATAAATCTAGCTGAACTAAGTAACATGATAAGTCCAGGCAGTAAATGTAAAATAAGTGTAAACTACTATAAATCCAGTACGGAATGAATCTAATACAAGATGAATCCAGTACCAGATGATTCTAGGTAGTGATCAAGATTCCAGGTGAGTCCAGCTAATCTAATAGTGTGTTTTAAAATACCGAGATCGACATATAGACGGCTGTGGGTAATCAGGCACACCTCTCACTGATCAGGCGAGAGATGGCTATGCTTCCAGTAGATTCTAGTAGGGAGATTCCAGATTTGGGGTATGTCTACATGTCTTACTCAATATTTCCCCGTCCCGTAAACAAGTGAATCCAGAATTCGACACGAGAATCGAGATGTGTCCAGCCAAAATATAATGATTCTAGAAATAGATTCCAGAATAATTCCAGTGATTCCAGTAATAGAGGCCAGATAATATGGTGAGTGTGTCGCATACATGAATCCAGAATATCCATACGTGTGGTATCAGAGAATCACATAAAACTAAATAGAACTGAAATACAGTAACTGGCAAATAAATGAGAGAACTATCAGAGAATGTACTCGCCTGATACTCTGAAAAGAGTAGTGTAATATCAGATATCTGCATCGGAGTCACAGTGTCCTAAATAGAACAGTACAGGTTATAATGTGTTTAAAACAAGACAGATGAAGTTTATGATGCATCTACATGATTTCTAGGTCAATCTAGGTCAAAGTCAACTCTAAGTCAAATCTGGTCAACTGTCTAGGTCAAACTAGGTCAATCTTAGTCCAGTCAAGTCTCACTAGGCCTAACCAAGCCTAGACTAGCAAGCACACATCAAAACTGGGCTGTACAAGCCAACAACACATATTCACTGGCATTCAAGCCATAAATACAGGTTTATGAGCCATAGGTTATATGCCTAGGCTAATCACATAGTCCATTACACACTTCACACATATACATATATTAATATCTCTATCTAAATAATATGGTAACACACATTGTAATAGATAGGCCATATGTAATAACATATGCCTCTCATATATATATATACATATGTATATGTGCATATACATAGAAGGATTGGAAAACATGCATTTGTGTTCATGTGTGTGTGGCAAGGTGTCAATAGAGTGTCAAAGGGTGTGAATGTGAATTAGGAATCTGAGAGTGTGATAGTTTAATGAGAGTGTTAATATGATATAAACTTGTGTGTGTGTGATATATTAGAGAATAGAAAAAACAGTGAGAAGTGGAAAAAAATAGTGAGCTAATCATTGAATCCAACACAAGCATGAGAATCAACTCTAAAAATAAGAAAAGAAAATCAATTCCAGATTTACAGTGTTCTACCTATGTGTAAACCTGAAAGAGAAAAACAGTGTGTGTATAGGGATGAACTCAGAAATTGTTGTGAATGAAGTTTATGCATTTACTTGTGTGTGAGGGATTAGTGATACACCTGTGTTCAGTGAGGTATCCAGTGTGTGGTGTACATGTGTGTGTTAGTCATGAATGAGAGTGTGTGATGAGTGGAGGAGGGTTCAGTCATGAGGATGGTGAGGGTGAGACATATGTGGGTAAGAGTTTAGGGAAACAGAGAATAGGGTCAACCTAGACTGCAATAGATAATAGGTGGACTCAATTGCTCAGTTTGCAATAGAGGACTTCACAAAGGATATGAAATTGACTAAGGGGTGGACTCCGCATATAGAGGAGTAGGACAATGTGGAGAGTTCAAGGGCTTGGACTCCACAAGGTGGTTATACAGAACATTAGATGCCCTAGGCTGCATCTTTAGATGTTCAAATCTGAACATCAAGTGTCCAAGACCTGAACCAAGGCTCTGCATGTAACTAGACATTACAAGGAATGGATTGGCATATCCCATGTAACATCTGAGGGTGTATCAAGACATGTGATTGAATGTATGCACTAATCTGAGCACATAAGGAATAGGATGACCAATAGGGAAGGAAGGATCTGTCCTCATGCAGGACAATGTGATTTGGGTGATGTGAGGAGTAGGTTCAGTTCAAGAATGAACTTAGCAGTAGGGTTGAACAGACCAACAGACATGTCTGAATAACTTAGGAAGATTAACATAAGGTAGAGAGAATGTCAGAGCCAATCAAGGCTCGAATGAACTATGTAGAGTAATAGGGACCAATATGGCAATGAAGAGGAGTGATACAAAAATTAGGACAAGGTATGTACTGCCAATTCATATGACTCGACATGTGGATACCTGTATTGGTCAGTGAAGCCACAAAAGCATTCACATGTCCATATAAGAATTGGTCCACAGATTTCAATGTCTGCACACATCTCTTAATATGGATAGAACAAATATATATCAACTGGACATGATTTTAACAGGTAATCTCTCAACTGTACATATCGAATAGGAAACAACGCATGTGTATGGGCAAATTGTTCAGGTTTTTAGTTAATCAGTGAACAACAAGGCAATTAAAGTCTCAAGTGAATATGTAAACCACAGGGTTGTGTGTGAATGACAGTTAGAAAGTGTGCAAAAGTGTTAACAGGAACAAATCTCAGGAAATTGATCTCAGGAACCCAAGTATGCATTCAATGCATTCAATCCCAACATATTTCAAAATCAAATCCTTAACACAAACATAAACTCAACAACTTAGGAGTAACCAAATCTCAGATTTTGACAGCGAACTACAAAACAGTGGACACATGGTCAGTACACCAATGCCCAAAACCAAAACAAAACCTAAATTCTCAAACACAAACTATAATCTAATAATTCAGTAACTAATACATATGTTGGAATCTATTTGGCAATTTAAACATTACAAATCAGTTGAAATATATAACCTAAACTTCAGAAAACTGAAACAATGCACTGCGTATCAGTGAATGCCAAAAACCCATGTTCGAAACCCAATGAACCTATTCTAAATGTGAATCTAATCTAACATACAAAATACATCATAATTAGGATCAATTTAACTACTAAGATCACCAGTTAAAACATTTAAATTGAATTCAAAACAGTGTTCAAACAATGCACGCACAGTGCATGAGGACAGTCTCGTGCACGCGTTCAAACACGTATAGGACACGACACAAGTGTCCAAAAGTCTCGTGGTCGTGTCTAGGGGTTCGTCAGGTATACAGGGACGTGTCCAAGTGTCTGCACTGAGTCGGGGTTGTGTCGTGTCAAAGCAATCAGTGTGTATCAGACGCAGTTTTCGTGTGTGAGCAGTCCAGTACAAAACCCGTGCGAATGCAATTTCTTCGTGAATACTCCACAAAATCACCCCAACTTTTGGGAGAGTGGTGACAGAGGTTGCCCCCTTGTGTCCACCAAAAATTGTGTCACGAGGGGCCGTGTCGTGTCCTGTGTCGACCCCGAGCAGCAGGGGACTGCACGGTGTCCTCGTGCACGCGTGTGTGTTAAAATATGGACACGAACGTGTCCAGAAATATGCTCAGAAGGACACGAAATTAATAAACACATATAGAACAATTTTTCCATTCAAATACTTTTCAAAAATAATAATTAAATTCCCTTTGTGACATATCATCAAACACCTATATGCATACTATGACACGTGTCCGATACGGACACGAAACCGACACGAATTGTGTCCAAATTCCAGGGACAGCTAGGGGACTCCTAGATCTAGCCCTACATGCAAAGAAAACTGAAATTTAAATCAATTTAAAAGGGTTTTACCTATTGGTCCAACTTGTATGGAAAAGCTCCAAATGGGGGGTGTTCTTCTTGATGGCCAATAGCTCCAGATTGATCTCAAACTGAAATGACTCTCCACCAACAGTCCATAAACTCAATTTAGAACCTAATACAAAAGACTAGGACGAAAAAGAAGATCAAATGAATAAAATGGGATTTTTTTGGAAGGGGAAACTTACCTCTCTTTTCTCCAAGTGTAGGAATGATAAAAAGAAGGCAACCCTAATGAATAAGTGTTTAAATAGGGTGGGGATCCCTATGTGGCTGTTCATGGGTTCATTAATTAGGGTTAGGGTTCACTAAATGGCCCATGGGCTTAAGTCATGATCAATTAAACTATTTAGTCATAAGCCATGACTTAAATTCACTAAACCAATCCCCTCATTCTAAACCTATTCTCTATTGACTAAAATAGGTTAACTCAACCTAGACTAGGGTCACCATGGCTATGGTTAGGTTCTAGGCTAGTCCACTAGGTCTCAACAAGTCAAAGTCAAACTAGAATTCACCAATTCAACAAATCACCAAATAATTCAAATAAGTCAAAATGACCAAAATACCCCTAGGCTAAAAATGATAATTAATCATGCTAATGACATGGTTAGGCTCTAGGTCATGCAGTCTCTCAGGTTTCACCAGCAGCACATCAAAATCACAAGTCATGACTTAAACCATTTTTAAATAGTCTAAAAAATTATTAAAAAACACCAAAAATTATAATATGAAATAAATATCAATAATTAATAATTAAAATTATAAAATTTCAAAAATACCCTCATCTGGAAAACTGGGTGTTACACGTGTCCTAAGTAATAAGGCCGTATCAGTAGCAATAAAACACAGTGCACAGAACAGTGAAGTATCAGTGCGTGACCGATATCTCCCGAACCTTCCCACGAAACCCAATGAAACTTTGGGGGCATGATGTCAGTGCATGCCCCCTCGAGTCCACAAAGTTTTTTGTCGGATCAACACGTGTCGTGTCCGCTACAGGCCCCGAGTAGCAGGGGAACACTGTAGCGCGCGCGAGCGTGTGCACGCGCATGTCCAAGCCAAGAATTCGACTCAAACCGACACTAATATTACCACATAAGAACAGGGATCAATAAACAAGATAAAAACTAAATTTCCTATTTAAAAACATTGCACAACCGAGATCGAAATGCCCTCAGTGGCATTTTGACAAACACCTAGGCTACAGTCATGATACGTGTCCAAATGGACACGAAACTTAGGATACCCGACACAAAACCTATACTGATGCTTAGGGGACTCCTAGGGCTCCCTAATGATGAAGACAAAACGAAATTTCATGGAAATTTGAGAGAGTTACCTAAGCTTGAACCTTCAAGAAAAATCCCTATTCAAATGCTCTCCTCTTGATGTCCCAATCCACCAATATCACCACAAACTGAAATAGAACATTAATGATAGCAAGAATAGATAGATTAGGATCTAATAGAAAAGATTTGAATGGAAAAGGAAGAGGAATGGAATTTTAGGGATTTATTGAATAGGAACAAACCTTTTCTTCTAGACTTGAGCTTTCCTAAGAAGGAGGCAACCCTAAACTAAGAGAGTATAAATAGGGTGGTGTTCCCAAGGAGGATATGGTGGCTGGCCAATAATGTCTAGGGCTTAGGGTTTTGTTATTGTTTGGGCTTTGGGCCAAGTCACCTAGTCCTATCAAGTTTAGTCATAAAATGACTTGTGAAACCACAAGCCATTTATCAAAACACTTGATTCCTAAATTCTTAATTAAATTTCTAATGAATCAATAACTACTGACTTAAGTCATACTAGGTTAGACTAGGGTCACTTGACCTAACCAAGCCCAACTAACTAGGGTTAGCTCCTAGGTTGGTCTACAAGGGCTAAAACTAGTCAAAAATCAAACTGGTTCAAATAAATCCAAAATAATTCCTAAAAATTCCTATAAATTCTAATTAATACTAATAAATTAAATAATAATTAATAATCCCAAATAATTTTTAAAATTATAAAAATGACTAAAATACTCCTCAGTCTGGAAATGAACACTAGCAAGGCACAAAATCATAAGTCATGAATTTAAATAGTTTAAAAAAATCACTAAAAATCATAACATGAAATAAATACCATTAAATAATAATTATAATTACAAAATTTTAAAATTACCCTCTTCTGAAAAACTGGGTGTTACATCTCCAGCCCGAACGCCGCCGCCCCACTCCTCCGCGGCCGACGAACTCCCCGAACGTCTCACCGCTCCCCTCTTCCGCCTCACCGCCTAAACCCTCCTCGCGGCGCAGCTCCTTGCCTCCGCCGAACCCTCTCCGCCTATGGCCGCCCATCCAGCGCGCCAGGCCGACCCCCTTTCTGCTCACGCGCATCCCGACCTCACCCGTCCGGCGCCTCCCGCCGCGCCGCACCGGAACACCTCTTCCTCCGCTCCTTCCTCTTCCTATTCTCTCGATTTCCCCTTTTCTTTTCGTCTCTCACCCGTCCCTCTCAGTCTTCTCTCACTCATTCTTATTTTACTTTTGGCTACGGAAGTTCTCCTCCTCTCGAGGAGAAGAAGCCAGAAAAAAAGGGGCCACACGTATATTGGTTATTTTTATTTATTATTATTTACTTATTTTTTTATTTTTTTTACTGGTTTATTCTTATTTTTATTTACTTGTTTTTTTGGTTAACTGAAATAAATTATATTATTAATATTATGATGATGGTTTGATTAATAGTACTAACTATGGTTTTGTATTTTACTGTTATTATTATTATTATTATTATTATTATTATTATTATTATCAGTATCATTAGCATTATTATTATTAGTATTATTATTTCCATTATAGTTATTGTGTTACAGTACAGGTATCTAAGGTATTATTATTTCTATTATTTTATTATTCTATTATTACAATTATTAATATTGTTATAGTATTTTGTTGTTGTAGGTATTTTAAGAAGATCAACCACTAAAGTTTTCTTAATTTTTATTATTATTACTATTATCTTGTTTCTATGTATAATGGGGGAAGAAGCTAGCTATTTTACTGATTTAATATAATTATTATTATTCTCACTAATTTTATTATGGTTATTGTTGAGGTTACTTGCAAAACTATCTATTTGCTAAATATTATTATTTATAAAATTTTATGAAAATATTATTTTTCTAGACTTATAAAAGAAAACCAATTTTAATATTATGATTACTTTTCTAAAATTATATAATTATTATTCAGTTCCTTTATTCTTCCGTCCATGACCAGCCCGATTACTCCCGTTTTCTCACCAATTCTGTACTCCCATATATCTACCTTAACTAATTTGACCATTCTGGACCCAATGGAACTGTCTGTGTCACCACCCGAGGTCTTCTTGTACAGTTGTTGCACCAAAGTTGCAGATCGTGCCACCTTGATCATCGCAGCACACCAGGCGTACTACCAGGCAAGACACCTTGTCATTCGCTGTTTAATTATTTTAGCTCATATTTCATGCATTATTTATTTTCTTTATATAAAATAAACTGTGATACATGGCATAACTGTTAGAACTTACTGTTCATTTATATTTCCTGCTATGTATTATTTTCTTACAAATTAAACCTAGATTTAAGGGACCACCTTGTGTGTTGCATTCATTGGCCTTGACACATTGTAACACGAAGTTGTGTGTCGCATGTAGGACACGAAAGTGCGTGATTGGCTGGCCACCAGTACGTACAAGCCGTGCGATAGGAATAACCGCTAATAGAGGTTGCATGCTAGTTTGACTTAGCGGTTATAATGGTTTGTGTTGTGGATACAACACAGTAGGCATTTGGCGGGGAAGACAATTCCTTAGCGTATGGGCTTCGATGCACTTCCCTTGTGACCCGGACTCTCCGCTGGAGATACGGGGTTGATGACCCATGATTACTGATGGGGCCTCTGGTGCCCAAGGGGGACTACGCCGATCCTATTTAGCCAGGGCCCATGCGTAGGAAGGATTGTTCTTAACAACATTTCACTTAGAATGGTAGGCTACCCTATCCGTTAGGTACGAGTACTTTTGGTTTGGGTACTTATATCTGACCGCGGCTTGGAACAATAACTTGTCGCGGATTAGTTCGTCACATCTTATCCTTGTTTGGTTGTAGGTGTGACTTACTACTTCGATGAGAAGGTATTGAAACTTGTTGGGGTCCGGATACCATATTGGATTCATAGCATGGGAAGATACGTTACCGTGAATTAGTTTACCATCTCCTGTCCTTGTTTGGTTGGGGGGATGTTACGCTCGTTCAGTAGGTGCGTATTGGAACATGTTATAATTCGATTTACTTATTTATTTGAGCAATATTTATTCAGTTTATATGGCATGATATTATGTGTCTTGTTACGTCCCTCTGAGGACCTGGTTGTCTTGCCAGGTGTGTGCTATTGTCTTTCGCAGGTGCTTTAGCTCTAGCCGTGTTCATTGCTATATCTCGAGGATGATTGCACTTGGATCGTCTTCGCTTCGCTCGTCACTCATTTCATTTTCTATGTACTTTTCTTTATTTTGTTGGTAGTGGATTTGTCTCCGCCCAACATATTGTATCAAGACAAATTCATAGTTGATTATATGAAACCTTTTATTCTTGTGGATGAGATTAGTTATGGTTCTACTGCATTTTACAGCTCATATATTTATATGAGGCTTCCATATATTGGAGTATACTTCGTATGAATACAGCTGGCATGTCTACGTTCCTAGTCCTACGTATTTTGGGACTGGGGTGTTACATATTTTTGTGGTGGCCCATGCAGGTCCAGATAAATTGTTTGGTTACTTTACCGTACCAAGCAAGCCTGCGAATAGGATTAGAAGTCTAGGATCTCATCCACATACTTGACCTCTTTCCTTGATTTATCTACTGTTTGACTCATCAATTGCATCTTGCTTGCTTCCTTCCATCCCTATTCTTATCTTTCCTTCGTGCTTGCTAGAGATTGACCCTACTAGTTAGTTGTCCCAAAACGCCATTAGTTTAAATTTTAAGTTGGGTAGACTACCTTATGACCTAGCAACCCCTTTAACCTAGTGACTTATATTAGCAAGCTTATTTAGATCCTAGAATCTAGAAGACCTAACCCTTCTAGCCAACCAAGGACTTGGACAAGAAGACTATAGGACAACTGTATGACCTAGAATCATTCTACCTTCTTTAAATCTTAATCTCTCGTACCTATGTATTTACCGTTTGACTAATGATGCTAATGTAGCCTAGTTTTTGCAAGCTTATTCTTTATCGAGTTTGTTCATGACATATGCTATTGAGTACTCACTAGCCTATTGTCTAATCAGAACCGGTGCATAATGGTCTGATCAACCAAGTGCACTTTGGTTCGCTTTTGTCTATTACTCTACGTGGATAGGAACATAATTAAACTTGGCCCTTACAATTCCATCCACGACTGTCTTGACAATTCCTTTGAAATTATTCAATCGTCTTTGAATCACGTATTCGTACTCGATAATATCGCCTTTTGAACTCCTTATTGCTTTCGCCTTTACCTATTTAGGAGGTCGAAGGCGTTATACTAGAACTTTCTCTAGCCTTCCTATCGGCTATGACCATTACCACTCGATGTTGCTATATCTTCATCCTAAACTCCTTGCCCTCCTTCTCGGCCCTATAATTACTGTCATGACCTTCTAATCGAGTAAATCTAATTCATTCTCTAATCGTGCCCTCAACCTACTCTCAAGAGACCATAACTTTAGGTCTCTAAATTATTTTTACTTGAACCCATACTATTCTTTATTACGCGTCATCTTAAACATTTCCTTCTTGCGTTAATCTATGACTATCTTCGCCTTATTGAAATCATGACTCTAATACAAGTTTTCATTAAACGTCGTTCCCTTGTCTTGATTTGACTATTCTTCCTTATCGATACCCCCTTGTGCCTTTCATCCCCTCCTAATTCTTAATTTCGAGGACGAAATTCTTTTAAGTTGGGTAGGATGTAAAACCCCTAAATTTCTACTTCTCTTTTTTATTAAATTTAGTACCGATTTAAATTTTTGTATGGTACATCGCGTAGTCGTATTATACGTCGCGCACGAAATTTATTTTTCGAAATTGCTCGACGAGTGCGATTAGTACGAGCGTACATATTTTTGAAATTATTATTTTTCTATTTGTGTAGTTTCAAAATAATATACATTTTGTTATCTTTCCAAAAATTTCCAAAGTTTATTATTTTAATTATAAAGCCCTACATTTTTCACAATTAGTAATAATAAATAATATTTTTATTTGTATGCTAGAAAAACATAATTATGAAAATATTATTTGTGCATACATATATATTTGTAATTATTTATTGGTTTATTTTAAATATTAAATGTAATTTACGAAATTATTATTATTAGCATTTTTGGAAAAGATATTTCGAAATTATTGTAGAGATTTAAATCATGATTTGAATCTATGGATTTATTTAAATAGTTAATATTTGAAATTTGATTGATTTTAAACCAAGATTTTTAATTAGATTTAATGGGATTTGGATTGGATTTGATTGGTTTTAAATTAATAGATGAATTATCTATTTTGGGTTTAAATATTCCTAAACTTTATCCAATTGGGAATTCCCACATCCTATAAATAGGCAGGTACTCCTCCAATATTTTTATCATCCACATTATTCCTCCATAAATACTTCTCCACAAGTGCAGTGCCTCGTGTCCGTGTCCGTGTTCCACGTCCCAAATTCTTATTCCATAGATTACATATACATTCAATTTCCCGTGTCGACAACCCCGACACCGTATATCAAATTCCTAAACCTAAGCCTAAACCCGACCCCAGCCATCCATCTTCCGTCGATCTTCCCTCGGCTTTCCGTATCAGACTGACCATCACCACCATCAGCCTAGACTAACCCCTACGACCATCATAGGCCGCAGCCACCCATACCATTGTCGAGACCCCGCCGCCGCAGCACATCGCTGCCACCACCAGAACTCTCTGTCTTCTCGGACACAGCCGGACACCGCCACCACCGCTTCAGCCTCCCAGCCACCCGACCACCTAAATCCAAACACCCTCGCCACGACCAAGGCAGCACCTCCATCCGACCCCATGTCCTCTCCGATCGCAGCAACCGGCCAACCAGCCGACCACCATCCGCCGTGGCTCATCCCGACACCACCACAACCACCGCCACCGCCACTACCAAAACCCCCGGCCACCGCCACCAGTGGCCAACTCCGGCCAACCACCCAAACCATCACCACTCAAGAAACCAGAAAGGAAGAAAGAAAACCCTAACCCTAAAACTTACCTCCTCCGCCGACCGTAGCCCGGCCTCCGGCGCCGTCCTAGCTGGATCGCCGCCCCGAGCCACCGTCCCTCTCCGACCCAGCGTCCAGCAACCGCCACCCTTCCTCCGCCTCCTGAGACCAACGGCCCGCCACGTCGCCTGGATCTGAGAACCGCCGCGTCAGCCTCCTCTCCAGCCCGAACGTCGTCGCCCCACTCCTCCGCGGCCGACGAACTCCCCGAACGTCTCACCGCTCCCCTCTTCCGCCTCACCGCCTAAACCCTCCTCGTGGCGCAGCTCCTTGCCTCCGCCGAACCCTCTCCGCCTCTGGCCGCCCATCCAGCGTGCCAGGCCGACCCCCTTTCCGCTCACGCGCATCCCGACTGTAGGAACGAAATCGTAAAGCGTAATACTCTAGAGGGGGGTGAATAGAGTTGGCAGCAGAATAATGCTAATTAAAAATGTTAGCAGCACAATCACAGAATATTAATCACAACTGAAATAAAGTAAAGACAGAGTTAAGAGAGCAAACGCAAAGACAGCGATGTATACTGGTATTCCTCTGTTGAGGACTAATCCAGTCGGTAGAACTCTTGCTACCAGTTGAATCCACTATTGGAAAAACTGCAAGTTTTCTTACGAAGTCCTTGCAACTTCTACAACGCGAGCTTTGATACGAAGAACTCGTCCAACTTCAAATGTGAAGAGGTATTCTTCAATCAAGCCTTCTGATTACAATCTCTCAAAAACTTCTAGACCGTACCGCACTGGCAAATTGACTAGAGGATTGTAACTGGCTTGGGATCTGAAATTGAAAGCTCTAGAAAACTCTTTGGAAGACTGAAAGCTTTAGATAGAGAGAAGATTGAAAGTGAATGAGTGAGTTGAAATGATCGAAATCCTTCTCTATTTATAGGAGTTCCAAAGGCAGACTTCTGACAGAATTCGGGCAGAACTCTATGAGCAAATTTCGGTCAAATCCGCAACTGCAGGAGGACCAAGTTTCAAGGATTCAAAATCACAACGGCCACTAACCGAACTCTGGCCGAACTCTGGCCAAACTCGGTCCGAGTTCTGTCAGGGTTTAGTTAGGGTTTTGAAAAAGCTTTTGGTGATCTTTGAAAACCTTTTTGAAAACCTTTTTGTAAACCTTTTTGAGAGGTCATTTTAAAAATATTTTGAACTCATTTGAGGGTAGCCTATTTGCCAGTACGATTCGGTGTACAACATATTCCTAGACTCAAATAAAATAAAAAATATATTGCATAAGGAATTACAAACTCGAGTAGGTAAACAGATCTTCGGTCTTGAATTCAGTGGATAGCCAATCTTGATCATGTCCAAGAATCCGAGATGTCCCGTATATCCAGACAGAGTTTGATCAATTATTAAAATCCGAGATGTCCCGTATATCCAGACAGAGTTTGATCAATTATTAAAATCAGGTTGACCATATGACCAATGGGCCAACAATCTTCTCCATTTTGATAATTGACAAACTATGAATGATATAACATTAAGCTTGTTCAAAAATATCAAAAAGTAGAAGTAGAATTGTTCATATCCTGTATTCTCAAAAAAATGTTAGATCTTTATTTTTCTCCCCTTTTGTCACTTAGCAAAATAATTGCAAAAGATAAAGCTCCCCCGCAATCAAATGTGTAAGTAACAAATAGTGAGAAAACTAATAAAAATAAGGCATAATACTAGAGAAATATCGCAGGCATGTATAAAATCATCACATGCATGTAATTTCACAGACAGTTAGAAAGAATGAAGCAACATAGAGAGATAGTGCTAACATAAACTGAACCTGAACCATAGTAATGAAATAAACTGGAATGCCATAAACTGAGGCAAAAAAAACATGTCCATGCAAATAAATAAGTACTGAAGCAAACTATAAAGTGCTGATAATAATCAAAAAGTACTGATAAAAACTTGGAATGTTGGAGCATTTCCAAGTATACAATAAAATATCACTCAAAATCAGATAGTCACATCTCCTCCTCATCATCATCATCAACATCATCAGCAGCTCGACCAGCATGTCCTGAAGGACCAGCTCCAGAGGTACCAGCGCCAGAAGGATGTGGAGGGGCGCCAGCATAGAACTCACCAATATAATCACGATGTGGAGCACGGTCAGGACGGTACCAATCATAGGCGTTACCGAGCTGGAAGTAGGCATGAACAGCCTCATCCTCACAGCGGTAACCGGAGAAAGCTGGATCTCTAGGGATGGAATCGACTGAATGACCAGTCTGGGCGAAACGAAGATCAGCTAAGGAGTTTGCAAGCGCCTGATAGCGGGTGACGTCGCGGAACTCACGCTCGCGAGCCATGTCCGTCATCGAGACGTGCAAAGCAGATAAATGCTGATGTATGCCCTCAAATATCATGGCATACTGATGAGGTGGTGGAGGCGGTGCAGTAGGAGGAGCAGTAGGTGGAGCTGTAGCAGTCATGCTACGACGAGATAACTGAAGAAACTTGGGCTCAGGGTCCTGAGTACAAGTCGACAGATCGATATCGAAGCGCTGAAAGATGCGTGGGAGAATCATCGCGTAAGAGAGATTTCTATCTCTTGCACGATAACGACCCATCATCTGAATCATGGTCTTAAGGGCAGAAAATGGAATCCCCTTAAGAATGTGGTACATGGCGGACAGCTCAAGAGAAGTCACATCATCCTTGGAAGTGGATTTTGGAAGGATAGTGGAATAGATGATGCGATGCAATTCATAGTTAAACAAGTTCAGTTTGTTAGCCTTGAACTTTCCAGAGCGTACTCTATCAGGTGCACAGAGTTCCGCTTTGAAACTTGCGAGTGTCGTGCCTTCGGGGAAATCAAATTCAGTGATATCGACTAGCGGTTCACCTTCGTTAGGGATACCAAGGATCTCCGCTAAGAGGTTATCATCGAAATTGATATCAATACCTCCAACACGTGTGCTCACATCGAAAGTGTCTAATATGAGATTGTAATAAAATAATCTAATGACATTAGTTGCTATAGGGAAGCATATTTGAACAAAAAGATGTAGCCCTAATGCCTCAAAGAAAGGCGGTGGTCAGGAAATACAGTCCATTTGACTGGAGCACCTGTGCATATGGATCTCATGGAGAAGTCTCCATACCACAGTAGGGCTTGGTCTAGGGTTTGGAAGAAAAAACCGTCGAACGCACCATCGCTCGTTTGGACTGGCGAGAAGAGGGAATCCGTATGCGGATGTGAAGATGACCCTTCCTCACTAGGAGTCGTCTTCTTCCTCTTAGATAGATTGAATTTGGGTGCCATTTGTGCAAATTGAAATAAAAATGCACTAAATTAAAAAGTGGAGAAAGATGGAGTTATACCTCCCGAGATCAAATTATGTCGAAGAGGACGATGATCTCCGCACGATTCCAAATTTTGGAAAGATTTCACCACTTGGATTGGAAGGAATAGGATGGTGAAGAACTAGGGTTTTGGTGCTCGGTTCGGCTGCTGCTGCTGTTTGAAAGAAATTTGGAAGTACTGAAGAAGAGGGGCTCTCGGGTTCTGGATATATAGCCTGATACCCTCAACCGAACTCGGGCCGAATTTGGTCAGAGCTCTGGCCGAATTCGCCTAGGGTTCTATAAAGTTGATTTTTGCCACTCTTTTTCATTGTCTCATTTCAAATATTTAATTCAAAGATTAGTTATTTTAGCCTTCAATTAACATAATTAATATTATTTTATGAAATTAATGTCGTTACACAGCAACTGTCTCAGATTAGCTGTAGGAGTACTGTCCCAGCTGGCGGAGGTTCACCGGGGAACTCTTAAGTACCGCTTCGCTTCAACCGTAGTTGTGGTGACAGACAGACTCTTTATTGGCTTGTCTCTAACACAGTTTTTGCATAATGATATATAATCATAAAATAAAATTAATTAATATTATTGACGTCCAAAATTCCTAATTCTCGACGTAAATAATTGAAACGATCTTCCGCTAGAGGTTTAGTGAAGATGTCAGCTAGTTGATTTTTAGTATCTATGTACACAAGGTTTATATCTCCATTTTGATGATGATCTCTAAGAAAGTGATGTCGAATCTCGATATGTTTAGTACGAGAGTGACATACTGGATTCTTAGTCAAATTAATAGTGCTTGTGTTATCACAGAAAATGGGAATATGTGTGTAAAATAAATCATAGTCTTCTAGGGTTTGTTTCATCCACAAAATCTGAGCGCAACAACGTCCTGCGGTGATGTACTCAGCCTCTATTGTTGATAGGGCTACAGAATTTTGCTTTTTACTAAACCATGAGACTAAAGCCTTGCCTAAGAAATGACAAGTGCCACTGGTACTTTTTCTATCAACTTTGCATCCAGTAAAATCTGCATCCGAATAACCAATAAGGTCAAAGGACTTAGTTTTGGAATACCACAAGCCAACAGAAGAAGTACCCTTAAGGTATCGAAAGATACGCTTAACTGCGGACAGATGTGATTCCTTTGGGTTAGCTTGAAAATGTGCACACAGGCAAACACTAAACATTATATCTGGACGACTAGCAGTTAAATAAAGTAAACTACCAATCATACCTCGATACTTACGTATGTCGACTGGCTTGCCTTGTTCATCTGAATCAAACTTTGTTGAAGTTGCCATTGGAGTGTCAATAGGTTTGACATTGTCTAGATCAAACTTCTTTAGCAGATCTTTTGTATACTTGGCTTGATTTATGAACGTCCCATTATCAGTTTGTTTGATTTGCAGTCCGAGAAAGAATTTTAGCTCTTCCATCATGCTCATCTCAAACTCATTCTGCATACACTTAGAAAATTCTTGACACAGAGATTCATCAGTAGATCCAAATATAATATCATCAACATAGATTTGAATTAAAAGAAGTTTGCCATTAAAAGACTTAATAAACAGTGTAGTGTCAACCTTGCCTTTTGAAAAACCATTGTCAAGTAGAAAAGAGCTTAAACGATTATACCAAGCACGAGGTGCTTGTTTTAAACCGTATAAGGCTTTCTTCAACTTGAAAACATGATCTGGGTTTTTGAAATCCGTGAAACCTGGAGGTTATGCTACAAAAACTTCTTCTTTTATAAATCCATTTAAAAAAGCACTCTTGACATCCATTTGAAATAGTTTGAAATCATGAAAACATGCAAATGCACATAACATGCGAATGGATTCTAATCTCGCAACTAGGGCATAAGTCTCATCGTAGTCGATACCTTCTTCTTGATTGTATCCTTGAGCTACGAGTCGAGCCTTATTACGAGTCACTAAACCATTCTCATTAAGTTTATTTCGGAATACCCAACGGGTGCCAATGATCGGATGATCAATAGGCCTGGGAACAAGTTCCCAAACTTGATTCCGTTCAAATTGGTTTAATTCCTCTTGCATAGCATCTATCCAAAAACTATCACTACATGCTTCATCAATAGTTTTGGGTTCTAGCTGTGAAATAAATGCAACACTAGAAACAATATCTCTACTGGATGTACGAGTACTTACTCCTTTGGTAATATCACCAATTACCAAATTTTTTGGATGATCAGCTGTAAATTTCAACCTTTTCGGTAGATTCTGAAGGTAGCTGGTTCCTGGATCTTCTCTAGGAGGTTCAGCTAGTGCAGAGCTTGGTTGAGAATCAGCTGGAGTTGTGCTTGGTACAGATGTATCTTCGTCATTGTCATCATAGTCATTTGATTCAATTCATCAAAAGTAACATTGATTGACTCTTCGATGATCATGGTACGTTTGTTGAAAACTCTGTATCCTTTGCTCTTGGCCGCATAACCTAAAAATATACCTTCATCGGCCTTTTTATCAAATTTTCCCAAATTGTCTTTTGTATTAAGAATAAAACATTTACAGCCAAATATTCTAAAGTATGAAACAGATGGAATTCTATCAAACCATAACTCAAATGGAGTCTTCTTCGATTTGGGTCGAATTAGAACTCTATTGAGAACAAAGCAAGCTGTATTGATAGCTTCAACCCAGAAATATTTGGGTAGACTAAACTGGTTTAACATCACTCTGGCCATTTCGGTTAGAGTTCTGTTCTTACGTTCCACAACTCCTTTTTGTTGTGGAGTCCTAGGGCAGGAGATCTCGTGTATAAAATCGTGTGTCATAAAATTGCTCAAAATTAGCATTCTCGAATTCGCCTCCATGATCGCTTCTTATGCGAGTGATCATGTAACCTTTTTCATTCTGTACTTTCTTGCAAAAGGCGACAAATTCGGATAATGCATCATTCTTGCGTGTCAAGAAATATATGCACGTGTATCTAGAGAAATCATCTACAATTACGAAAGCATAAAGTTTACCTCCGAGGCTAGCAACTCTGCTAGGACCAAATAAGTCCATATGAAGCAATTGTAGAGGTCTAGTAGTACATACTGCATTTACTGATTTGAATGTGGATCTGGTAGCTTTGTTCCTTTCACATTGACTGCATACCGAATCCTTCTTGAATGTAATATCCGGTAAACCGCGTACTAGCTTCTTTGTGGATAATCTTGATATTGTATCCATATTAGCGTGACCGAGTCTCATATGCCACAGATGACTCAGATCACTCTTGGCCATTAAGTATCTACTTGAAATGTTAGTTTCTTCTAACAAATAGAAAACATATATATTGTCTTCCCTGATACCTTCAAAGATAGTACTACCAGTTGAGCTATCAACTATAGTACATTTGTCTTTGCCAAAGTTGATTCCATAACCATGATCGGCTAGGTGACTTATGCTGAGTAGGTTATGTTTCAACTCGGTAACCAGACAGACATCCTTAATCACAGGATAGGGAGACTTACCAACATCACCGATACCAATAATATACCCTTTCAAATTATTACCGAAGGAGACATAGCCTTCCTTCTTTTTCTTCGACAGTGTTGCAAATAGGGTAGCGTCACCGGTCATATGTCGTGAGCAACCGCTGTCGAGGATCCATTTGCTTCTAGCATGTGAAGGGTGTTCCACCTACAAAATAGTTTGCAGATGAAACCTTTGGTACCCATTTCTTGTAGGGTCCTGAATTGTTAGCTTTAGGTATCCAAGTATAAACATTTAAATCAACAAGCTTTCTCATTCTACATGCAGATGATATATGACCAATGAGGCCATAATAATGACATTGTGCATGTCGAGTGTTGAAAGCTGAGTAGTGTGCATGGTTGGTAGGTTTAGGTTTTCTAGTATAGAAGAAAGCATACCTATAATCTTGTTTGGGCTTAACCTTTTGGGGTAAAGGTTTTATAGGGTTAGGTCTGACAGTGCTTGGCTTGGGAATGTTCCGATTTTTCGGTAAGTGACACGTGTTAGGGAAGGAAGCAGCAGGCTCAGGCGTTTTCCTAACCTAATTTCCAATCTTTTGGAAGTGTCATACAACTTAGTATAATCAAAAGTAAGTGATTCCATTCTGATTTGTGCACATTGAAGACTTTTCTTCTCTATAGAAAGTTCTTCCTTGAGTTGGTCAATAATTTTGTCTTTCTCTTCAGATGACTTGGTAGTCTCGTATAATAAGAGCTTTATTGAAGAAAGCTCACCAGACTCACTAACATTATTTCTAACCTCAGCTAGTAGGTCGGTAAGTCTATCTATTTCACCTTAGTACTCTTTGAGTACCATCTTAGCGGTCTGATACTTACTATACAATTTCCTGTAATCAGTCATCAGGTCACTGAAGGCATCTTCTAATTGCTCAAAGGTGAAGTCATCATAAGTATCAACTATAGGTTCAGTAGGTACCTGATCGGATGCCATAAAGCATACGTTTGCAGCGTCTTCAGATTGTTCGTCTTCTGAGTCGCTGGCTTCGCTTTTATGCCATATGCTGGTGTTGGCATATTTCCGTGATGTTGATCTCTTCAGGTTCCCTTTTTCATACCTGTTGCTCTTCTTGCTTGATGATGAGTTTGTGGGACAATCCTTCTTCATGTGTCCCTTCTTCTTGCAACCATAGCAGACAGCATCTTCTTGGTACCAGTTGTTGCTGTTGTTCTCTTTGACTCTCTTCTCATGTCTCATGAATCTTTTGAACTTCCTTGCTAGTAGTGCTTGATCTTCAGCGTCAGATCCACTGCTGTCTGAGTCATCTTCAGCGGCTTTTCTGTGCTGAGCCTTGAGAGCGATTGTCTTCTCCTTTGGTGCAGGCTCTTCAAAATCTTGTAGCTCCAGTTCATGAGTGAGTAGCTTACCCATGAGTACTTCGAGGGACATAGTTGTGAGGTCGTTCCCTTCAATGATTGCAGTAGCCTTTGGAATCCAGTTCTTGGTGAGAGCTCGCAGGAGTTTGCGAATCTTTTCATAGTTACTGTAATCTTTGCCTAGGGAGGACAAAGGATTTACAATATCCAAGAACCTCTCGAACATTTGTGTAACTGTTTCGTTGGGCTTCATCTTGAACGCCTCGTACTCTTGAGTAAGTCTGCTGACTTTAGATTCCTTGACTTGAGTCGTGCCTTCATGTGTGACTTCAAGTAGCTTCCATACTTCATTAGCCGTTGTGTAGATAGACACCCTGTTAAATTCAGTTCTGTCTAAAGCACAAAAGAGAGCATTAATGGCACGTGCATCAAGACTGGCCCTTTTCTTTTCTTCCTTTGTGGAATAATGCTAATTAAAAATGTTAGCAGCACAATCACAGAATATTAATCACAACTGAAATAAAGTAAAGACAGAGTTAAGAGAGCAAACGCAAAGACAGCGATGTATACTGGTATCCCTCTGTTAAGGACTAATCCAGTCGGTAGAACTCTTGCTACCAGTTGAATCCACTATTGGAAAAACTGTAAGTTTTCTTACGAAGTCCTTGCAACTTCTACAACGCGAGCTTTGATACGAAGAACTCGTCTAACTTCAAATGTGAAGAGGTATTCTTCAATCAAGCCTTCTGATTATAATCTCTCAGAAACTTCTAGACCGTACCACACTGGCAAATTGACTAGAGGATTGTAACTGGCTTGGGATCTGAAATTGAAAGCTCTAGAAAACTCTTTGGAAGACTGAAAGCTTTAGATAGAGAGAAGATTGAAAGTGAATGAGTGAGTTGAAATGATCGAAATCCTTCTCTATTTATAGGAGTTCCAAAGGCAGACTTCTGACAGAATTCGGGCAGAATTCGGGCAGAACTCTATGAGCAAATCTCGGTCAAATCCGCAACTGCAGGAGGACCAAGTTTCAAGGATTCAAAATCACAACGGCCACTAACCGAACTCTGGCCGAACTCTGGCCGAACTCGATCCGAGTTCTGTCAGGGTTAAGTTAGGGTTTAGTTAGGGTTTTGAAAAAGCTTTTGGTGATCTTTGAAAACCTTTTTGAAAACCTTTTTGTAGACCTTTTTGAGAGGTCATTTTAAAAACATTTTGAACTCATTTGAGGGTAGCCTATTTGCCAGTACGACTCGGTGTACAACATATTTCTAGACTCAAATAAAATAAAAAATACATTGCATAAGGAATTACAGACTCGAGTAGACAAACAGATCTTCGGTCTTGAATTCAGTGGATAGCCAATCTTGATCATGTCCAAGAATCCGAGATGTCCCGTATATCCAGACAGAGTTTGATCAATTATTAAAATCAGGTTGACCATATGACCAATGGGCCAACACCGACCTCACCCGTCCGGCGCCTCCCACCGCGCCGCGCCGGAACACCTCTTCCTCCGCTCCTCCCTCTTCATATTCTCTCGATTTCCCCTTTTCTTTTCGTCTCTCACCCGTCCCTCTCAGTCTTCTCTCACTCATTCTTATTTTACTTTTGGCTACGGAAGTTCTCCTCCTCTCGAGGAGAAGAAGCCAAAAAAAAAGGGGCCACACGTATATTGGTTATTTTTATTTATTATTATTTACTTATTTTTTATTTTTTTACTGGTTTATTCTTATTTTTATTTACTTGTTTTCTTTGTTAACTGAAATAAATTATATTATTAATATTACGATGATGGTTTGATTAATAGTACTAACTATGGTATTGTATTTTACTGTTATTATTATTATTATTATTATTATTATTATTATTATTATTATTATTATTATTATTATTATTATTATTATTAGTATTATTATTTCCATTATAGTTATTGTGTTACAGTACAGGTATCTAAGGTATTATTATTTCTATTATTTTATTATTCTATTATTACAATTATTAATATTGTTATAGTATTTTGTTGTTGTGGGTATTTTAAGAAGATCAACCACTAAAGTTTTCTTAATTTTTATTATTATTACTATTATCTTGTTTCTATGTATAATGGAGGAAGAAGCTAGCTATTTTACTGATTTAATATAATTATTATTATTATCACTAATTTTATTATGGTTATTGTTGAGGTTACTTGCAAAACTATCTATTTGCTAAATATTATTATTTATAAAATTTTATGAAAATATTATTTTTCTAGACTTATAAAAGAAAACCAATTTTAATATTATGATTACTTTTCTAAAATTATATAATTATTATTCAGTTCCTTTATTCTTCCGTCCATGACCAGCCCGATTACTCCCGTTTCCTCACCAATTCTGTACTCCCATATATCTACCTTAACTAATTTGACCCTTCTGGACCCAATGGAACTATCCGTGTCACCACCCGAGGTCTCCTTGTACAGTTGTTGCACCAAATTTGTAGATCGTGCCACCTTGATCATCGCAGCACACCAGGCGTACTACCAGACAAGACACCTTGCCATTTGTTGTTTAATTATTTTAGCTCATATTTCATTCATTATTTATTTTCTTTATGCAAAATAAACTGTGATACATGGCATAACTGTTAGAACTTATTGTTCATTTATATTTCCTGCTGTGTATTATTTTCTTACAAATTAAACCTAGATTTAAGGGACCACCTTGTGTGTTGCATTTATTGGCCTTGACACGTTGTAACACGAAGTTGTGTGTCGCATGTAGGACACAGAAGTGCGTGATTGGCTGGCCACCAGTACGTACAAGCCGTACGATAGGAATAACCGCTAATAGAGGTTGCATGCTAGTTTGACTTAGCGGTTATAGTGGTTTGTGTTGTGGATACAACACAGTAGGCATTGGGCGGGGAGGACAATTCCTTAGCGTATGGGCTTAGATGCACTTCCCTTGTGACCCGGACTCTCCGCTGGAGATACGGGATTGATGACCCATGATTACTGATGGGGCCTCTGGTGCCCAAGGGGGACTACGCCGATCCTATTTAGCCAGGGCCCATGCATAGGAAGGATTGTTCTTAACAACATTTCACTTAGAATGGTAGGCTACCCTATCCGTTAGGTACGAGTACTTTTGGTTTGGGTACTTGTATCTGACCGTGGCTTGGAACAATAACTTGTCGCGGATTAGTTCGTCACATCTTATCCTTGTTTGGTTGTAGGTGTGACTTACTACTTCGATGAGAAGGTATTGAACCTTGTTGGGGTCCGGATACCATATTGGATTCATAGCATGGGAAGATACGTTACCGTGAATTAGTTTACCATCTCCTGTCCTTGTTTGGTTGGGGGGATGGTACGCTCGTTCAGTAGGTGCATATTGGAACATGTTATAATTCGATTTACTTATTTATTTGAGCAATATTTATTCAGTTTAAATGGCATGATATTATGTGTCTTGTTACGTCCTTCTGAGGACCTGGTTGTCTTGCCAGGTGTGTGCTATTGTCTTTCGCAGGTGCTTTAGCTCTAGCCGTGTTCATTGCTATATCTCGAGGATGATTGCACTTGGATCGTCTTCGCTTCGTTCGCCACTCATTTCATTTTCTATGTACTTTTCTTTATTTTGTTGGTAGTGGATTTGTCTCCGCCCAACATATTGTATCAAGACAAATTCATAGTTGATTATATGAAACCTTTTATTTTTGTGGATGAGATTAGTTATGGTTCTACTGCATTTTACAGCTCATGTATTTATATGAGGCTTCCATATATTGGAGTATACTTCGTATGAATACAGCTGGCATGTCTACGTTCCTAGTCCTACGTATTTTGGGATTGGGGCGTTACACTAGGCTACGTTAAATGTTGTTTAACCATACAAGGAAGATAATAGTAATTTTCCCTGACATAATCTTTGTAGCACCATGATTCCCTATATTTGGTTAACTACCCAAAAATTGGTTTAAGAAAGTTAATTATTACCATATAACCTACAATTATGTATGTGTCTATGTCCTAATTCAAATCAGAATATGTTCTCCAAAATTTATGCCCTAATTTCATATTAATTATTAAAATTTAATTAAATCAGAATATGTTTGGTATCATAGCCAATTTTATGCCAAAATTTCATATTATTATAAATCAGAATATATTCTCCCAATTTACGTCCTAATGTCATAATAAAAAAAATCAGAATATATATATATATATATATATATATATATATATATATATATATATATATATATATATATATATATATATATATATATATTCTCCAAAATTTACACAAAATAAAATTCTAATGGCAATGGTAAGATTTGGAGAAATGACTTGGGTTTGAAATTGGGGATTAGGGCTTGCTTCTTCTCCAATTTGTCCTTCTTTGTTCCATCTTCATCTTCTTCCAATCCTTCTTCTTCTTCTTTTTTTTTGAAGAATAAGGAGGTTAGGGTTTATTTGATGATGGTGGTAAGGATGGAGATGAAAATGATGGTGGTGATAATGGTGGAGGTGACGGTGAGGGCGGCAGCCAGGAGGGAGGCCGCCGGCGGTGGAGGGCCAGCCGGCCGTAGGCGGAGCCGGCGACGGCAGCGGGTGGCCGGCGGCGGGAGCGGCAACAGCAACCGCAATCTCAGTAGCAGCAGCAGCAGTAATGAGAGAAGGGAGGAGGGAGAGAGGGATTTGTATGTGTGTGTGTAGAGGAAGGAGAGGAAGAAGAAATAATAAAGGGAGAGAGAGAGATGATGTGGCTTACAAAGAGAACTTCTCTTCATGCAAGTGACCATGTGGCATTATGCAATGCCACATGCCTAAGAGTTTGACACCTAACCCAATGAGTTGGCAAGTCTAAAAATACAATTGCAAAATTTTCCTAGAGGCCATAATGCAAAAATTTATATAAAATAATTTTAATTACAAACATTATTATTATTTATTATTATTATCTTTTGTTATTATTATTAATATTAGGAAATTAATTAGGGCATTTAAAACAAAATCTTCATTTCTAAATTCAATTTAACAATTAATAGAAAAAAATTTTATGGAAAAGCAGCTATGACACAAATACATATAACTTGCCACCAAGACTAGCAATTCTACTTGGTCCAAATAAGTCCATATGCAACAATTATAGAGGTCTAGTGGTACTTACAGCGTTCTTGGATTTAAAGGCGGATCAGGTAGCTTTGTTCTTTTCATATTCGCTACATACCGTATCCTTCTAGAAAGATATGTCCGGTAAGTCTCGTACCAACTTCTTTATGAATAGTTTTAAAATTGTGTCCATGTTTGCATGACCGAGTCTCATATGCCATAGTTGACTTTCAATGCTCTTGGCCATCAAGCATCTACCTGCTTTGTTAGCATATTCTAACACATAGAAAACATATATGTTGCCTTCCCTGATACCTTCAAAGATAGTACTACCAGTTGAACTATCAACTATAGTACATTTGTCTTTGACAAAGCTAATGACATAACCGTGATCAGCTAAATGGCTTATGCTGAGCAGATTATGTTTTAACTCGGTAACTAGATAGACATATTTAATCACAGAATATGGAGCCTTACCAATGTCACCGATACCGATTATGTACCCTCTTAAATTATTACCGAATGAGACGTATCCTTCTTTATTCTTCTTCAACAGTATTGCAAATAATGAAGCATCACCGGTCATGTGCCGTGAACAACTGCTGTCGAGGATCCATTTGCTTCTAGAATGTGAAGGGCGTTCCACCTACAAAACAATTTACAAATAAAACTCTTGGTACCCATTTCTTATAGGGTCCTGACAGGTTAGTTTTTGGTATCCACGCATAAAAATTTAAATCTACTAACTTTCTGATTCTACATGTAGAGAATATATGACCAATGAGGCCACAATAATAACATTGTGAATGTTGAGTATTGAAAGTTGTATGAGGTGCATGATTGGTAGGTTTTGGTTTCCTAGTATAGAAAAATGCATGCCTATTAGTCTTCTTGGGCATAGGTTTAGTATGGCTTGGTCTGACAGTGTTTGGTTTGGGTGTGTTCCGATGATTCGGTAATTGATACGTGTTAGAATAGGAAGCAGCAACTTCAGGCCATTTTTCTAAACTAATTTCCAACTTTTTGGAGGTGTCATATAATCTAGTGTAGTCAGATGTAAGTGTTTCCATTCTGACTTGTGCACACTGGAGACTCCTTCTCTCCTTAGATAAGTCTTTCTTTAGCTGGATGATAGTTTGGTCTTTTTTCGGGATAACTTGATAGTCTCGTGTAACAACAGCTTAATAGATGAAAGCTCACCAGACTCAATAGAAGAGTCATTATTTCTAACATCAACTAATTGGTCGGTAAGTATTCCTATCTCACCTTTGTACTCTTTAAGTACCTTCTTAGAGGTTTTATATTTACTACGCAGTTTCCTGTAGTCATTTAACAGGTCACCGAACGCCTCTCCTAATTACTCAAAGGTTAAATCATCATAAGGATCAAACAGAGGATTAGTAGTTACATGATCTCAAACCATCAAGCATACATTTGCAGTATCATCTGATTATTCGTCTTCTGAATCGTTGGCTTCGCTTTCATGCCATATGCTTGTATTGGCATACTTCCTTGATGTAGATCTCTTTAGGTAGCCTTGTCATATTTGCTGCTTTTTCTTGTTGATGATGATGTTGTTGGACAATCTTTCTTCATATGTCCTTTCTTCTTACATCCGTAGCAAATAGGATCTTCCTCGTTGTTGTTGTTGTTATCTTTTGTTCTTTTGTTGAATCTCATGAACTTCTTGAATTTTCTTACAAGAAGAGCTTGATCTTCAGAGTCAGAGTCGCTGTCGTCAGAATCATCTTCGACAGTTCTTCTATGTTGAGCCTTGAGAGCGATCGACTTTTCTGACTTCTCCTTTGGTGTAGCATCTTCAAAGTCTTGAAGTTCTAACTCGTGAGTGAGTAGCTTACCCACGAGTGTTTCCAGAGACATTGTTGAGAGGTCTTTTCCTTCAATAATTGATGTAGCCTTTGGAATTCAGTTCTTTGTGAGAGCTCGTAGAATTTTGCGAATCTTCTCATGGTTACTGTATTCCTTGCCTAATGAAGACAAAGGATTTATAATATCCAAGAATCTCGTAAATATCTGAGCGACAGATACACTTGGCTTCATTTTGAACGTCTCATACTCTTGAGTAAGTCTGCTGATCTTTGACTCCTTGACTTGTGTTGTTCCTTCGTGGGTTACTTCGAAAAGTTTCCACACTTCATTTGATGTTGTGCAAGTCGATACCCTGTTGAATTCAGTTCTCTCTAAAGCATAAAATAAAGCGTTAATAGCACGTGCGTCAAGACTGGCCTTTTTCTTTTCATCCTCAGTATATTCATCATGGGGTTTATCAACTAAAACTCCATCAACAGTAATACGAGGAGGCTTTTTAGCCATCAATAACTATAGACCATAAGTCAAAATCAAGAGATTTTAAGAAAAAACTCATCCGTGTCTTCCAATAAGTGTAGTTTGTGCCGTCAAACAGTGGAGGTCTGTTTGTGGCTTGGCCTTCACTTGTAAATTTCATAGTTGCCATGTGTAATACTGTGATCTATAAAATAATTAAAAATAACTGCAGTTTTACCTTGCTTTACCTGTATAACCCGCTTTGATACCAATTATAGGAACGAAGTCGTAAAGCAGAATACTCTAGAGGAAGGTGAATAGAGTAGGCAGCGGAATATTGCTAATAAAAACTTGTTAGCAGTTAGATCATAGAAATAATAATAATCACAAAGTAATAACTGTAAAGAAAATAGTGATCAGAAGGCAAACGCAAACACAGAGATTTATACTGGTTTTCCTCTTGTGAGGACTAGTCCAGTCGGAAGAACTCTAGCTTCTAGTTGAATCCACTATTGAAAAATCTCACAAGTTTTCATACGAAGCCCTTACAACTTCTACAGATGCGAGTTTTGATACAAAGAACTCGACCAACTTCAGTTTTGAAGAGTCTTTCTTCAATCAAGCCTCTGATTACAATTTCTCTTAAATCTTTTAGACCATACTGTCATGCCCCGCTCCCGTAGGAGCGATCATCCTCGCTAAGGCATGATGCCGCACGGGCCTAGGTCGTGCCCGTGCAAGGCTAATCCCAAAAATGGCCGATTTGAGCTAGGCCACAGAGTCGCACAGAGTGTCCCCATTTGCAGCGGAAAGTAAATAAACACAAATTAAAACGAATTCAAACTCTTTATTGATTTTCAAAAAGTTTACAAGCGGCGCTAGGCCAAGTTTACAAGTCTCTCTCGCTCTCTCTCTCTAAAACATAAAAGGCGTGCCAAATGGCTTACAACATAGAATGATTCATGGCGATGTTCCGATACATTATGTCCTGTATATGGTGCTTCAGCTCCTTGCAACGCTCTAAGTCTCCAGAGTTGGCTCCGCACCTTAGCACGTTCGAGGAAAGCTCCATACCCGATAACGTCTCCTGCTTCCTGCAAGCAATCTATGGGGTTATCCGTACATTGTTATGTACTGGTTGGGAGGCTAGCTCGCCCACAATGCTATCATTACCAAACACGTTCTATTTACTTTTGTGCACCATCTATCATTCATTGTCTTTCTAATCTTGCCTTAGGGTCAGTTTTATGGCATATTTCATAACCTATCTCGTGTTGCCGAATCAAGTGTTTGCATGGAAATACATGCACGACTTACCCATACTTACCGTCCGGCCTTTTCTGTCCAAAATAAACCAAGTTAGTCGACAATTCAATATAAACTTTCAATGTTAAGGGCGTGTCCCTGCCTCAGGTCCTAGTGCGACGTAGGCATGTTTTCTAACTCGATTTCTTTTACGAAGTACTCTCAATCATTTGGTGTGTTACAATCAAGCCTGTTTAGAAGGCGCTTCATTCAGTTAACTTAGACTACTTTGTTTCAATGCAATGACTTGCACGTGGATTGCCACCAGCAAAGCCCACTTAATCTGTCATGCCCCGCTCCCGTAGGAACGATCGTCCTCGCTAAAGTGTGATGTCGCACGAGCCTAGATTGCGCTCGTGCAAGGCGGGTTCCATAACGACCAATTTCAGCGGCTACGACGGGGTCGTCGCACAGAAGTCCCATGCAGAGACATTGAATAATAGCATCGAAAATTAAGAACAAACACAAGTTATTCAAAGAAGCTCTTTACTGATATTGAAACAAAGGTTACAATAGGGCGTAAGGCCAAGATTACAAGTCTCCCAAGCTCACTCATTCTCATATTACAAGTCACTCAGCTTTCTCTCTCATCTCTCAAATACAAGTCTTAACTCCAGCAGAAGCTTCGAAAGACGACGTCCATACATTATGTCCCGTATAAGTCTTGGATACATGCGACCGCACGCTTCGAATCGCCAAGGAACTTTGTGCCTCGACGCATCCAAGCGAGCTCCGCGCCACGAGCATCTACATATGCCTGCACATATAAACTATGTGGGTGTCAGTACTCAACTATACTGGTGGAATGAGCACCTCGCCCACCCATACAAAACCAACACGTTAATTTACTTTGTGCAACTTAGTCCCCTTTTATGATTGTCTTACTACTCTTGCCTTAGGATCAATTTTAGGACCGACTCCTTGGCCTATTCTGTGTCTCTAGACCATCTCGTACTTGCAATGTTAACTCGTACCTTGCCTCAAGACCCTTCTCGTGCCAACAACGTTAACCTATCGAGTCGTGTTTGCCTTACGTCTTAAAATCAGAGACACAACTATGCGATGAGGCTCCATTTCTGTGTGACCGTGCTACAATTAACCCTTGCTGAGGCCGTGCCTCGCAACTCAATGAGACTCGATCATATCGTCGCCTCACGGCCCTTTGCTACTAAATCATTACTGACCCATCAAACTTGTGAACTAAGTGTCACTCGACCAACTTTGCCCTGCGGCATCTCCTGACTTAAACTCAAGACAACTCAATCATAACATGCAACTTATATACCGACAACATAATACTTGATGCCACATCTCGTGCCGAAGCACGGGATCTTTATTGCAGCCAAATCTTAGGCCCAAACATTGTCTTTTGACCGAGCACGCATTCGACTCGACTCTTGATTTACTTTACCTAATACTCGACTCAGTCTAAAGGCACACTCGCGGATTGTCGCCCGTGCCGACTCATCTATATGAGGTCACTAGCATGACAAGTTATTATAGACACATAGCTTGCGGTTGGCCGGGACCCTTCCAGCGCAAGGTAGCTAGCCCCCTGGAAGTCTCCAACTAACCCGGTGCTATCAAGTCAGCACAACTATTACCGTGTTTCCTTTCTTGGCCAAAACGGTCCCATGGCCCTGGGTTGCCGTTACGGGGAAACTCTACCTTGTCGACAAGTTGTCCAATGACCATGCAAGACCCTTCACTCAAACTGACGTCTCACACAGTCATTCTCCTTTCAGTGTTATCATCTCTTTCAAAACCACGTTCAGGACTTCATTCCTTGAGACCCCTCAAGGACCCCTCGACGACCCACGGTCGCGAGCATTCTTTCCATGTTACCATATCATTTCATTCAACTCAATGCCTATTCAATAGTCCTTTCTCCAAAAACTCATTAAATCAACCGTGGTTTATGCCTTAAATACTAAGTCCGTGCATCGTACCTTAGGCCCATCGTGCTCTACGTGATACTATCGCCCAACTAATACTCCATACGACTAGCTTTGAAACCGTATGACTTCGTGGCTATACTCAGCCGTAGAACTCATAGGATCGTGCTTGGAATGACTTAGGTCGACCGCTATCACTTTGTCTAAGTTCACCAAGCCTACAACTTAACTCAAGGGATGAGCAAAGGCTATGCTGAGCCTTACATCATGGAAGCGTGTATGCTTTATCGAGCATTTATGCGGGCGATGCCTATGACTTAGGCTACGTTCATACTTCGCCTACTCAACCAACTTTTCTTCTCCCAAGACACGGGACGAAGGATCGAGTGTCATTTTCAAAGCACGCCGTGTACCAACTCTAAGCCGACCGTTGGACCTTTCCATATTCTAACTCAATTCGATCCGTCGGGATTATTTCCTTTCGCTATGTGAATTCGTCTCTTTTATTATCAAGCCTACTTGTGCAAGTTGAAAATATGTGATTTATTATGTGAAGGCTAAGATGAGGTAAGTTCACCGAAACTACCCCACCTGAGGAGTGGTCGTCTCGACCGAGCGATGTCTTCGAGCAGCCGTTGCAAGGCTAAGTCCGAACGCCGTCGGCGTTTCGATTCCTCCGATTGACTGAACGGGACGGGCACTACATCATACACCACTCAGAAAAAGTTTCGTCCTTGAAACTAACTGAGTACACTTATCGATTTATCACTTTTACTCAACATTCAAGAACTCTCGTACACACTATGCCTATGCATTTTCTAAATCCGAGCCACGCTCGTGCTACCCTCAATCCTTTCTTCAAAACTTATGATCTCAAAATTCCTGACACTTCTCCGTTCCTCAAGTCTCATTTGATTCCACGTATTACTTAGTTGGATCGTGCACATATTCTAGACGTCCCCAAAATACATACATTTTAGCCAAGCCTCGTGATAGAGAATCTTCCATCACCATTCGAGTCGGATCGTGCAATATTCGGGCGTCCCTCATATACATACATGTCAACCGATACTCATGAGTGGTGCCTCCATAAATCCTACCACTTCGCACTCGGACGTCTGCCTAACCGCTAGGCTCTGTCTTTCCGTCAGTATTGGAATCATAGTTCCCAAACAACAATATCAACACTGACCCCATCCTAAGGTCAAACCAACTTGATAGTACGGGGTTTTCTACCCAAGCTCGCATCACTCTGATTTTTAAACTTCGAGCATAGATTGCCGACACACATCCTAACATTTGTCGCACGGGGTCCGAGTCATTCAGCAAAGCTATCCTATGACAACTTACGTTCAACCAATTCTATGACGTCTCAATATCGCTCGTTCAACAAGCCATTTCGCGTAGTCTATCTTTTCAAACACGTTCGACATAATCTGACTATCAATCCTTCCAAATCAAGCACGCTATGACACGATTTATTTCTAAACCATAATTCACATTTTATATTTTCTAAGTCGTTCATCTCAATTCACGTATTCGATCATGAGGTCGTCTAGCTTAACAATATGTTGCGCCCCGATCTCACGCGATTCAGATTATCCACGGTGGGCATGAATCACCATACACGCTCCCGCAGGATAGTCATCCTCATCGGGACGTAACTCTTGTTTTGTGTCTACACTAATTCATTCTCGATGCGCGGATTGGACCTACTCAATCCTCAAGTTTATTTCATTCATCAATCGCAAGTCTAAACATCCTCAAATTTTCCTTCACATCAAACCGACAAGTCGAGACAATCAAAGTTGTCGCATCCTAATTTTTCAAGTTCGATCATTCCCGCGACATGAATCATCATGTCAGCGCTCACGCAGAACAATCGCCCCAAATCCGACGCGATGCATGTGCGAGACTGGAGTTGCACTCGCGCAAGACAAGATCATCGACATTGTGGTTATCAACGTAACCATAAAGACACGATCATTTTCATCCACCATTCATCTCAATCAAAATTCTAAGCATAGCATCCAACCGAACAATAACACTTGCACGATCATCTTTCGCCGAATTAGAGTGCCCCCGAGTTATCGCATATCGATCTTTGATACGCCTCAATACCATCGATGATATGTATAACCTGACGATCTTCCTTTGCAACGAATTTCGAGTCGTGCAAATGATGCTATCGTCCGACTGGATAGTCTCCTCGACATTCAAATTCAAGTTCGATCATTATCCCTTAAATCATTCACAACATCAATTTTCTCAATTTGCATCGTCCCTTTGTTAACTCAAATCATCAAGCAACATTCAATCTAATCCTCAGAGTCATTACGTAACTTCAAAATTCAACTTTTCATGCACGCTATCTATCTGTCGTGCTAACTTTTCATATACGATCCATATAAATTTCTTTGATCAAGTCATTCGTTCGCTACACCTTAACTTTTTTCTCGATTCGATTTCACCTACTCAATTATTTTTGTATTTTATACTCGCGCAATCCTCAATCCCGTACATGTTCCGTGCGCGTCCATTTCTAAGTTATTCGAACCGACTCATCAAAATTTTCAAGACTACGTCTTGTTCAACGACACTCAATCTAAGGCTTTGTATAATACGACGCTTGCTGATAGACTCACCGACACCCCGCATCCTTAATCGATCGATCAACATCTGTAATACCTGTGGTTCGTATTACGTATTTCTGGAATACGTGTACATATTTATTCTTGTATTGCATGATTCCTTGTTTAGTTTTCTTCATGGCTTGGCTTGGTTTATTCTTGGCCCGGGTTGTCTTGGTTCGGTTGGGATTATTTTGGTTCATCATGAACCATGGATAAACCCCCTACCTACCACCACCTTTGATATTTATTGCCATTTCTTCTTTCTCTCTCTTCATTACTCATCTTCTTCTTCCCCATTACTTCCTTACCTACCAAAGAGAGGGAGAGAGAGGTCTAGGCAAGTGCAACTTGCTTTCACAAGAGCGCTCATTTTTATTGTTCCATTAGCTTCTCCTCATGCTTCTAAGACACATTAGAACTTGTCATTTTCCATTTTGAGGCTTTAATTCTTGTAGATCTAGAAATTAGTTACTTTCGAATTTTGGTGGTTTTGATCTATTAAACTTCTTTGTTTTCAAGTTTTGATGGTTCCATGTTGTAGAAAATTTTATTCTACCCAATTTTGACCTTTGAAAAGTTGGATTTGGACTTGTTTTGACCAAGTTATGGACTTTTGAAGCTTTGGGTTCAACCATGGAGTTCTTGTTGATTTGGAGAAAACAGTGAGCAGTGCGCGAGCTTTTTAGCTTGTGCCACTGAGTTGTGCGCGCTCTTTAGCGCAGCACAGTCCCCATACGCTGCCTTTTAGGAGCGTATGACTCGCATACGCTCGCTTGCTTGACAAGGAGTCGTATGGACCCCATACGCTGCCTTTTGGAGGCGTATGACTCGCATACGCTCGCTTGCTTGACAAGGAGTCATATGGAGTACATACGCTGCCTTTTGGGAGCGTATGACTCGCATACGCTCGCTTGCTTGACAAGGAGTCGTATGGACCCCATACGCTGCCTTTTGGAAGCGTATGACTTGCGTACGCTGACTTGAGCGTAGCCTGACCTGAGCGTAGCTTGACTTGAGCGTAGCCTGACCTGAGCGTAGCTTGACCTGAGCGTAGCCTGATTACCCTGGATCTTCTATAGCCTTGTATATTGATATTTTATTAGATATTTAACGTCCATTTTATATCCTTACGCCTTTTGTCATGAACTTGATAATCACGAATTTATGTAATATGTTTGGAAGGGATAATTGAGCCTGACACGATAGTGACCCGTAGTGGTGCACTCCTGACATGAGTAACATGACATGACCTGATAGTGGCCCATCGTGGCGCACTCCTGACTAGTACACTTGACCTGATAACCTGACATGTTATATCTTGATAAGCTGTTGTGACGGCTACCTGACATGACATGACCTGTATAATAACCTGGACATCGTGGGTGATTGTGCTTGTATAAATAAACCAGTCCTGTCTTGCATCATGTCTAGGATGGGACTCCTGAGTACCACGGTCAGGAGTACCTATTGAAATGAACTAAGGACTAATAACTAGATTAATACATTAGTCATGAAGAGATTTCCCAGCTACAGGCAATCCCGTTACCTGGGCACGCCTTGGGATCTGTAGCCTGCCGTCGAGTATGGCACATTTCCAGCATACTGTCATGTGTTGCACCCTTCAAGCTACCTAAGGGTACATTCGTTTCCCGGACGATGTACCCACCTGAATTCAACTCTAATCTATTAACCCGGGTAACCTGGATGGTCTGCAGGGCTTGTGGCTGTGGAATAATCTCACTGCATCTTATTAGTAATTAAGCTTGTGACAACCCTAGTTAGTTAAAGTATCAAGCCGTAATTTTTGCTTGGCCGTGAAGTGATTGGACGGAGTCTAACCAGTCTAGTCTTGCCCCGATCCTGTTCCAGATTATTGAATGACCAGAATACTTGTATTTATTTTACCGATAAATGGTGAGAATTCCAAGTTCTGTTCAGACGAAGGGTTACAACCCCGGTCCTTGTTTGGTTTACGGGTTGTAACCTAGTTATCTGAAAAGTTCCATGGTTATCTCGTCGTATATCATCCTGGTGTATTTTCTTTATTTCCAGTTCTTACTTTATTTTTATCTTGTGCTGATTGCTGGTTTTAGTTCTTAAGTGAAGCTTCCTTTGTGGCACTTGCTCTTTCTGGGGTCTGACCCAGCTGGTTTTGTGTGACCAGATTTCGGAGCAGCTCCAGAGGATCTACCGACCTTCCAGCCAGATGGTGAACACTAGAAGAAATCCTGGCAACGAATGGGTTATTTTGGCTCTCCCACTTTATTGTGAAAATTATTCTTTTGAGACGTTTAGCCGACGAGCACATGTTTAGCTCGATTGCACTTTTACTTATTGTCTGCCTACGGGCTGTAACATGATTAACAGATCCTAGGGTTGATCATGTATGACTAAACTCTTGCTAGTCCTGACATTTTGTAACGACTAGTTTCATGATCAACTGAATATGTAATGTTTGGGACGCCTTACTATTGTATATTTAATGATCATACATCTTGTGACTTTTACTTACTTGCTTGTGATTGAGACACTAGGCTTGTTCATGACCTTAAGAGACTGTTGGCTTGTAGATAAACCCTCATGTATCTAGACAGCCGTGACCGTATAGCGAGGTGGATTCTATTTCATATACGTAGCTGGCTATGTCTGCCCCCGCTCTCCAGTATTCTGGTTTTGGGGCATGACATGGTTTAAGTGGTGGCCCATGCAGGTCTTGTAAATCAAGATATGTGAGGGTTTACCAAATAGATGTCTCAATCAGTATTCGTCCTTGATCTCTGCTCGTATCTTTTGAATTCCTGGATTCTTGTCCTGATCATATGCTTGTATCGTTGACCTGTCCTGGTCCTTCCTTATTGTTCCCTATGTCGTCTTCTTCAGCGGCATTATTCGTGGTCCTACCGACCAGCAAGGCGGAGCACCTCCCGCGGACCAGCAGCAACCTGGAGATCAAGCCCAGCATTCCGGAGTAGCCTCCAGAGTCGTGCCTTCTGGCGGAGAGCCACCAGTCCAGCCAGTTCAACCTGTAGAACATGATGATGGCACTTTGGTAGGACTCGTCTGAACCATGATAGCTTCCCAAGACCGGCGTGGAGATGCCTTGCACCAAGCAGTGACGGATGCTTTGGCCCGGGGTGGTCATCAGGGTAACAGTGCGGCCAGCAGCTTCAAGCGCTTGAACCCTCCATTCTTCGACGGTAAGATGCTATCGCAGCAGATGCATGACTTCAGGACACAGAGGTGATTCTATAAGCAGCCAGGACCCCAGAGAACGAGAAGGTAGCCGTGGTGCGCCTGCAGTTATTAGATCTTGCCCGCAGCTGGTGGGCAGCACAGGCCGTTGGATTAGCAGCACCCATTGTTTGGGCAGTATTCAGAGAGAGATTCCAGACCAAGTATTTCGATGTCGTGGCTCGGTATGATCTGCAGACGAGGTTTACCAATCTGAAGCAAGGAGGCAGGACGATCGACGGATATGCGGTCGAGTTTTCCAGACTCAGTCGGTTTGCTCCCACTTTGGTGGCAACCGAGTATGATAGAGCCCAGCGGTTCCAGCAGGGACTTCACCTGGAGGTCTTGTTGGCAGTTGAGCAGTTTGAGCATCAAACTTTTGATGCAGTCTTGAGAGCAGCCCGGAGGCATGAGTATACCTTCCAGAGGATTGTGGATAGGGCCGGAGGTCGAAAGAGATCTCACGGCCAGATGAATCAGTCTTCAGCACCGGCCCCGGCAGCCAGGGCTTTGACTATTGGAGCTCCGAGGCGAGCGGCCTCAGTAACGTCGGTTCAGCATTCAACTCCGACTCACCCTCAGCAGCAGAAGCAGAAGCAATCTTCCGCAGTGGGTTGTTCTCATTGTGGGAAGCCAGGCCATGTAGTGGCAGAATGTCGCAGGGCACATGAATTGTGTCTGGCTTGTGGAGCACCAGACCATAGGGTTGGATCCTGCCTGAATAGGGGTGGTTCATCATCGTCCAACCTTTCTAGCTCTTCGGTGAGAGGACCAGCTCCGGTCCAGCAGCAGCAGTATCCATTGCCGAGGCCCTTGCCGCCTCAAACCCAAGTGTTCCAGCAGCAGAACCCCCAGCAGTATGTACAAGTCCAAGCCCAGAGTCAGAGCAGGCAGCGAGGATTTCAGCAGAGGGGGCCAGCACCCCGAGGGCACGGTCAGGCTATGGTGATGACCGTGGAGGAAGGATTGGCACCAGGAGAGGTAGTGGCAGGTACTATTCTCGTCAACTCCTTTCCAGCTTCAGCTTTATTTGATTCTGGTGCATCGCATTTATTTATGTCTGCACGATTTGCGACACGGGTAGGATTGGAGCCCGAGTCATTATCAGTAAGGCTTAATATACTTACTGGTAACGGACTTGTGGGTGTAGATAGAGTATTTTCCTCGTGTCAGATCGTAGTTAGCGATAGAGAATTCCCCGCTAGATTGACAGAATTCTCGATGGCCGATTATGATGTGGTCCTAGGGATGGATTGGTTGAGGAACCAGTATGCTAGGATAGACTGCCACATTGGCAGGGTTGTTTTTAGCATTCCAGGCAGGCCGGAGTTTTCTTTCTCCCGAGGCGAAGTTGAGTCATCTCCTCCAGTATTGCGGATGGCAGTAGCAGCAGTTCAGTTGCCCAAGATAGTCGAGGAGTTTTCAGATGTTTTCCCAGAAGAACTTCCAGGTATGCCTCCGGAGCGGGAGATCGAGTTCACTATAGACTTGATTCCCGGGACAGCCCCAGTGTCAGAGAGAGTCTACAGGATAGCGCCGTCAGAGTTGGAGATATTGTACAAGATGATTGAAGAACTCAGAACCAAGGGATTCATTCGTGCTAGTGGATCGCCTTGGGGAGCCCCGATGCTTCTTGTAAAAAAGAAGGATGGTATGTCCAGGTTATGTGTTGATTATCATACCTTGAACTCAGTGACAATCAAGAACAGATACCCTCTTCCGAGGATAGATGACTTGTTTGATCAACTCAAGGGGGCTTCAGTATTGTTGAAGATTGATTTGCGCTCAGGTTATCATCAGATCAGAGTCAGAGAGCAGGACATCCCGAAGACAGCTTTTAGATCGAGATATGGGCATTGGAAATTCCTTGTTATGCCTTTTGGAGCAACCAATGCGCCGCCAGTATTCATGGACCTCATGAATCGCATCTTCATGCCTTACTTGGATCAGTTTGTGATTGTGTTCTTGGATGACATTCTGGTCTACAGTAAGAGTGAGGCGGAGCATGAGCAGCATCTCCGTATAGTTCTTCAGATCCTCAGAGAGCACCAGTTATATGCCAAGTTCAGTAAATGCGAGTTCTGGCTCGATCCCATTTCGTACTTGGGTCATATCATCACTCGAGGAGGAGTAGAAGTGGATCCCCAGAAGATTGTGGCTATTGAGTCATGGCCAGTGCCCAGCACAGTTGCAGAGGTTCGTAGTTTTCTTGGATTGGCCGGCTACTACCGGCGGTTTATTTCGAATTTTGCTCGAATTTCAGCGCCATTGACGCAGTTGACCCGCAAGGATGTGCAGTTTGCTTGGATAGCAGAGTGTCAGAGTTCTTTTGAGCAGTTGAAGCGAGGCCTGATAACAGCTCCTATTCTCACGCTTCCAGATGGGACCGGAGGATTCTCAGTGTACTGTGATGCTTCAGACAGAGGTTTAGGATGTGTTCTGATACAGCATGGGAAGGTAATAGCTTATGCGTCACGACAACTTCGTGATCATGAGAGAAATTACCCAACCCATGACTTAGAGCTGGCAGCAGTGGTGTTTGCACTTAAGTTGTGGAGGCACTACTTGTATGGAGACAGGGTAGAGATTTTCACCGACCATAAGAGCCTGAAGTATGTTTTCACCCAGAAGGATCTTAACATGCGTCAGAGAAGGTGGCTGGAGCTTCTTGTGGATTATGATGTCAGCTTGCAGTATCATCCCGGGAAAGCCAACGTCGTTGCAGATGCATTAAGCAGGAGAGTCGGAGCTTATTTCCTAACAGTGCAACCAGAGCTGTTAGCAGATCTTCAGAAGATGGGTATTAAAATTGTTCTCCCTTCTAGTGTGGCCTTGATGGCCAGTATGCAAGTTCAGTCCACTATAGTCGAGAGGATCCGGATGGCGCAGTCAGCAGATTCCAAGCTTCAGCGACTCAGAGCAGAGTGTGAGGCAGGACGAAGACCAGAGTTATGCATTCATGAGGATGGTACACTTCGACATGGTAAGCGTCTTTGTGTACCCAGCGGAGATATCCGGCAGGAGATCATGTCAGAAGCGCACAGTTCACAGTATTCCATCCATCCCGGCAGTACGAAGATGTACCGTGATATCCGGCAGCATTCTGGTGGAATGTCATGAAGCAGGAGATAGCTCGGTTTGTCTCTCGGTGTTTGGTTTGCCAACAAGTTAAAGTCGAACATCAGAAACCGGCTGGACTTCTTCATCCCTTACCGATTCCAGAATGGAAGTGGGAGCATGTGACCATGGATTTTGTGACTGGATTACCTAGATCCCTGCTGGTAGAGATGCTATCTGGGTTATAGTTGACAGGCTCACAAAAGTGGCTCACTTTCTTCCATTCAGAGTTGGTCAGTCGACGGCTCAGTTAGCAGAGATGTACCTCAGGCAGATTGTCAGATTGTACGGTGTGCCAGTCAGTATCACCTCGGACCGAGATTCAAGATTTACGTCGCTCTTTTGGCGTAGCTTGCAAGAGAGTTTGGGAACTCATCTCCAGTTCAGTTCAGCATATCACCCGCAGACAGATGGCTAGTCGGAGCGCACGATCCAGACTCTTGAAGACATGTTGCGGTCTTGCACACTTGACTTCGGTGGTTCATGGGAAGATCACTTGCACCTGGTAGAATTCTCGTACAACAACAGTTTCCAGGCCAGTATCCAGATGGCACCGTTCGAGGCACTGTATGGTAGGAAGTGCAGATCTCCGCTAGCCTGGGATGATGTTGGAGAGAGACAGATGCTCGATCCAAAAATGATTGCCCAGACAGTTGAAGTGGTCAGGAGGGTCAGAGATCATCTTCGAGTTGCCCAAGATCGCCAGCGCCATTGGGCCGATTCTCATCGGCGCCCTCTCAAGTTTTCGGTCGGCGATCATGTATTCCTGAGGATTTCGCCTAACCGTGGCGTCATTTGTTTCGGCGTACGGGGCAAGCTTAGTCCTAGGTATATAGGACCGTTTGACATTCTAGAGCGAGTAGGAGATGTATCCTATCGTCTCGCTCTTCCACCGTCGCTAAGCGAGGTGCATGACGTGTTCCATATATCCCAATTATGATGGTATATCCCGGACCCGAGCCACATCCTGGATCATTCAGAATTGGTTGTTGGTACCAACCTTTCGTATGAGGAGAGGCCCGTATTTATATTGGACCGAAGAGAGAAGATCCTCAAGAACAAGACTATCAAGTTAGTTCGAGTTGCTTGGGGTCATCACTCTTTGGGAGAGTCAATGTGGGAGCGTGAGGATGATATCCGATCGCGATATCCTGACTTGTTTGACTCGTGAGGTATAAAGTCTTTCTTATGCCTCATGCCTTCGATTCCTTGCTTGAATGAGTGATTGTATGCCTAGTTATAGCTTGCATGTGATTAATGTAGCTTGTCACTGCTCCTCTAACCTCTTGATTAAATTCCGAGGACAGAATTCTTTTAAGGTGGATAGAGTTATAATGCATGTGGTTCGTATTACGTATTTCTGGAATACGTGTACGTATTTATTCTTGTATTGTATGATTCCTTGTTTAGTTTTCTTCATGGCTTGGCTTGGTTTATTCTTGGCCCGGGTTGGCTTGGTTCGGTTGGGATTATTTTGGTTCATCATGAACCATGGATAAACCCCCTACCTACCACCACCTTTGATATTTATTGCCATTTCTTCTTTCTCTCTCTTCATTACTCATCTTCTTCTTCCCCATTACTTCCTTACCTACCAAAGAGAGGGAGAGAGAGATCTAGGCAAGTGCAACTTGCTTCCATAAGAGAGCTCATTTTTATTGTTCCATTAGCTTCTCCTTATGTTTCTAAGACACATTAGAACTTGTCATTTTCCATTTTGAGGCTTTAATTCTTGTAGATCTAGAAATTAGTTACTTTCGGATTTTGGTGGTTTTGATCTATTAAACTTCTTTGTTTTCAAGTTTTGATGGTTCCATGTTGTAGAGAATTTTATTCTACCCAATTTTGACCTTTGAAAAGTTGGATTTGGACTTGTTTTGACCAAGTTATGGACTTTTGAAACTTTGGGTTCAACCATGGAGTTCTTGCTGATTTGGAGAAGACAGTGAGCAATACGCGAGCTTTTTAGCTTGCGCCACTGAGTTGTGCGCGCTCTTTAGCGCAGCACAGTCCCCATACGCTGCCTTTTGGGAGCGTATGACTCGCTCGCTTGCTTGACAAGGAGTCGTATGGACCCCATACGCTGCCTTTTGGAGAGGTATGACTCGCATACGCTCGCTTGCTTGACAAGGAGTCGTATGGAGTACATACGCTGCCTTTTGGGAGCGTATGACTCGCATACGCTCGCTTGCTTGACAAGGAGTCGTATGGACCCCATACGCTGCCTTTTGGAAGCGTATGACTTGCGTACGCTGACTTGAGCGTAGCCTGACCTGAGCGTAGCTTGACTTGAGCGTAGCCTGACCTGAGCGTAGCTTGACCTGAGCGTAGCCTGATTACCCTGGATCTTCTATAGCCTTGTATATTGATATTTTATTAGATATTTAACGTCCATTTTATATCCTTAAGCCTTTTGTCATGAACTTGATAATCATGAATTAATGTAATATGTTTGGAAGGGATAACTGAGCCTGACACGATAGTGACCCGTAGTGGTGCACTCCTGACATGAGTAACATGACATGACCTGATAGTGGCCCGTCGTGGCGCACTCCTGACTAGTACACTTGACCTGATAACCTGACATGTTATATCTTGATAAGCTGTTGCGACGGCTACCTGACATGACATGACCTGTATAATAACCTGGACACCGTGGGTGATTGTGCTTGTATAAATAAACTAGTCCTGTCTTGTATCATGTCTAGGATGGGACTCCTGAGTACCACGGTCAGGAGTACCTATTGAAATGAACTAAGGACTAATAACTAGATTAATACATTAGTCATGAAGAGATTTTCCAGCTACAGGCAATCCCGTTACCTGGACACGCCTTGGGATCTGTAGCCTGCCGTCGAGTATGGCACATTTCCAGCACACTGTCATGCGTTGCACCCTTCAAGCTACCTAAGGGTACATTCGTTTCCCGGACGATGTACCCACCTGAATTCAACTCTAATCTTTTAACTCGGGTAACCTGGATGGTCTGCAGGGCTTGTGGCTGTAGAATAATCTCACTGCATCTTGTTAGTAATTAAGCTTGTGACAACCCTAGTTAGTTAAAGTATCAAGCCGTAATTCTTGCTTGGCCGTGAAGTGATTGGACGGAGTCTAACCAGTCTAGTCTTGCCCCGATCCTGTTCCAGATTATTGAATGACCAGAATACTTGTATTTATTTTACCGATAAATGGTGAGAATTCCAAGTTCTGTTCAGACGAAGGGTTACAACCCCGGTCCTTGTTTGGTTTACGGGTTGTAACCTAGTTATCTGAAAAGTTCCATGGTTATCTCGTCGTATATCATCCTGGTGTATTTTCTTTATTTCCAGTTCTTACTTTATTTTTATCTTGTGCTGATTGCTGGTTTTAGTTCTTAAGTGAAGCTTTCTTTGTGGCACTTGCTCTTTCTGGGGTCTGACCCAGCTGGTTTTGTGTGGCCAGATTTCGGAGCAGCTCCAGAGGATCTACCGACCTTCCAGCCAGATGGTGAACACTAGAAGGAATCCTGGCAACGAGTGGGTTATTTTGGCTCTCCCACTCTATTGTGAAAATTATTCTTTTGAGGCGTTTAGCCGACGAGCACCTGTTTAGCTCGATTGCACTTTTACTTATTGTCTGCCTACGGGCTGTAACATGATTAACAGATCCTAGGGTTGATCATGTATGACTAAACTCTTGCTAGTTCTGACATTTTGTAACGACTAGCTTCATGATCAACTGAATATGTAATGTTTGGGACGCCTTACTATTGTATATTTAATGATCATACATCTTGTGACTTTTACTTACTTGCTTATGATTGAGACACTAGGCTTGTTCATGACCTTAAGAGACTGTTGGCTTGTAGATAAACCCTCATGTATCTAGACAGCCGTGACCGTATAGCGAGATGGATTCCATTTTATATACGTAGCTGGCTATGTCTGCCCCCGCTCTCCAGTATTCTGGTTCTGGGGCGTGACAACATCCCTGATGCTATCGCATACACTACTCGGGGATGAAGTCATTCGATAAATCTTCGAAACTATTATTCGATTCACAATCTACTTCCTCGAATTTCCGTCCGAACGATTCCTTAAATTTCGAGCACGCTCACCTTATATCGCACCGACGATAACATCATCATTCGATAGCACCCCTATCGATAGTCATCTCAATTTACTCAATTGAGTTCAACTCATTCTTGTTCGACACTATTCAATTTTCTCACTCGACTTTTCTAAGGTCGATGCAACTTTGGTGTATATGTCCAGCCCAACTTAGCCAACCGTGCTTACGTAAACCGTCTTTTTCTTTCTTGTCAAAAACTGTTCTCCTACATTTTGCAAAATAGATAGACTTATTGTATGGATATCCCGTAGGATATTTTGAGAGAGCGCACCAATGATTTCAACTTTACGGAAGCAATAAATCAGAGTTTGCGGAAACAACGGAGTTAAAGAATTCAATCGATAGTCCAAGAACATAAAGCCGTGCTCTGATACCATTATGTCATGCCCCGCTCCCGTAGGAGCGATCATCCTCGCTAAGGCGTGATGCCGCATGAGCCTAGATTGCGCTCGTGCAAGGCGAGTTCCATAACGGCCGATTTCAGCGTCTGCGACGGGGTCGTCGCACAGAAGTTCCATGCAGCGACATTGAATAATAGCAGCGGAAATTAAGAACAAACACAAGTTATTCAAAGAAGATCTTTATTGATATTGCAACAGAGGTTACAATAGGGCACAAGGCCAAGATTACAAGTTGCTCAAGCTCACTCATTCTCACATTACAAGTCACTCAGCTCTCTCTCATCTCTTAAATACAAGTATTGACTCCAGCGGAAGTTTCGGAAGGCGCCGTCCATACATTATGTCCCGTATAAGTCTTGGATACATGCGGCCGCACGCTTCGAATCGCCAAGGAACTCCGTGCCTTGACACATCCAAGCGAGCTCCATGCCACGAGCTTCTACCTGTGCCTACACACGTAAACTATGTGGGTGTCAGTACTCAACTGTACTAGTGGAATGAGCTCCTCGCCCACCCATACAAAACCAACACGTTAATTTACTTTGTGCAACTTAGTCCCCTTTTATGATTGTCTTTCTACTCTTGCCTTAGGATCAGTTTAGGACCGACTCCTTGGCCTATTCTGTGTCTCTAGACCATCTCGTGCTTGCAACGTTAACTCATACCTTGCCTCAAGACCCTTCTCGTGCCAACAACGTTAACCTATCAAGTCGTGTTTGCCTTACGGCTTAAAATCAGAGACGCAACTACGCGATGAGGCTCCATTTCTGTGTGGCCGTGCTACAAACCCTTGCTGAGGCCGTGCCTCGCAACTCAATGAGACTCGATCATATCGCCGCCTCGCGACCCTTTGCTACTAAGTCATCACTGACCCATCCAACTTGTGAACTAAGTGTCACTCGACCAACTTTGCCCTGTGGCATCTCCTGACTTAAACTCAAGACAACTCAATCATAACATGCAACTTATATGCCAACAACATAAGACTCGATGCCACATCTCGTGTCGAAGCACGGTGTCTTCGTTGCAGCCAAATCTTAGGCCCAAATATTGTCTTTTGACCGAGCACGCATTCGACTCGACTCTTGATTCACTTCACCTAATACTCGACTCAGTCCAAAGGCACACTCGCGGATTGCCGCCCGTGCCGACTCATCTATATGAGGTCACTAACATGACAAGCTATTATGGACACATAGCTTGCGGTTGGCCGGGACCCTTCCAGCGCAAGGTAGTTAGTCCCCTGAAAGTCCCCGACTAACCCGGTACTATCGAGTCAACACAGCTATCACCGTGTTTTCTTTCTTGGCCGAAACGGTCCCATGGCCCTGGGTTGCCGTTACAGGGAAACTGTACCTTGTCGACAAGTTGTCCAATGACCATGTAAGACCCTTCAATCAAAATGACGTCTCATACAGTCGTTCTCCTTTCAGTGTTATCATCTCTTTCAAAACCACGTTCAGGACTTCATTCCTTGAGACCCCTCAAGGACCCTCGACGACCCACGGTCGCGAACATTCTTTCCATGTTACCATATCATTTCATTCAACTCAATGCCTATTCGATAGTCCTTTCTCCAAAAACTTATTAAATCAACCGTGGTTCATGCCTTAAATACTAAGTCCGTGCATCGTGCCTTAGGCCCATCGTGCTCTACGCGATACTATCGCCCAACTCATACTCCATACGACTAGCTTTGAAACCGTAGGACTTCGTGGCTATACTCAGCCGTAGAACTCATAGGACCGTGCTTGGAATGACTTAGGTCGACTGCTATCACTTTGCCTAACTTCACCAAGCCTACAACTTAACTCAAGGGACGAGCAAAGGCTATGCCAAGCCTTACATCATGGAAGCGTGCATGCTTTATCGAGCATTTACGCAGGCGACGCCTATGACTTAGGCTACATTCATACTTCGCCTACTCAACCAACTTTTCTTCTCCCAAGCCACGGGACGAAGGATCGAGTGTCATTTTCAAAGCACGCCGTGCACCAACTCTAAGCCAACCGTTGGACCTTTTCATATTCTAACTCAATTCGACCCGTCGGGATTATTCCCTTTAGCTATGTGATTTCGTCTCTTTTATTATTAAGCCTACTTGTGCAATTTGAAAACATGTGATTTATTATTTGAAGGCTAAGATGAGGCAAGTTTACCGAAACTACCCCACCTGAGCAAGCGGTCGTCTCGACCGAGCGATGTCTTCGAGCAGCCGTTGCAAGGCTAAGTCCGAACGCCATTGGCGTTTCGATTCCTCCGATTGACTGAGCGGGACGGGGCACTACATAATCTATATGCACCGGTTGCTGACACCACAAGCCATTTTGGACATATTCTCCCTTGGTATTTCTTACCTATCATAGCGTACTGGCTGGTACACCTTGATAGTCTCTTGAAATACCCGACCTTACGTCTCCTGGGTGGCCAAGCCCGCACCCAGGCCAGGACAGTAAGCCATTTTGATTCCGCCTAGGTCGGCCACGATCCTCCCTTTGATCGTGCCGCTGGAATCCCTTATTCCTTCTACCTCTTGTATATGATGGGATTGTCCTCGACCATTTCGTATTGCCTTGTCATTTTAACTTAACGGCTGTCTCTGAGCCATAGGCTAACCCTTAGCCATAATGCGTTATCGACCAATTTGGCGATGGCGTCCGTGCAGCGCGGGTAGCAAGCCCCGATGCACGTCCCCGTCATACCTATCGCTAACCATTCCTTTCTTTCTTATCTTTTATTCATTCTTTCTTTTTTTTCTTTTACTTGTACATTCGTTCATTGATTAATTCACTTATGCATTCATTCTCATATTCATTCATTCATTCGTTGATTCATTCATTCACTTATTCGTTGATTCATTCATTCATACATTTTGCAACTCCCCGTGCGGGAGTCGCCTTGGTGACCCATCGGTCCCAAAGTCTTCCAATGTTGCTATATTCTACTCAGAACGACTATATCGATAGTCTTCTATTTCATTGTTGTAAACCATTTATTGTTTCATTGTTGAACGCATAGGGAACTTGAATGTAAGCTTGTGCCTTAGCACGAGCGCGAAGTGCGGTACGAGAGTTCTCATATTTTCCATGTTCTTTTCTATATTCTATACAAGCATACAAGATGGAATTATTCCCTTAGCTAGGTGCGTTGAGTCAATTATTAGCATGCACGGTGTTATCGTCTAGCGATTCTAGCAATAGTGTTCGTATTATTATGTGTCTAGGCTAAGCAAAGACAGGTTCATCGGAGCCACCCACCTTAGCGATGATCGTGTCGGCCGAGCGATACTCTGAGCGCGCCTTTGAAAGTCTAAGTCTGGATTCATCCTTGATGGACCAATGTAATCCTTGCATCGATTCTTTATCAGGTCGATGCCAATTCTTCCGGTCGATGGCTCGTTTGAGTCGTTGCACTTGCCGTTTGAATCGGCGTTCCGTTAGGGCGGAGCGGGTCATTACATAATACACCACTCAAAACAAGTCTCGTCCTCGAGACTTCCTGAGTGCAGGTCATCCTACCATTCCTTAACTCATGTCGTGTACGTATCTTAGATAATTCCTATCGAATGGCTTTATCACTCGATGGCACCGAACTATGCTCGGTTATCCTTCCAAGTTTTATGTTGCATGTGCTTGGTGAATTTTATTGAATGAATGTTCACTCATTTTAGACTTGATGATACTTATTCAATCGTCGAGTTTCTTCAACTTGGTTGCTATTGCACCCTGTCACGGGACTTGTAATGGTCGCACGAGGTACGTTATAATTTATCAAACACGAGAGTCGTAGGCTGAGGCTAACTCACTTTCGTTTATGCGCATCTCAACACCCACTCGCAGCTGCATTCGAGTTCATCATATCGCTGAGTTTGGATCGTGCACATATTCAAGGCGTCCCCCGAATACGTACATTTCAACCAAGCTTGGCGATTAGCGAAGTCGAACAAGCTACTCGTGATAGTTTTGATTTTGCCGATCGTTTCGCTAACTTATATTAAAATCGAACTCATGTGCGTCTCACTATCGTTTATCTCGATCCTCGGGATGATTCGATTCGCTTCTCAAGCGCTCCTGTCAACGAAATCAATACGATTTATTTCTATCAATGATTCAATCAGTTATCCCGACTTTACTTGTGCGACATCGATTTCCTATCATTCACTTCGTTTAGGACCAATCTCGTTGTCGTTCACGCACACTTCCAGTTTTCCGTCCTACTCTAAGTCTTGTTGCCCAAAGTCTATCATCCGTCCAGACGATACTGTAATGTCAATCGCATAGGTTCAATCACTCGGCATATGGTCGTCCGCCTATCCGTTAGGTCAGCTCACAAGGTCATAGATACAAGTCAAGTTTTCGGTTCATTGTGCAAAGTCATTGCACGACGCTCGCCCCAAGTCCTATGGTCAAACCATTTGTTCGTTTGTACGGAAGTTTCTACCCAAGTTCGTTTTACTCAAATTTCTAAACATCGAGCATTGTTTACCCTATTCACATCGAGACATTCTCCGCTCCAAGTCCGAGCTCGTTTAGAAAAGTCATCCTATGATAGGTTGTCCTCAACCAAATCCTCGACATGTTATTATCATATGTCCATACTAGCAACTTTTGTAGTCTATCTTTTCAAGTATGTTTGATACAATCTAACTATCCATCATATCCAATTCACGTAGTCGATCACAAGATCGTCCAGCCTTGCAATATATCGCGTTCCGATCTCACGCAAGTCTGATTATCGACGGCGGACATGAATCACCATGTCAACATTCTCGCGGAATAACCATCCTCATCGGGACGTAACTCTTGCGTTGAGTCTAGACTTGCTCATTTTTTATACGCAGATTGGGTCTACACAATTCTCAACTTTACTTAGTCATCAATCATAAGTTCGATCAATCCTCAAATCTGCCTTCGCTTCAAACCACAAGTCGAAGCAATCAAAATTGTCATGTCAAGGTATTTCGAGTTCGATCATTCCCACTGGACATGAATCACCATCCAACGCTCACGTGGAACGATCGTCCCAAATTCGACGTGATGCATGTGCGAGACTGGAGTTGCACTCGCGCAAGACAAGATCGTTGTCGTTGTGGTTATGACCGAACAATCAAGTCACTTCCCTTCTTCATTCCAAACATTCATTTCTATCAAAATTCCCCAACATAGTATCCTTCAAAACAATAACTTCTAACACGATCATCATTCATCGAATCAGAGTACCCCCGAGTTATCGTACATCGATCTTTGATACGCCTTAATACCATCGATGATGTACATAACCTGACGATCTTCATTTTGCAACGAATTTTGAGTCGTGCAACTTAATTCCTCAATTCACTTTGTCTCATGCTAACTCGTCATCGAGCAATATCTATTCCAATCCTTAGTCATTCTCGTATCTTCAAACCAACGTTTTCCATGCACGTTATCTTCTAATCATTCTAACTTCGATTTTCATCTGAGTATTTCGTCTTAACTCAAGTTTCAATCCATTCGACTAAATTCAAAATCGTATGCACGATCCACTACGTTTCCTCGACCAAGACCTCCACTCGTTTCATTGTTTCGACTCTCTATTCACTTATTTTATACTTGCACTACACATTCACATTTCGTCCGAACAATATCTCGTTTGAGACTTCTGAATCATGATCAACTAAGCGTTACTCATTCTAAGGCTTTGTATGATATCATCGTTTGCCGACATACTCGTACTATCTGTAAATCCTTTAGTCTCGTTCGAACAATTTCTATGTCGTCCATACACCACTCAGGGTTCGAGCCACTCGACTAGTCGTCGACACTTACTCTTATTCTTTTTCGAAGCTATCACATACACCACTCGGGGTCAAGTCATTCTACAAATCCTCAAAAGGTAATTCGACTCACAATCAACATGTTCGAAGATGCGTTCGTCTGTTTCCCCAAACTCTAAGAATCATTCTCGTGTTCGCTTTAGCGTTGGTCAAGTAGCATCTTTATCGACATACATTCTAAGTCTTACTTATTCTCGTCCGAGCGATAGTCGATCTCGCTCGCAAACTCGTTCGTACCAAAAGGTCTAGGTGCGCAATACTCGGCACAACTTAGCCGAAAGGCTGCGTGCATAACCATCCCGTTCGAACTATACTTCGGTCTTGTGTACTCATTTGCTATTGTCAGCGTAAGGTTATTCAAGTACGCACTGCGTTTGCTAACTTTTAGCCTTTGTTCCTTCTAACTCAAGTCCGTCGTGGTTTGGCACAAAGGCCTTCGCCTATCGATCCCGTTCAATCGAGTACTCGTACGAGCTTTTAAAAATATTAGACTTATTGTATGGAACATCCCAAGGCACAACGAGAGAGAGCGTATACTTCTTTTATTCAAAAGGAGTTTTCAAAACTAAAAAAATCAAAATAAAGTCCAAGGACGTAAAGTCGTGCTCTGATACCAATCTGTCACGCCCCGCTCCCGTAGGAGCGATCGTCCTCGCTAAGGCGTGATGCCGCACGGGCCTAGGTCACGCCCGTGCAAGGCTAATCCCAGAAACGACCGATTTGAGCTAGGCCACAGAGTCGCACAGAGTGTCCCCATTTGCAGCGGAATGTAAATAAACACAAATTTAAACGAATTTAAACTCTTTATTGATTTTCAAGAAGTTTACAAACGGCGCTAGATCGAGTTTACAAGTCTCTCAAGCTCTCTCTCTCTCTAAAACATAAAAGGCATACCAAGTGGCTTACAACATGGAATGATTCATGGTGATGTTCTGATACATTATGTCCTGTATATGGTGCTTCAGCTCCTTGTAATGCTCCAAGGCTCCAGAGTTTGCTCCGTGCCTTAGCACGTTCGAGGGAAGCTCCGCACCCGATGACGTCTCCTGCTTCCTACAAGCAATCTGGGGTTATTAGTACATTGTTATGCACTGGTGGGGAGGCTAGCTCGTCCATAATGTTATCATTACCAAACACGTTCTATTTACTTTTGTGCACCGTCTATCATTCATTGTCTTTCTAATCTTGCCTTAGGGTCAGTTTCATGGCATATTTCATAACCTATCTCGTGTTGCCGAATTCAAGTGTTTGCATGGAAATACATGCACGACTTACCCATACTTACCGTCCGACCTTCCCTGTCCAAAGTAAACCAAGTTAGTCGATAATGCAATATAAACTTTCAATGTCAAGGGCATGTCCCTGCCTCAGGTCCTAGCGCGACGTAGGCGTATTTTCTAACTCAATTTCTTTTACGAAGTACTCTCAATCATTTGGTGTGTTACAATCAAGCCTGTTCAGAAGGCGCTTCATTCAGTTAACTTAGACTACTTTGTTTCAATGCAAGGACTTGCATGTGGATTGCCACCAGCAAAGCCCACTTAATCTATATGCACCGATCGCTGGCACCACAAGCCATTTTGGACATATTCTCCCTTGGTATTTCTTACCTATCATAGCGTGCTGGCTGGTACACCTTGATAGCCTCTTGAAATACCCGGCCTTACGTCTCCTAGGTGGCCAAGCCCGCACCCAGGCCAAGACAGTAAGCCATTTTGATTCCGCCTAGGCCGACCATGATCCTCCCTTTGATCATGCCGCTGAAATCCCTTATTACTCCTACCTCCCGTATACGATGGGATTGTCTAGGACCATTTCGTATTGCCTTGTCATTTTAACTTAACGACTGTCTCTGAGCATAGGCTAACCCTTAGCCATAATACGTTATCGACCAGGTTGGCGGCGGCATCCGTCATACCTGTCGTTAATGATTCCTTTCTTTCTTATTTTTTATTCATTCTTTCTTTTCTTTCTTTTACTTGTTCATTCGTTCATTGATTCATTCACTTATTTATTCATTCTCATATTCATTCATTCATTCGTTGATTCATTCATTCACTTATTCGTTCATTCATTCATTCATACATTTTGCAACTCTCCGTGCGGGAGTCACCTTGGCGACCCATCGGTCCTGAAGTCTTCTAATGTTGCTATATTCTACTCGGAACGACTATGTCGATAGTCTTCTGTTTCATTATTGTAAACCATTCATTGTTTCATTGTTGAACGCATAGGAAACTTGAATGTAAGCTTGTGCCTTAGCACGAGCGCGGAGTGCGGTGCAAGAGTTCTCACATTTTCCATGTTTTTTTCCATATTCTATACAAGCATACAAGATGGGTTATTCCCTTAGCTAGGTGCGTTGAGTCATTTATTAGCATACGCGGTGTTATCGCCTAGTGATTCTAGTAATAGTGTCCGTATTATTATGTGTCTAGGCTAAGCAAAAACGGGTTCATCGGAGCCACCCACCTTAGCGATGATCGCGTCGGCCGAGCGATACTCCGAGCGCGCCTTTGAAAGTCTAAGTCTGGATTCATCCTTGACGGGCCAATGTAAGCTTGCATCGATTCTTCATCAGGTCGATGCCAACTCTTCGGGTCGACGGCTCGTTTGAGTCGTTGCACTTGCCGTTTGAATCGACATTCCACTAGGGCGAAGCGGGTAATTACACGTACCGTACCGGCAAATTGACTAGAGAATTGTAACTGGCTTGGGATTTGAAAATGAAAGCTTTTTGAAAACTCTTTGGAAGAAACGTAAGCTTTAGAAGAGAGAAGATAAAAGTGAATGAGTAATTTTAAATGATCAGAATTTCTCTCTATTTATAGTTTTTCCAAAGACATAACTCTTTGTAACAAACCGCAACTGAAGGGAGACCAAGTTCAAAATCCAACGTTCAAATAACATTTACCTTGGCCGAACTCTGGCCGAGTTCTGTCAGGGTTGGTCAGGTTAATTTTATGAATGTTTTTGGCTTTTTGAAACTCTTTTAGAAGCTTTTTGTAAATAACAGATATTTTTTCAAAAACATAGGTCATTTAAAAATGATAGGTCAGTTTTGAAAAACAATTTTGGATAGCCTATTTGCTAGTACGACTTGGTGTACAATGTATTCCTAGACTCAATAAAAATAAAAATTATATTACGTAAGGAAATACAATCTTGAGTGACAAACAAAGCTTCGGTCTTGAGCAGTATCCAAAACGTCTTGAGTAAACATCTGAATTGTTTCTTTTATCGAGACAGAGTTTGATCAATTATTAAAATCAGGTTTGACCATGACCAATGGGCCAACAACATTATCCGTCATGCATAAGATGTCTCTATCCTAGTTTCTAGATACGACAATATTTTATCAATAGTTGCAAATAAAAATATTATTAATCAATACTAATAATTCTAAACATATAACTTCGGGTCTATGATAGTTTGTAGGACAATGATGCATCCATAGTATCCCTAGGATAAAACAACATTATGTCACCAACTTTATTTTTTTAAAAATTTATATGAGATTTGCAACCTTAAAATATATGCACCTATAAAAGACCAACATTTAGATTATATATATATATATATAACTTTTGGCCTTTCGAAGGCCAGCAACCTGCTGCGACCTGCAAAATTAATTCACGGACGACTTGTTTCCCCAGACATGCAGCACCACACCTGTCATGCATTGATCCATTTGGGGTGGTACAAAACTCAAGCAAGCAAATAATTTATCTTATGCAAAATCAACAAAACTTGCAATTTTTCCAACATAATCCGGCTTTCTAGCAGATAAAAAGACATAAAACATAATGATATAATGACATATAGGCAAATCTCACTATATTTCACTATAATTCCTAAAGTCAAAGTCAAATCCTTTAACTTCCTTTCAAAAGGTTATTAGGCATATGATACAACCATCAAGTAGTGTCCCTTTTTGTTTCAACTTGCAATTAAAAATTACATAAATTTATCATTGAAAATTAAAAATGGAAAAACATGCCAAATGGTTGGAAAAGCATTACAAACTTTCAAATTCTGATTTCTAAGTATATTGTAAACGATGTTCTTGTTAGATACCATATCCTCAAACTATATACGTAACAAACCAAAATCATAACAAAGATAAACAACAAACATTTTACTGAAAACTTGCATATAGTAAACTCTTTAGTTTTTTCTTATATCAAGTATTATTGCTAGTTATATAGCAACAAAATTTTATTAATATCATAAACATTAATCAACAATTGAGAAGAAACAAATAGCAAAATAATTTATCAGTATCTTAGAATTTTATATGTTATGCCTCTTCCTTGGGCGTGCTCTCTATAAAAAACAAAGGTATGGTATTAAGTTGCATATATGGCTACTCATTTAGAGGATCACATTCGTGTTTGTATTCCCATCAAACGCATATCTGATATGGTACTACTTGAAGACTTTTGTTGGAAATGGTCAACCCATGTCTATGTTGCTATGGGAAAACATAACTGAAGTGATTTAGCATATGGTCCTTGCGCTTGCATAAAACATAATCGAGATATAAGAAACTATTCTTCTTATAGCAGGTCCTCCTCTATATTACTTTGGAAATTAGTTTCCATCCGAAACATGCACAACAATAGATGTTTAATAAGATCTAATACATACAATACATACACAATGTGTTCATGTGTATATACAAATGTTTGTTTCTAGGTCGTCTTCTATCCTAAGTTTTTTTAACTAAACAAAGTACTTATCCGAATCACTATTTTATCTATCAAGATATTTGTCTGTATCAATGCAATCTTCAACTATCATAGGGAAAAAAGGTATATATGGACTAGCAGGGACCAAAGACAAACAACATAGAACATGCTGGCAAGGATGGATCCTGGTAGGGGATGACCACCAAACTGGGATGACGTCGACGGCATGTATTGGTGTATTCATGGGCTTAAATAAAGAACATGCAATTAAAGCTCCACCGATCAGATTTATACTCACAACAAATGTTGTACTAGATTGACTCATTATAGTACAAATAACAAAAAAATAAATAAGCAAGCCTAGAACTTTATAACATTCTATGAAAGGGTTTTTGACTTTGCTAAATTAACCCAAAAAATGAAGATAAAAATAATCACTCTTTCTCATTCAGTTTCAAGAAAAACAATGAATATTTTTAAAATGCCTATAATATTGTGATGTAACTTGAAAACATAAATAAATATGAACCATATTATATGATCTGACCTTTTATCCAGTTAAGAAGAAGAATAATGTTAAATTTATTACGTGCTTTGATTATCTTGAGCGATAAAGTGGTTTCCTCCTCATTTTCTTCTCATTTTTAGATCGGCCTGAAGTTCCTAGAGAATGGTGCTGATAACGTGTTATAAAAATGAAAGAAAGAAATATTGATAGCCGAATGAATCAATATGTAGCTTTTATCATTAATAATATATATAAGAGAGAATGAGATAGATGTTGTGGGTATAGATACATCCATATTTGAGTTTATTCAAATCACAACAGTTTCTTAGATTTTTTTTTCGGGATAATTTAACAAATACCCCCATTCTAAACGTTGAAACTAGCATATATCCCAAATATTTTTCTAACTAGCAAATGCCCCCATTTTTAGTATGGAATAGTAAAAATTAAGATATATCCCCCACTTTTTTTTTTCTATTTTACATAGGAGTTGGGGTAATTGCTACCCCAAAATATCCCTATGAATGGGATACTCAAATTATGTCATCCCCAAGATGTCTTTACTACTTCTCACATAGCTCAAGGTGTTGGGTGGGCCGGTCTGGGCCGGCCCGGGCCCAAGTCAAACCGGGTTTGACCGTGCCCGGTCCGAACCAGGCTCAGACCGTGAGCGACAGCGGGCCGGACCGGGCTAACCCGGAGGGGGGATGGCTGGACCCAGTTGTAATGACCCGCTCCGCCCTAGCAGAACGTCGATTCAAACGACAAGTGCAACGACTCAAACGAGTCATCGACCCGAAGAGTTGGCATCGACCTGATAACGAATCGATGCAAGGCTTACTTTGGCCCGTCAAGATGAATCCAAACTTTACTTTCAAAGGCACGCTCGGAGTATCGCTCGGCCGATGCAAACATCGCTAAGGTTGGTGGCTCCGATGAACTCGTCTTTGCTTAGCCTAGACACATAACAATACGGACACTATTGCTAGAATCGCTAGGTATCAACACCGCGCATGCTAATAAATGAATGACTCAACGCACCTAGCTAAGGGAATAATCCCATCTTGCATGCTTGTTTAGAACATGGAAAAGAACTCGACAAATATAGAAACTCTCGTACCATGCTCTACGCTCGTGCTAAGGCACAAGCTTACATTCAAGTCCCTTACGGGTTCAACAATGAAATAATAAATGTGTTACAACAATGAAACGGAAGACTATCGACATAGTCGTTCCGAGTAGAGTATAGCAACATTGAAAGACTTCGGGACCGATGGGTCGCCAAGGCGACTCTTGCACGGGGAGTTGCATAATGTATGAATGAATGAATGAATGAATGAATACGTGAAAAATGAATGAATGAACGAACAAGTGAAAGAAAGAAATAAAAAGAGTGAATAAAAGATAAGACATGAAAGACGTTAGTGACAGGTATGACGGGCACGTGCAACGGGGCTCGTTACCCGTGCTGCACGGACGCCAACCTGGTCGATAACGCATTATGGCTCAAGACAGTCGTTATGTTAAATGACAAGTAAAATACGAAATGGTCATGGACAAACGGTACGGGCGATGGGGGGGAATACCGTGGCCGTCATGAGGAAAGATTCTGCGGCACGGGCGATGGAGGGAATACCGTGGCCGGCCTAGGCGGAATCAGACATGGGGCTTACGGGCTGCTTTGAGTGGGGGCTAGGCCACTCAAAGAGACGTAATGTCAGGCATTTCAAGAGACTATCAAGGTGTACCAGCCATCACACTTCGATAGGTGAGAATGCCCATGTGATATGTCCAAAATGGCTTGTGATGCCAGCGACCCATGCATGTAGATTAAGTGGACTTTGCTGGTGGCAATCTGTCACGACCCGGTCCCAATTTTTTGGGTCGAATCGGATCATGCCCAGCCTGCACCGTTGTTGAGACGGCGGCAGTAAGCTATATCACTCATGCAGGTAATATCAACAACACAATAATTGCCACAAATTTATTATTCCGAATTAAAAAAAAACTTTTTACAATAAAATGAAAGACACATCTGAAATACACTGTTTTCCACAAACATCATGATTTATAAAAGAAGAAGAAAATCTAGGCAACCAGCTCATCAGTCTCGAGATCATCGTCCTCTAGTTGGAATCTCAGGAAAAATACCGTGGAACAAAGCATCATCAGCGATACCTAAAATGTTGGGTCTCCAGTCAGGAGGGAGCAAAGTACAATTACGAATATCCAATAATTCAAATAATAATTTGAAATTTGCAATGTTAAATAATTTGAAATACTTTAACAATATTTTTTACAATTTTACAATTGAAAACAATGTGATTTGAGTAGGTAACGAACTATGACCGGCTTGGGATGATTCAATTATATCCTAATGATACGGTCCGGCCTATCCTCGTGTATAGGAGGAATCAGCTCGCACAATCAATGATGCAATATAGGGGTATTGGTCATAGACGCTACACTACTCCCCCAATATCCCGAGTCAATCAGATTCAATCAATGAGTCAATATTCGAACTCTAGGAGAGAGTTCCGTGTAGCAATGTGGTTTAAAATTGCAATAAAACAATTACTAGATAAATTACCAAATAGACATAACTGCACTTGCCTTTGTTTTAGAATGACTGGATAGACGAGTCGGTACCGAGGAGGAACGTCAGTTGTAACTTCGAGTTCCTACAGTTGAGAACTCGACTTAGATCCTTTGTATAACCAGGCTAAGTGTGCTAGTTGCAATCTCTAGTAGCAAGTCCTAGTCAGGTTTTAGTTGTTATTAAGTTACAGCTATCGTTTACGTCGCCAACTATGTGCGTTGATTAAACCGATTAATTGATTATTTGAAAATAATAACGAGAACCGATTAACTTTGGAAAACTTTGTATTTTGTAATATCTATAAAAATATAATTTCTTTTAGTGATAAACCGTGAACTAGTTATTTGATATTATTCTATTCATTTTAACTAAATTCGTAATTAATTAGTAATTCGTGCTCTAATTTACGATTATGCGACTAATTAAAAACCACCCAAATTCCACATCCACCAGAAAAATCAAAATAAAATAAAACTATGCTACACAATACATTGGCACAGCTAATGGTCCTAGGGTGGGCTTATGCCCTGTACAATTTTCTTTTACATCAAATAAGAGAAAATGAATTAAATTATTAAATAAAGTGCGGTAATTAACTAACTATAGTAAATAGCCTAAATATTAATTAAAATAATTTAAAATAAATGCTAAGAGTCTCAGACTCGGTCCATTCCTCAAAATTCGGCTAATACCCCAACGTCCGGGCGGACCGGTGCGTTTGCATTTCGTCGGGGCCCACAGACCGGTACGGTCGTCGCCCAAAAATCAGTTTAGAAATTCATTTTCGAAAGCCAATTTTTGAAATCAATATAAATATAGTTTTTGTAAAAATTTGGGCAGCACTTCCTCTATTTCGGGACAAACCCAAAACTGGGAAATGCGCCACGGAAAACCTGCAAATATTTCCAACCCAAAATAATCCCACAGAATATATCCACCAAAATAATCCCAAGCCACAGAAAATAATTCCCAAACCACCGAATTTCTCGAAATGTCCGGGAATCCCATAATCCAACCAATTCACACCAAACCAGCAGATAAAACACAGGAAAATACGCTAACGTAGCTAATCAAAAATATAACGCAGCTAACCGGATTTCCCAAAGGGAAACCGGGGACCGATTCTCATCACGGACTCTACGGGAGGGACGAACTACTGTGATTAAAAAGAATTTACCAAATTCCGTTGGCGGGGAGCCGCGGGAAAAGCTTGGGGAAAACCGAAACGACGTTCGGACAACGGGGTCGCAGATCTGGACAGCAAAGGAAACCCACGAAGCGCTGGACAACGAAAATGGCGACGACGGGGTCGGCCACGCACGGAAAGGGGCACGGGAAAGGGTCTGCGGGAGAGGATCTCGCACGCTGGACAGCGCGGAGATGAGCCACGGGCGGTTCTGGCCCGCTAGCGCGGCGGCAGCAGCTCGCCGGAAGGGCGCGGCCACGGGGAGGAGCTCGCACGAAGGCGCGGGGAGCTGCCGGAGCGGGCGGCTGGGCGGCGCCGGTCGGGGAAGTCCGCCGGGGGAGGGACGCGAGGAAAACTGCACGGTCGGCGGGGAGAGACCGCGCGGACGGCCGGAAGGGAACCGCGCGGGGGTCCGCGGGAGAGGGAGCCGCGGCGGCGGGGAGCCGGTCGGGCTCGCCGGAGATGAAGCCGCGCGGGGGGCGCACAGTGGGGAGGCGTCGGCCTCGGGGAGATCGCACGCGCGCCGGAGGGGGAGCTCGGCCGCGGTCGGGTGATTTGGGTTTAAAGCTCGGAAATGGGTTTCTGGCTCTTTCTCCAGAGAGATGGAGAAGGAGAGAGAGAGTTGGTTTTTGATCTCCTGTGAAGAAGGAGTGTTTAATAAAGGAAGGTTGGGGAGTGGGGGATATTAAGGAAGAGTTATAAAAGGGGGGAGTGGAAGAGTTGGGTTGTAACGTATGGTGGAGAATGAGTTGGGGAGGAAAAAAGTCACGTACTCCAAATGCTGGTCCTTCGGGGCCAGCACAAAGTAAATTATTATTATTATTTTTTTTTATTTGAAGATTTAACCAAGTCTAAAAAAATCAGGTTTTTAATAGAGAAGGAATTGGGCTCGGACCTGGGTCTGGGCTCGGAAACCAAAAATTCATGTTTATTATAATTTTGAAATTTTTTTTCCCACTCAAAAATATTTAATAATAATAATATTAATAATAATAATAATTTTAGAAAACGCTAATAATAATAATAATAAACTCTATTAAATAAATAAAAACGAAAATGATGGGTTTCACAATCTTTCCTCCTTAGAAAATTTCGTCCTCGAAATTAAAGGCAGGGTAGGAGAATCAAACAGGTACGGGTACTACACCCGTAACTCAGGTCCAACCATAAGAATTTCCAAGGCAGTCGTGGATGAGACGGTTTAGGGACAAGTTTTTATTTATGATATCATCCACGCAGAAAAATACAAAAGCGAACCAAAGTACACGAGGTTGATCAGACCATCATGCACCGGTCCTGATTAGACAATATATTAGTGGGTGCACCCAATAAAATACTGTCATGATCAAGCTTGATAAAGAGATAGCTTGCAAAACTAGGCTAACTTTGTCAGCATCAGTCAAATTTAGAACGACAAGATAAGAAAATAGGAGTTTAAGTGATGGCTCAAAATCTGATTTCTTCTCATCTCTGACTAGACTTGCAACTGATTTCTCTGGTACTGAAAGGTTGAGTCCAATCTTCAGCTCTGAATTATCCAAAATGTGACTCGGATCCGAAATGTAACGTCTGAGCTGTGACGTAGAAGACGTTGCATATTCTTAAGATTAGCTGGTAGAGCTAACTGGTACGCTACTTCCAACGCGTCTTAAACTTCAAATGACCTGATGTACCTGGCCTCAATTTCCAGCTCCGTCGAAACTGATTGTTCCTCTGGTAGGAGAAACTTCACCAAATGCAATTTGGTCTTCCCAAGACCTACCAAATTCCGAGACGCAAAATCTCAATACATCTTCAAGCGTCTGGATTGACCTCTCTGATTGCTCGTCCCGCGGTACTCCATGAATCCGGTAAATGTACCTCTCGTACAATGCTGCCAACTTCTTTAGTGGATAAACCAACTTTGAAAGTGAAAAAATGTGCTAACTTAGTCAGTTGGTTTACTATAATCCAATTGGTGCCCTTCCCTCCTTAGAATTAAGGCAAACCTAACACATAGTCCATCGTTATGTGCTCCTACTTCCGGTCCGGAATGCCCAACGACTGTAGAAGCCCTGCGGGTCTCTGTCGACTAGCCTTCACTTGTTAACAAATAAAACATCTAACCTCAATTCTGAATACATCCTTCTTCATTCCATACTACCCAATAATAGTACGCATATCCCAATACGTATTGCTAGGATGTATGGAATACTGGTGCGCTTCTTGCATTAGTTCGTTCCTCAGTTCGCCAGATAGTACAAAAAGCCTCGTACCATTCTTCAGAGCTCCATTATTGGCGATTTGAGAAACCTTCAAGTGTTCCTGCCAACACTTGATCTCTAAGCCCGCAAAGTGCCTCGTTTTGAAACTACGTCATCTTGATTTTTTTTTTCTCAGCCTCGAACTTCATCAATACTGAACCAGCATCCATCTCCGTCCTTCTATCTCCAGGTAGTATAACCTCCAGTCCAAACTTCTCGATGTCTTCTAACAGGTGCTAGTCCTTGGTTAAGAACTTCGCCATCAGTATCGACCAAGTGCATCAGCGACCACATTAGCCTTACCTGAATGGTACTGCAAGTCGAAATCCTTTATCTGCTTCAGCCAGATTCCTAGTCTAACATTCAGCCCTTCCTGAGTGAAGACATATTTCAGACTTTTGTATAAATTTTTCACTCCCTTTCCATAAAAATCATGCTTCCATAGCTTCAAAGTAAAGATAATTGCAGCAAATTCAATTTAGGCGTGGGATGATTCTTCTCATGAGTCTGTAGCTGCCTACACGTGTAAGCAATTACTTTCCCATGTTGTTGAAGAACACAACCCAATCCTTTTCCAGAGGCATTACTGTAAATTGAGAACCCACCGGTTCCTGCGGGTAGCGCAAGGATTGGTGTAGTGGTAAGTCTCTTCTTCAGCTCCTTAATGCCGCCTGACAAACTTTCGTTCAGATGAACTCTTCATTCTTCCAAGTGAGCTTCGTCATCGGCTCAGCAATCTTGGCGAAATCCTTCACGAACTTCTGATAGTAGCCAGCCAAGTTCAAGAAACTTTCGAATTGAACTTGGGGTATACCACTTTTCAACAGCAGCTATCTTCCATCGAAATTTCTTCTCTTGACAACATGGCCAAAAATCCACCTTGTCAAAAATCCACGTTCAGATAGCTTACTATAAAACTTCTTTTTCTTCAAAGTTTCCAGAACTTTCCTCAGATGTTCTTCATGCTCTTCTTCAGTCTTCGAATATATCAGAATGTTATCTATGGAGAAGATAAACTGATTCAAATACTCATGAAAAACTCTGTTCATGATATTCATGAACACAGTAGAAGCATTTGTCAGCCCAACGTCATGACCAAAGAAAACTACCCATACTTGGTGTTTGAATGCCGTCTTGGAAATGTCCTCCTTCCTGACTTTGATTTGATGGTAGTCAGATCTTAAGTCAAACTTCGAAAACACCCTAACTCCACACAAACAGATCAAACAGATCCTCGATCCGGGCAGAGGGTACTTGTTCTTTAGTGTCTGGTAATCGATGCACATCCGTTGTTCCATCCTTCTTGGGCACAAACAAGATAGGTGTTCCCTAAGGTGAAGTTCTACCCTGAATAAATCCTAGAGCCTTCAGTTCATCAATCTGGTCTTTCATCTTCTATGATCTTCGAGTCTGAATCATGCCTTATTGTAAGGGCAGGGTCTGCTGGATGGGAAGAGGGTCCTTAGATTGTGGCCTAACAGGTGTTGCTGGGATAGGTATTCTGGTATGATGGAAAGATAAGGGGCAATCCTTTACCCGATGTTTAGCAGATCCACATGCCAAACATTGTCCCAATCTCTTGCGGCAACTAACGGTCTGATGACCAGGCCTCTTGCAGTAGTTACAAGCTCATAGCTTCTTACGACAAGGCTGCCGGAAGTAGAGTACTTGATGGGACCCAAATATCTTCAGGGGTATCCTTCCTAGGACAAAAGTTCTGCTCTAACTTGGTTAGAGATAACTAAGGCTACATCATTGACGTTCTTCATGTCTTCTCTCGTGATATTCTTCTGTTCCTGCTGGGCTTCATCTTGAGCTTTCTGGAACTCCAGGATTTCTCGAAATAGGGCAACCATTTGGAAGATGTTTGCTGGTACTGGTGGAGCAACAAAAATGAATACTCCACCAAGGAAATGCATCTCAGTTTGAGATGAGGTAGAAATTGCCAGTGTAGGGAAAACTTCACTGGGTGCACTATGAGGACGGTCAAACAGCCGCAAGGGAAAGGACCCTGGGCTTGGTTGAGGAGATGGGGTATGATTTGGAGATGACACCTCATCGCCAGTAGGATTTGGTCAATGGTCATTCTCTGGAAGGTTTAGGATGCATACATAAGCAAGGTATCCTACCAGTCTATAATCAAACAAAAATATTTATTTATAATATATTTCGGTCCTATGTTGTGACAAATTGATGTTCTAGTGTTCTAATTGTTTCTAAATATGTTTTCCTAAGTTGTTGTTCTGACCTGCATGGGCCACCACTAAAAACATGTCACGACCCGGTCCCAATTTTTTGGGTCGAATCGGATCATGCCCAGCCTGCACCGTTGTTGAGACGGCGGCAGTAAGCTGTATCACTCATGCAGGTAATATCAACAACACAATAATTGCCACAAATTTATTATTCCGAATTAAAAAAAACTTTTTACAATAAAATGAAAGATACATCTGAAATACACTATTTTCCACAAACATCATGATTTATAAAAGAAGAAGAAAATCTAGGCAACCAGCTCATCAGTCTCGAGATCATCGTCCTCTAGTTGGAATCTCAGGAAAAATACCGTGGAACAAAGCATCATCAGCGATACCTAAAATGTTGGGTCTCCAGTCAGGAGGGAGCAAAGTACAATTACGAATATCCAATAATTCAAATAATAATTTGAAATTTGCAATGTTAAACAATTTGAAATACTTTAACAATATTTTTCACAATTTTACAATTGAAAACAATGTGATTTGAGTAGGTAACGAACTATGACCGGCTTGGGATGATTCAATTATATCCTAATGATACGGTCCGGCCTATCCTCGTGTATAGGAGGAATCAGCTCGCACAATCAATGATGCAATATAGGGGTATTGGTCATAGACGCTACACTACTCCCCCAATATCCCGAGTCAATCAGATTCAATCAATGAGTCAATATTCGAACTCTATGAGAGAGTTCCGTGTAGCAATATGGTTTAAAATTGCAATAAAACAATTACTAGATAAATTACCAAATAGACATAACTGCACTTGCCTTTGTTTTAGAATGACTGGATAGACGAGTCGGTACCGAGGAGGAACGTCAGTTGTAACTTCGAGTTCCTACAGTTGAGAACTCGACTTAGATCCTTTGTATAACCAGGCTAAGTGTGCTAGTTACAATCTCTAGTAGCAAGTCCTAGTCAGGTTTTAGTTGTTATTAAGTTACAGCTATCGTTTACGTCGCCAACTATGTGCGTTGATTAAACCGATTAATTGATTATTTGGAAATAATAACGAGAACCGATTAACTTTGGAAAACTTTATGTTTTGTAATATCTATAAAAATATAATTTCTTTTAGTGATAAACCGTGAACTAGTTATTTGATATTATTCTATTCATTTTAACTAAATTCGTAATTAATTAGTAATTCGCGCTCTAATTTACGATTATGCGACTAATTAGTAATTGGTTCAACATGACTTAGCTTGGCTTGGTTTGGTTTATATTGGGTCGAGATGAGAGGGGTTGCTATATAAGTCAACTTCTTCTTTCTCCTCCATTATTTTGCATTTACTTCTTCATCTTCTTCATTTACTCCTCCCACCTACCAAGCCTAGGCAAGTACAATTTGCTTCGTGATGGATCTCAAGTTTTATTGTTCCATTCTCTTCTTTACTTGATTCTAAGCCTCTTTAGAACTTGGCATTTTTGGATTTGATGGATGGATTCTTGTAGATCTAAGTTTGTAACTTTTCGGTTTTTCTTAGTTTTAATATCTAAAACTTGGTTATTTTCAAAATCTAATAGTTCCATGTTGTAGGGAATTCAATTTTACCCAATTTTGGCTTTTGAACTGTTTGATTTCGACATCGTATGAGAAAGTTATGCCAATTTTGAGTTCATGGGTTCTCCACACCTTTTGGTGTTGTCGGAACGATGAACAGTGTCGTGCGCCCGCGCACCGCGCTTGCGCGTAATGTGCACCATGGGCGATTTTGCCCACACGCAATGCGCAACTAGCGCACCCGCGCGCCGCGCTTGTACGCAAAGTGCTCTGTGGGCGATTTTGCCCACGCGCAATGCGTAACTTGCGCGTCGTGCGCCCGCGCACTTCTCTGTCGCGCGCCCACGCACTTCTCTGTCGCGCACCCGCACGTCGTGCTTGCGCGCAACGTGCGCTGTGGACGATTTTGCCCGCGCGCAATGCGCAACTTGCGCGGCCGCGCGCCCGCGAGCCGTGCTTGCGTACAACGTGCGTCGTGGGCGATTTTGTCCGTGCAACTTGCGCGTAGGTCACTCCAAATGACTGTTTTTGCTTCTTTGAGCTCATTTGTAGCTAAAATCTTGAAAAACTCAAAACATGAAAGTTGTAGATCTTTTCTTTGGCTTCAAGAATATGTCACTAGTTATTTTATGCAAGTTTCTCTCGTTCATGATAATGTAAGGTTAGAACACGATAGTGGCCTGTTAAGGCGCACTCTTAACAAGTATCAAGTAACATGATAATTCTTGATAATGATCCGTCATGGTGCACTCTTGACAAGTAACTTGACATGATAATTCTTGATGGTGGTCCGTTGTGACGCACTCTTGACTTGATAAAGTAAAGCTACATGATAATCTCGATATGCCTTGCTAAGTAAATCTTGTCTTGACACCGTGGGTGTTTGTGCTTGTATAAGATACGTGTCTCGTCTTGCATCATGTCTAGGATATGAATTCCTGATTTCCACGGTCAGGAATTCGTACTGAATCTAACTAGGATAATGACTAGAGTGATCAAGTAGTTCATGAAGAGATTTTCCAGCTACAGGCAGTCCCGTTATCTGGGCGCTTTAATTGGACTTGTAGCCTGCCGTCGAGTAGGGCACATTTCCAGCACATTGTCATGTGTTGCACCCCCAAGTCACCTAATCAAACTTTCTCATCTTGTGACCGGATAACCTGGGTTAAGACTGTAGGGCTTGTGGCTGTTGGAACATCTCGATGCATCTTGTTAGTAACTAAGCTTGTGATAACCCTAGTTAGTTAAAGTATCAAGCCGTACTCTTTGCTTGGCCGTGAATGATGGATGGAGTCCTATCTTGTCTAGTCTTGCCAAGATCCAGTACATAGCTATCTCAGGACATGCTTGTTTATGCTTTACTTTATCGATAATTGGTTAGAGACTAAGTTCTATTCAGGTGAAGGGTTACAATCCTGGTCCTTATTTGGTTTACGGGTTGTAACTTGGTTATCGGAATAGTCCGTTAGTCATCTTATCGTTTATCACCCTGCTTTCTCTAACTCATGTCTTTTGTTATCCTTTATGTATCATGTGCTAATATGCTGGTTTTAGTTCTTAAGTGAAGCCTCTCCTGTGGTACTTGTTCTTTCTGGGGTCTGACCCAGCTGGTTTTGTATGGCCAGATTTCGGGGTAGCTTTCCAGGATCTCCCTGCCTTCCAGCCAGATGGTGACCACTGGGCGCAATCCTGGCAACGAGTGAGTTCTTATTTTGCTCACCCACTCCCTTGTAAAAATATTCTTTCGAGGCGTTTAGCCGTCGAGCAAGTGTTAGCTCGTTTGCAACTTTACTTACTGTCTGTCTACGGACTGTAACATGATTGACAAATCCTAGGGTTGATCATGTATGACTGAAACTCTTGCTAGTCTTCACGTTTTGTATAACTAGCTTCATGATCATCTGAATATGTAATGTTTGGGACGCCTTACTTTGTATGTCTGATGATCTAACATCTTGTAACATTTACTTACTTGCTTGAGATTGAGACACTAGGCTTGTTCATGACCATAAGAGACTGATGGCTTATAGTAAACCATCATGCATCTAGACAGTCGTGATCGTATTGCGAGGTGGGATTCACTTCAATGTACGTAGCTGGCTGTGTCTGTCCCCCGCTCTCCAGTATTCTGGTTCTGGGACATGATACGGTTTAAGTGGTGGTCCATGCAGGTCTTATAAATCAAGATGTGCGAGGGTTTTACTGAATAGATGTCTCAATCAACACTCGCCCTTGATCTCTACTCGTGTCTTCTAATCTTTCCGAAATCTTGACCTGATCACATGTTTATATCTTCGATCTATCATGGTCCTTCCTTATTGTTCCCTATGTCGTTTCTTCAGTGATATTGTTCCTGGTCCTACTGATCAGCAAGGCGGAGCACCTCCATTGGACCAACAGCAACCTGGAGACCAAGCCCAGCACTCTGGAGCAGCCTCCCGAGTCATGTATTTCGGGGATCCAGAGCCCCCAGTTCAACCCATACAGCCTGTAGAGCCTGATAATGGAACCCTGGTGGGTCTCATCAGAGAATTACTTGTATCTCAAAATCGTCGGGGCGATGCCTTGTACCAGACAGTACAAGATGCCATGGGCAGAGTTGGTTACCAAGGGAACAACGCGGCCAACAGCTTCAAGTGTCTGAATCTTCATTTCTTTGACGGTACTGAAGATGCTATTACTGCTGATGCATGGCTTCAGGACACGGAGGTTATCCTGGAAGCAGCTAGGATTCATGAGAATAAGAAGGTGGCCGTTGTGCGCCTGCAGTTATTAGACTTAGCCCGCAGCTGGTGGGCGATGCTAGCAGTTGGATTACCGACGTCTGTCTCATGGGCGGTATTCAGCAACAAGTTCCAGACCAAGTACTTTGATGTAGTAGCTCAGTATGATCTGCAGACGAGATTCACCAATCTTAAGCAGATGGGAAGGACGATCGATGGATATGCGGCCGAGTTTTCTAGACTTAGTCGGTTTGCTTCCACCTTGGTGGCAACCGAATTGGATCGAGCCCAGCAATTCCAGCAGGGGCTCCACCTAGAGATTATCATATCGGTAGAATAGTTTGAGCACCAGACGTTTGATGCCATCCTGCGAGCAGTGAAGAGGCATGAGTTTGCTTTGCAGAGGATTGTAGATAGAAGTGGAGGAAGAAAGAGGTCTCATGGACAGATGTTCCAGTCTTCAGCACCCGCCCCGGCAGCTAGGGCCTTGACTATTGGAGCTCCTAGGAGGGCGACCACAGTTTCATCGGTTCAGCACTCGACGCCGACGTATCCTCAGCAACAGAAGCAGAAGCAGTCTTCCATAATGGACTGCACTCATTGTGGAAAGCCAGAACATGTAGTCTCAGAGTGTCGTAGGGCACAGGGATTATGCTTGGCTTGTGGGGCACCGGATCACAAGATAGGGTCATGTCTGAATAGATCCAGTTCATCGTCGTCAAACCTAACCAGTCCATCGTTAGGGGTGCAGAAGCAGTACCAGCCTCGGAGGCCATTGCCGCCTCAGGATCAGCAGTATACCCAAGCTCAGATTTAGAACTGGCAAAGAGGTCACCAGAAGAGGGGACCAGCACCAAGAGGACAAGGTCAGGCTATGGCTCTGACCGTAGCAGAAGAGTTAGCTTCAGGTGAGGTGGTGGCATGTACCATTCTCGTCAACTCTTTTCCAGCACCAGTATTATTTGATTCGGGTGCATCGCATTCATTTATGTCTGCACGATTCGCAACACGGGTAGGACTGGAGCCCGAGTCATTATCAGTAAGGCTCAATATACTTACTGGTAACGGTCTTGTGGGGGTAGATAGAGTCTATCCCTCGTGTCGAATCGTAGTTAGCGGTAGAGAGTTTTCCGCTAGATTGATATCATTCCCGATGGCCGACTATGATGTGGTCCTAGGAATGGATTGGTTGAAGGATCAATACGCAAGAATAGATTGCCATATTGGCAAGATTATTTTTGGTATTCCCGGCGAACCAGAGTTTTCATTTTCTAGAGGTGAAGTAGAACCTTTTCCACCAGTATTGCGGATGGCAGTAGCAGAAGCAGTTCAATTTCCCAGAGTAGTAAAAGAGTTTCCTGATGTGTTTTCCGAAGAGCTTCCAGGTATGCCACCGGAGAGAGAGATAGAGTTCACTATCGACTTAATTCTAGGGACGGCACCAGTGTCAGAGAGAGTCTACATGATGGCACCTTCATAATTAGAGATCTTGTACAAGATGATTGAAGAACTCAGAACCAAAGGATTCATTCATGCTAGTGGATCGCCTTGGGAAGCCCCGATGCTTCTTGTAAAAAAGAAGGATGGTACGTCAAGATTATGTGTTGATTATCGTACCTTGAATCTGTAACAATCAAGAATAGATATCCCCTACCAAGGATAGATGATTTATTTGATCAGCTCAGTGGGGCAGCAGTATTCTCGAAGATTGACTTGCGGTCAGGGTACCATCAGATCAGAGTCAGAGAGTAAGACATCCTGAAGACAACATTCAGATCTAGATATGGACATTGGGAGTTCCTTGTTATGCCATTTGGAGCGACCAATGCGCCAGCGGTATTCATGGATCTCATAAATCGTATCTTCATGCCTTATTTGGACCAGTTCGTGATAGTGTTTATAGACGACATCTTAGTCTATAGTAAGAGTGAGGCAGAGCATGAGCAACATCTTCGTATAGTTCTTCAGATTCTTAGGAAGCACCAGTTGTATGCGAAGTTCAGTAAGTACGAATTTTGGCTTGATCGTATTTTGTACTTAGGTCATATCATCACCAGAGGTGGAGTAGAAGTTGACCCCCAGAAGATAGTGGCTATAGAGACATGGCCAGTTCCTAGTACCGTCGTCGAAGTTCGGAGTTTCCTAGGATTGGCTGGCTATTACCAGCAATTTGTGTCAGACTTTGCTCGAATTTCAGCACCACTGACGCAGTTGACCCATAAGGATGTGTAGTTTGCTTGGACAGTAGAGTATCAGAGTTCATTTGAGAAGTTGAAGCGGAGATTGATAACGGCTCCCATTCTCACACTTCCAGATGGAACTGGAGGATTTTCAGTTTATTGTGATGCTTCCGGCAGAGGATTGGGATGCGTCTTGATGCATCATGGTAAGGTAGTAGCTTATGCGTCACGTTAGCTTCGTGATCATGAGAGAAATTATCCAACCCATGACTTGGAATTAGCAGCAGTGGTTTTCGCACTCAAGTTGTGGAGGCATTATTTGTATGGGGATCGGGTGAAGATTTTTACCGACCACAAGAGTCTTAAGTATGTGTTTACCCAGAAGAATCTTAACATGCATCAGAGAAGATGTCTAGAGCTACTTGTGGATTGTAACATCAACCTGCTGTATCATCCTGGGAAGGCCAACGTTGTTGCAGACGCATTGAGCAGAAGAGCAGGAGCTTATTTTCTAACAGCATAGCCAGAGTTATTAGCAGACCTTCAGAAGATGGAAATAGAAGTAGTTCTTCCTACCAATGTGGCGTTGATGGCCAGCATGCAAGTTCAGTCCAGCATAGTTGAGAGGATCAAGATGGCACAATCAGCAGATTCTAAGCTTCAGCGGTTTAGAGCAGAGTGTGAAACAGGACGAAGACCAGAGTTATGTAGTCATGAAGACGGTACACTTCGACATGGAAGGCGTCTTTGTGTACCCAGTGGTGATATCAGATAAGAGATCTTGACAGAGGCTCACAGTTCTTAATATTCAATTCATCCCAGTAGCACGAAGATGTATCGAGACATCCGTAAGCATTTCTGGTGGAATGGCATGAAGAATGAGATAGCCCGGTTTGTCTCTCGTTGTTTAGTTTGCCAACAAGTTAAAGCTGAACATCAGAGGCCAGCTAGACTTCTTCAACCTTTATCGATCCCAGAATAGAAATGGGAGCACATTACCATGGATTTTGTAACTGGGTTACCTAAATCCCCAGTTGGAAGAGATGCTATATAGGTTATAGTTGATCGTCTCACGAAGGTAGCTCATTTTCTCCCCTTCAGAATTGGTCAGTCGACGGATCAGCTAGCAGATATGTACCTCAGGCAGATAGTCAGATTGCACGGAGTGCTAGTCAGTATTGTATCCGACAGAGATTCAAGATTTATATCGCACTTTTGACGGAGTCTTCAAGGGAGCTTGGGGACTCGTCTCAAGAGCTTGGGGACTCGTCTCAAGTTCAGTTTAGCTTATCATCTGCAGATAGATGGTCAGTCAGAGCGCACGATCCAGACTCTTGAAGATATGTTACGATCTTGTGCACTCGACTTCGATGGTTCGTGGAAAGATCACCTGTATCTCGTGGAGTTCTCATATAATAACAATTTCCAGGCTAGTATCCAGATGGCACCCTTTGAAGTACTATATGGCAGGAAGTGCAGATCACCTTTAGCTTGGGATGATGTCAGCGAGAGGCAGATGCTTGGTCCAGAGATGATTACGCAGACAATTGAGGTGGTCAGACAAGTCAGAGATCATCTTCGAGTTGCACAAGACCGTCAGCGCCATTGGGCCGATTCTCATCAGCGTCTACTTGAATTTTCTATCGGCGACCATGTATTCCTTAGGATCTCGCCTACCCGTGGCGTCATTCAATTCGGCGTACGGGGAAAGCTTAGTCCTAAGTATATAGGGCCGTTTGACATTCTCGAATGAGTAGGTGATGTGTCCTATCGTCTCGCTCTTCCACCGTCATTACGTGTGGTACATGACGTATTCCATGTATCCCAATTACGATGGTACATTTCGTATCTGAGCCATATCCTTGATCATTCAAAATTGGTTGTTGGTACCAACCTTTCGTATGAGAAAAGGCCCGTATCCATATTGGACCGAAGAGAGAAGATACTCAAGAACAAGACTATTAGTTTAGTCCGTGTTGCTTGGGGTCATCACTCCTTGGGTGAGTCAACGTGGGAACGTGAGGATGATATCCGGTCGCAATATCCACACCTATTTGACTCATAAGGTATAATGTCTTCCTTATGCCTTATGCTTTTACTTCCTTGCTTGCATGAATGATTGCTTGGTTGACTGCTAGTCGTAAATTGCCAGTATTAGTGTAGCTTGCCCCGACACCTCTAGCCTCTTGATTAAATTCCGATGACGAAATTCTTTTAAGGTGGGTAGAGTTGTCACGCCCGTTTCCCGTTATACGTATTTTCAGGATACATATACGGATTTCTGACAATTGTCAGGTGGCCCGTATTTTTATTTATCTTGCTTAGCTTAGCCTTGGTTTAAATCTTGACTTAATTGGTTTAACTTGGTTCAACATGACTTGGCTTGGCTTGGTTTGGTTTATATTGGGTTGAGATGAGAGGGGTTGCTATATAAGCCAACTTCTTCTCTCTCCTCCATTATTTTGTATTTACTTCTTCATCTTCTTCATTTACTCCTCCCACCTACCAAGCCTAGGCAAGTGCAACTTGCTTTATGATGGATCTCAAGTTTTATTGTTCCATTCTCTTCTTTACTTGATTCTAAGCCTCTTTAGAACTTGGCATTTTTGGATTTGATGGATGGATTCTTGTAGATCTAAGTTTGTAACTTTTCGGTTTTTCTTGGTTTTAATCTCTAAAACTTGGTTATTTTTAAAATCTAATAGTTCCATGTTGTAGGGAATTCAATTTTACCCAATTTTGGCTTTTGAACCGCTTGATTTCGACTTCGTATGAGAAAGTTATGCCATTTTTGAGTTCATGGGTTCCCCACACCTTTTGGTGCTGTCGGGACGATGAACAGTGTCGTATGCAGTGTCTTCGCTGTCGCGCGCCCGCGCGCTGCGCTTGCGCGTAACGTGCACCGTGGGCGATTTTGCCCGTGTGCAATGCGCAACTTGCGCGTCGCGCGCCCGCTCGCCGCGCTTGCGACAACGTGCACCGTGGGCGATTTTGCCCGTACGCAATGCGCAACTATTTCACTTAACAAAATGCCTGGAAGAATTGGCTTTTGAAAATAAAACGAGAAAAAGTACAAGAAGTACAAATTTGATTATGGGGAAGTATTGCTGTAGAAGTCTGATTTGTAATGATAACTTTGTTCCTTGGACCATATGATGATAATGAAGATCGCTGCTTGAAGTTGAACAACCGGAAGAACTAAGTCACCAGAAAGGTATCGACGTACTTGGGCACTGATGGCGAGGCTGAATGCTTTCCTGCTTTGCTTCACTCTGTTCTGAAAGAAAGGTTGAAGAAGAATGCTCTCCAAATCTCTAAGTTTTGATCTCTGTATTCTCTCATGTCTCTGTGTCTGTGTTATGAGAAAAATAAGTCTATTTATAGACTTAGGCTCTTGTGCGTAAAAACTCAGCAAAAGTTCCATCTTTACGCTAACAACTGCCATCCACGATCGAAGCCATCCTCTACATGTATTGACACGTGTCCCATCATTTCATTAAGAATATGATACACGTACACACGTTCTTCGGGATGTGTGGCATGAAAGCCATGTAGGCAGACCACGTTCCAAGCTGGTCAGAAGAATAGGGCGTAAAACAGCCCCAATGTAATCTGAGCGTAAAGCAGTAGATTAGGCGTAAAATAGCCCTGACATAGACTTCCCGCGTAAAGTGGTTGTTAAATAACCTTGAGCGTAAAAGTAGCTCAAATAGACTTTACGCACACGTCAATTGTTGAGCGTAAAGGCTCTTATAATCTTCGTGCGTAAAAGAAGCCATAGTGTGAGCGTAAAGTAGCTCAATCCATACACTAAACGACAACATTGGTCTCTGTGTAAAAACAAATCCCTTTGAATTCTGTGATATATGCCATCATTAATATCTCCATGTCAGAGTTTGCATTAAATGCGAGACTTGACAGCTTTGTCCAGCGTAAAAGTTGCTGATCTGCTCTTGGCGTAAAATCATGGGCGTAGACCCGAGCGTAAAATGATCTGCCTGTTTTAGGCGTAAAGTGATTAGCCTTGTCTTGGGCGTAGAGTATTTAGCCTCTCTGCGGCGTAAAGTAGGTCAATTGGAGTGGAATGATCTGTCCCTTTGACTCTCTCATTTTAGCACTTTTTACGCTCCTACAAGACCCCCTTCAAAGTTTTCAAATATCTCCAAAATTTGGAACACTTTGAGCAGAAGCGTAAAAATTGAGTTTTGACCAGTCAGCGTAAAATTCGGGATACGCAACAGTCATCCGCGTAAAAGCGGGGATATCCAACAGTCGGCGTAACTTTCAAGAAAAATAATTTCGGTTAACACTTAACCGTCACAATGAATTTCTTTCTCGAAACTTTCGAATGTTTCCTCATCTTCCCGAGTGAGCAGTTTCCAACGAGGAATGTGAAGAGTTGCTTTGATTTGTATAAATAAGGACAAATTCTTTATTCTTGACATTCATCCTCGTTTTGTCATGGCGCCGAAGAACGAGATTATCAACAAAGAGGCTTCGAGCTCCAGGCTTGATTTCGAGCGAGCGTGCAACCTTTTAGAGTGTTTTGGAGTGACTCCTGCGGTCTTTAGTCGCATTGATGGTGGTCCCCCAACTGCATACGAAGGGCCAGGAGATGCCGAAGCGTTTCTTAATCTGATGTGCCGCTCCGGGATTCGCAATATGCACGAGCTAGGTGTCTCCCTTCGTCAACCCAACGAAGGAGAGAAATAATGTTTTTTATGTATTGCGAATCTTTAATCTGTAGGGGTCCACTTCCCCCTTTATAAATAAAATTTTGCTGTTAACCTCATCTATTAATGCGCACTTGTTTATGCACTTCTTTTGACTGCTTCTATGGTTGTTAATTCCCAAGAAACAAACCAACACGTGGCATCTGTCTTGTGGTTACGAGAGCCTTTAAATAGGATCTTCTCCCAAAATAGACTCATCCCAACAGTTTCTTCAGTCTTTATAAATACCGAGAATGTTTCATATATTCTCATACTTATTCCTCTGAAGATAACTTTCTGCAATGTCGTTCTCCAACAAATGACAATGGCGAAGCTTTCCAACAGCGTTCCTTTGTACGCCCAGTCATTAGACGTAGATTCAACCACCATTAAAGCCAAATCATTTGACTTAAATGGTAAGTATGATCGTAAGCAAATATCTGTCTTCGAATTTTTTGTTGAAAATAGCTATTTATGAGCGTAAAGCTCTGCTGAAGCACTGGCGTAAAAGCCTTGCTGAAGCACTGGCGTAAAAGCCTTGCTGAATCACTGGCGTAAAAGCCTTGCTGAATTACTGGCGTAAAAGCCTTGCTGAATAGTGATACACCTGAAGCACTGGCGTAAAAAGCCTTGTCATCTATTTTTAGTTAGCGTTTAATACGCATCTGATGATACTTATGTTTAAAACACTGCTTCTTTGTTGTTTTCTGCAGAAGTTTGGCTGAACAGCTTTTCCAGAATCGGCATTGGTGACTTTGACATTGTGAAGAGCGTTCTTCTGACGTCAAACATCAGGGAGCTCATGCGCTTTTGACGCGCAAATCAGACAACTCAGAACTCTTCCTCTGTTGGTAGGAAGAGCCTTTATACACGGAGAGTTGGATGGTGGAATCAACTCTACCCCGAGAAATCGGGTAGTAGAGTTCCTTTCACGACAGGACTTGGAATTGTATCCCAATGCTGGATACATTCTTATCTCCTTTGAGGTGCCGCCACTCTTCCACCAGTTGTATTGGCAGCAACACGTCTTCGGGCTGCCATACTCTGGGATTCTCCTCTCGTCTGATTGAGAAGACCAGAGTTTGATTCCTTCTGTTCTTGTCGCCACAAAGGCTTGGACAGCAAGGAATTGACACCAACAACGAATCCGACAAAGAAGATCCAAAGAAGAAACAGATCTCTATTAGGCTATCATTGTGTGCATAAAATGAAAATCCAAGGTGTAATAGATTTTCATTATGATTTGTAAGAAAGTCTAAGAAATGTAATAGACTTTTTATGATATGAGAATGGAAGTGATAATTTTTCTATGCTCAATGATTTGTATCTATCTGAATGTGATATGGACATAATAGATAATGAAATCATGTTTTCTGTTTTTAAAGTATACAATACTATCAGAGGTAATATGGACATGACAGTATGTAAGAACTCAAAGAAAAGTAGATTAATATCTATGCAGAGGTCAGATGGAAATGATAGATAAGGAAAGTAAGTGGATTTAATATTCATTCAGAGGTCATGAAGACATGATAAATAACGAAACCCACTTTTTAATCTGTTGATAAAATAGAAGATTTAAAATCCCTCTCCCAGGAGGCAAGAAATCAGCTTAACCAGACCTTGGTAGCTGGGGAATAAGGAGACAGATGTCATGAGCATATAAGTCCATCTTAATGTATGAATGAATCATAATTTTCGGGAAAAGAAAACATTGATTCGATTCAATAATTAAATGAATGAACCCGATGGAATGAACGGACAGGTCTTTTCGGGAATAAAAAGTTGTTCTCAATCTCAAAGACCGGTTCATCAACAGTCCTCCTCTATAAATTGGCGAGAACTCTCTGTAATCATTTCATTCTTATTTTTACTCCTCCATTGAAAATGTCTTCCGAGGATGTACAGCAAAAGAATGAAGTCTCCAGGAAAATTGAGGACGTCACTGAGATGTGTCCCGTTGGGTTAGGCCCGATTCAAGTAGGCAACAGCTCTTCTACGCCTAAGCCACCACAAGATATCCTTGCATTCTTAGTAGAGTCAGGAAAAACTCCTGAAGAAGAAGCGCTGAGGATGGCCGCCTGCAAGTTTTTTATGAACTCATGCAACGATGCCTTCGAGACATTAACTGACTATGTATTCAATAAGGAAGGCAGTGGTCCTCGTCCATGACCTTTTGTTTAACAAAAATAAATAAAAGAATTTTATTTTTATCAGCCTTCTTCTTTATACATAGTATTTCTTGAGGAATTTGCCGTTAATAGGCATCATGAGCAGATCTCCATTAGGCTTTGATAACCGATAGGCACCATTAGAAAATACGGTCTCAATAACATAAGGACCCTCCCATTTTTCTTGGAATTTCCCTTTGCTTTTGTGAGTCATTACCATCGGTCTTCGAACAGCCAATACTAGTTCGCCAACCTTGAACACCCTCTTTTTAACTTTACGATTGAAAGTTCGAGATATGCGGGCTTGGTATAGCTCAATATGTTGTTGTGCTTGAAGACGCTTTTCATCCAATCCTTCAAGTTCTTGGAGTCGTAAGCGATCATTATTCTCTGTAGTTAGCTTATTAGCAATGGCTATTCGAAGGGATGGAATCTGGATTTCCAATGGGAGGACAGCTTCACATCCATAAACAAATGAGAATGGTGTAAAACCAGTAGGAGTTCGGACTGTTGTTCGATAAGCCCATAAACATTCTCCAAGTTTTTCATTCTAATCACGTTTATTAGAAGAGACAAACTTTTTGAGAAGTTTGATGATCGTCTTATTGAAAGCTTCAGCTAAGCCATTAGCAGCTGGATTATAAGCCGTAGAAGCCAAATTCTGAATTCGATTCTTATCGCAGAACTGATAAAATGCCTGACTGGCAAATTGTGGACCATTGTCATGAATTATTCGTCGAGGAATCCCGAAGCGATAAATAACATGGTGCTTGATGAAGCTGATCACATTAGATGTTTTTACTTCAGCAAGGGGAACTGCTTCTGCCCACTTAGAAAAGTAATCGGCTATAGCTAATATGAATCGATGTCTCTTGACAGAAGGAGGGTTAATAGGACCAATGATATCCATGCCCCAAGCTTCGAAGGGCCAAGAAGCTGCTGTAGGGTGTAGAAATTCAGATGGTTGATGAATAAAATCAGCATGAATCTGACATGCTTTACATCTTCTGGCATAGTCTACAACGTCTGCTATCATAGAAGGCCAATAATACCCCATTCTTCGAATACGGTCTTGTAATTTAGGACCTGGTTGGTGAGCACCACAAACACCATCATGAGCCTCTCATAGTGTTTGTTTGGCTTCACTTTCTGAGAGACAACATAGTAAGAGTCCATCATATGATCGACGATATAACATATGTAAAGATAAATCGTAATAAAATCGAAATGATCGTCTCTTAATTGATGCAGCTTCTTTCAGATCTTCAGGTAAAATTCCATGAACCGCATAATCAATGAATGGAGTTCTCCAATCCCTCTGTTGGGGACTAACCTCTGTAGTATAACTTTGTTCAACATACAGATTATTCTTGATACAACACAGATCTCGGTCCAACAAAGTAATTGTGTTTTGCCTTCGGATTGGAACAGCCAAATCTGCAGCTAGACTAGCAAGAGCATCAGTCTCAACATTCTGAGAATGTGGTACAAATTCAATAAAGAATCCTTTGAATGAAAGGACCAACTAGACTACCACCTGATGGTAAGGGATGAGATCAGGGTTTCTGACCTCATAAATTCCTCTAACTTGATTAATAATCAATTGAGAATCTCCATAAGCTTCTAGAAACTCCATATCCAATTGTTTTGTTACTTGGAGACCAATCAATAGAGCATTATATTATGCTACATTGTTAGAACATGGCTCATTGAGAGAATAGGCACGGTATATGACCATTTTGTCAGGAGAAACCAAGACGATTCCTACCCCAGAGACAATATTGCCTTTAGGTCCTACTCGTGACGCTCCATCAAAATATAATTGCCATATGTCATTCTTCAAAGTTAGGTTACAATCCACGTCTTCATCTGGAATGTCCTCATATAATTTTGATGTTTCAGGTATAGGGTGAGCAGCTAAGAAATCGGCTAATGCTTGACCCTTTACTGATTTTTGAGGTATATAAACCATGTCATAAGGAGTAAGCAACATCGCCCAGGTGGCTAGCCTGGAGTTAAGAATGCTTGGTTTTCTCATTAATACCCGAATGGGATTTATTCTGGAGATGACATGAATAGTCTGTCCTGTCACATAATGTCTTGTCTTTTGGACGGAAAAAACCAAGGCTAGACATTCCTTTTCCACATGAGTATATCTGTGTTCAGCTCCGACCATCATTCTGCTCAGATAATATATTGCTTGTTCATGACCCATATCACTTTTCTGTGCAAGAAGAGCGCCAAGTGAATTATCCAAGGCTCGAACATATAACAAAAATGGTCTTCCTACTACTGGAGGTACCAGAACAGGTGGATTCGTAAGGTATTGTTTAATATCATTGAAGGCTTTCTGACACACTTCATCCCAAACAAATGATACACCTTTCTTCAATAAACGGGAGAAAGGTTGGCATCTCCCAGAGAGATTGGATATAAATCTTCTGATATAAGCAATACGACCCTGAAAGCCACGGAGTTTTTTCAGGTTGCGAGGAGGACGCATTTCGAAGATTGCTTTAACTTTATCAGGGTCAACATGGATACCCTGGAAAGTAATAACAAATCCTAAAAACTTGCCACTGGAAACCCCTAAGAAAGACTTGGTAGGGTTTATTTTCAATTGATGTTGACGCATCAATTCAAATACTGTCTTTAAGTCTTGAATATGATCATCTTTTGATCGACTTTTAACAGCGATATCATCTACGTAACATTCAACTGTCTTTCGTAGATGCTCTTGAAAGATGTTACTCATAGCCCGTTGATATGTAGCACCGACATTTTTAAGACCAAACGGCATAACCTTATAATAGTAAACTCCGAGGGGTGTTTGAAAAGAAGTATGTTTCTCATCTTCTGGATGTATCTTGATCTGATTGTATCCTTAAAATCCATCCATGAAAGACATACGTTCAAAACCGCATGTATTGTCTATCATGACATCAGTAATGGGAAGTGGAAATTCGTTCTTTGGACAAGCCGTGTTAAGATCTCGATAATCTATACAAACCCAGACTTTTCCGTTCTTTTTTATAACAGGAACAATATTGGAAACCCAATCCGGGTGTTGTTCTTCACGAACAAACCCACATGTAATCAATTTTTTTGACTTCTGCTTCAATTGTATCCATTATATCTGGTCTAAAGTGCCGTTGTTGTTGTTTTACAGGCTTGACATTGGGCAAAATATTGAGTTTATGAGTAGCAACTTTAGGATCTAACCCTGGCATATCCTCATAACTCCATGCAAAGATGTCAATATATTCTTTGATAAGTTTTATCAACTCCTCCTTTTCAACTTCGGAAAGATGCTTACTGACGAATATTGGTTTGGACGTAGTTCCATCTCCAACATCAATCTGGATAACCTCATCCTCTGTAGGTGGCTGTCGTTGTTCAAAACAGAGTTTCCACTGAGTATCCATCTATTGAGCCCAAGGATCATCCTCAAATGGCTCTGATTCACCATCACTTTGAACCATATTGACTGAGAATATTTGTCTGGATTCATCATATGAAGAATGAGATATATCGCATTCGACGAATTGGATTTCTTCCGAATCTGATGACCGCGAGGAATTAGAAGAGAATTCTTCTTGTATATCGTCAGTAAACACATGGGATGGATCATATCCCAAAGGAGGAAAAGAATTTTCCTTATGATCAATGTATGAAGTTTCTTCTGGCTCTATGTCGCCTTTATATTGATGACTTTGTTTATCCGAAGATAAAGTCATTCTTTCAATAAACTTGACAGCCATATACTCGAAAAGGAAATCTTCATTGATATCAAGAAGTACAGAATGATCAATATTTACATCATTTACAATCTGATTACTACGCTTCGGATTAATCAACAGTGGACCATTATCCATCTTCTGCGTAGATTTGCCAAGATTGACAATCAATGGTGGTTCTAGATCATTCGTACAAGAAGTACGCCCTTTGACTTTGATCACAAAAGGTTGAACTTGGTTCTTAGCAGGAATATTTATTGATTCCTCAGATGAAGTTTGAGTTCTTCCTTTAACCTTGATTATCAAATGTTGATCATTGACAGGTTGGGATTGGATTCGTCCCTTGACTATGATCTTCAAAGGTTGCTCTTCTGGTGGATTTTCATTAAGAGATTGATCCTCAGTAGATGATCGATCCTCAGCTATGTCTGATATCTCTTTCATATGCTCTTGTTTATAAAGCCTTGAATCAGAAAAATAGGCTTCGACACCCTTGAAAGGATTGATATCAGCAAACTCAGTCTTCACAACTCCTTGAGAATCCACATACTTGAAGCATTGGTGGAGAGTTGAAGGCACGATATTATGCTCATGTAACCATGGTCTTCCAAGAAGAATATTGTAGGATACGTCTGAGTTGATAACATAGAAGGTTACCATAGTTCGGAGATCGCCAATCTGAATCTGCAGATGAATCTTCCCCAGTGGTTTACTCTTGCCAGAGTGAAAACCGACTATCGTAGTACTAGTGTAAGTCAAATCACTAGTAGGAATCCTCAGGGGTCTTAGCATACTCTGAAGAATTATGCTAATTGAAGACCCAGGATCAATGTAGATCCTGTCAATTTCAGTAGATCCAATATACCCAGTATAGCACAGAGGCCTGTCATGTTTGTTATGCTTCAACAGCATATCTTCTTGTGTAAAGGTGATATTGGGAATTGCTTCCATCATACTATGACATTACGGACATGAAACTGGAGTATTATCAGAACTCTTGAGTTGAGCCAAGCATGAATCTGCCTGAAGTAGAGCTTCACTTAAAGTCTCTCTGCTTTCTCTAGAAAGGCAAAGTAGTTCAAATATAGATAGTCTAGCCGGAGTATTGGCTAACTGAGCTAGAATATCAAATTTGTAAGGTTTCATCACCACCCCCTGACTGGAAGCAGATTTCAATGGAACATCGAAGTGTACTGCTTTCTGTTTTCCCTTTTCAACCCCTGAGGGTTTAGTAGGAACAAGAGAAGGTTGAGCTGGTAGTGTTTCTACTACATTTTCTATTTCTTTAGAAGATCCTTCATAATCTTTGTGGTACTCTTTCTCGGATCTTGTACCAGCAAAAGTTTCTTCCTCAAACTCAAGAGAAGGAAGTACCATATTACAGGATTTAGTCTTCCTCCCTTTAGCCATTTTCTTGTAAGGTTTGTTGTGAGGAATTTCAGAACCCAGTCCAACAATAGATTTTTTATTTTGAATTTGTAAAGGAAGTCGTATTCCTTTATCATAATTCAAACCTTCTGCCTTCTGAAAGTCATAACCTATTTTCTTCATAAGAAGGACAGATTGCTGACTGTATAGATGAATGGGCAGTAGACTTTTAGCAAATGGATCCACAGAAGAAGAAGAAATCTCTGTATCTACAGAAGAATGAAGAATAGATGTCTCTGTAGCCACCGGAGGAGAAAGATTCGGGATACGAGGAAAAATTCCTGTTGGAGCTTTTTCATAAGCAGCGAAGACTTGTTGCGCCCGGTATAAAGGGACACTATTCATGGCTAGCCACTGCTGGTGAGTAAGCTTGAGCTTAGTAGGAGGAGCTAGACTTGGAGGACAGATGTTCAGTCCTCTCAATCTATCTTCTAAAGGAAAGCCATCCCATAGCCGATCCAAGTCATCAGGATCTGGAATATCATGAGAAATCATGTTACAGGTTTTGACCTTCTTAACCTTCTTGGATTTTGAAGTTTTACCTTCATTTTCCAATTCAGGCACTAAGTCAGGATGTACCCACATAATTTCACCATTTTTTAGTGTGAGTGGCAGCAATCCTACATTTTCTTCTCTAGCAGGCGGGATATTCACGATTTTCATTGTCGCCTTCAGAATTGGGGTAATTCCATCTGGGACTTGCTGTAGAGGAAAATCTCCGAACTGAAGAGAAACCATATTGGTTGTAACCGTATGGTCATCATTAGTTAAGACGATAGCACCGCCATTTATCAGCTCCTGAATATTCTTCTTCAGGATATAGCAAGCACTGGTAGGATAATTAATGTATCTATGATAGATACAATATTTGGGATTATCAGTTAGATTCTCCTCATTAGGCCTTTTTGGCTCTGGAATCTGAAGTTTGCCACTCTTCACCAGATACTGAAATATCCCTGGGATATCACTCTCATCAAAAGAGTATTCTTCCTTTGGCCTGGAAGATTTCTGAGTATTCGGTATCATTTTATTCTTGGAAAGATTAACCATGAGGGTATCTTTCCCCTTCACATTACGATTACCGGGGTTATTACCAGGGTTACTTTTCTTTTCTCTATCATCTGAGGCGAAAATCATCCCATGTTTACGAGCCAACCTACCATTGGTCTCGGCAGAAACCGCTGCTATGATGAACGAAGCCCAATCTGTGAATTGGGAACCCGTAAAAATAGCGATGGATGGTCGTAGATTCATTTTGCATGTATCAATCAACGCTGAATCTGGCATACCAGGAGGCATCTTTAGAGTATCCTGTCGGAAACGTTCGATGAACATCCGAGTATCTTCTTTCTCCTTTTGTTTGATTTCTATCAAGGAGGACATGTTCATGTCCATACCTCCTTCATAGAAGCGGAAGAGAAACATTGCCTTAAATTTGTCGAAAGACGAAATGCAATTGTCGGGTAAACTTCGATACCAATCATAAGCTAAACCCGTCAGGCACCCGATAAACACTCGAGTGAGAAGAGCGTCATCTTTCTGCAGATGTACAGTCATAATATCAAAGTAATTAATATATTGACTGGGAGATGCTTTTCCATCGAACAAAACCATAGATTGTGGCTTGAATTTCGGTGGAAAGGGTACATCATTCCAATGAGGAGGATAAGGTTGCTTAATCCCTAACCTCTGGAGCTGATCTTTGTGCCTCAAAACTTCAAACTGTGCTTTAAGCTCACGCACTGCTTGAATGGCTTCACTAGTTTGAGGAAGCACATTTGATTGAATGATTGTTGGATGTACCGTAACCCCCACTGGAGGTGGTACGTCTTCAGGAATGATGGAATCTGGAGATGCAGAATTTTGATTAACAGCAGGCTCCTGAGTATTCAAAGGTATTTCAGCCCCTTGACTATCTTGAGTTGGTGCTGCTACTGGTGCCGGTGTCACTACTGTCGGCTGAGCAATTTGTTGATTCAAAATTATCTGATGCATGTTTTGTACCATGTTAAGCATGTCTTTCAGTGATTGTTCAACGGCAGTGAGACACTGTTCTGTATTAACAGATGATGTCTCTGGTTCATCTCCAACAGCGTAGGATTCAACCTCTCTTGAAGATATAGAAGGATCAGTATAGAAGTATGAATCGACACTGTCAGTCTCGGACTCAAAAGATTGTGTACCCCCAGCTTCTGAATCAGAAGTCTGCATTTGTCTTTGTCTTCTTGATCGAGTATTTTGATATACCCCCTCAAAAGAATCAAGAAGTCTGTTGAACTGTTATTGTCCTGGAGTTTGGGACATATTCCGTCTCGAACGTCGTCCTCTGTTAGTATGAGACGCCATGTTGACTGATGCATATGACAGCTTATGTTCTTGGTCTTCAGCTTGATGTTGAGGCGAAATAAAACTTAATCGATCAAAAACTGACCGTTTTGAAGCCGAACAACAACAGTTGATCACAACCTGGTGATAATCACAATGATGTTTTTCTTAGGGAAATGTCACCAGAGATTGTCTATTCTTACGCTTTTGCATTAGCAATTCACGTAAGTCAGAAGGAATGGAGGGAGTAGTCTTCTTTATTACATTAGGGATAGAAAAACGTTTAGTACCCTGTGTATAAAGAAGATTATTGGCAGCATTCGCAGAACCAAATTGTATATTTCTACGCGTTTGGAGTTGTGTGCATAAATCTTGAAATTTTTTAGCACAAAGGACTCCATTTTCATTGCGTGTAATTTATAGATTTGGTACTTTGCGTAGAGCAGTATAAGAAGACTGTTGGTGTAGAACTGAAGTTTTACCAACATGCTTTTTACGCTGCACACGTTTAGGTACATTCACATTAGATGTGTAAACCTCTTTGTGAATTTTATCTATACTGTCACAGACAGGAGACTTACCTTCACGCGTAGAGCGTAAACATTGATTATCTACCACGTCACAGACGAGAGATTTTCCTTTACGCGAAGAGCGTAACTTGTGTGTGTCTACCGCGTTACAGACGGGAGACTTATTCTTACCCTCAGAAGCATTAGAGTCTGCCATATTACAAATGGGAGACTCATCTTTATGTATTGAGCGTAAAAGTTGGTTTTTACCCGCTGAGCGTAAAACCTGGTTCTTACGCAGTAGGCGTGAAACCTGATTATCTTCACCGTTACGAACGGAAGATAAATCGTCACACTTTGAGTGCAACTCTGAAGTAAGGACTGCCTCGTTACGAACGGGAGCCCCTACGATAGGAGTGGGAAGAGTTCCCTTGCCACTAGCAGCAACAGAGAGATCAGAAGCTATTTTGGATTTAGGAATCCAAACTTTTCGTGCTTTGCGAGATTTTTGAACATTGGAGTAGCGAGAACCACCCCCAGTTCGGAGCATTTCTTCATAGGCAGTCTGGTCGAAGTGTACAACCAGAGTCTTCTTGGTCGAACCGACCGAAACATCATCATATTGAGCAATTGCCCTCTCGTCAGAGGAGAAGGTCGTCCCCAGCAGAGTCGCCATTTTTGTTTCACTTAACAAAATGCCTGGAGGAATTGGCTTTTGAAAATAAAACGAGAAAAAGTACAAGAAGTACAAATTTGATTCTGGGGAAGTATTGCTGTAGAAGTCTGATCTGTAAATGATCACTTTGTTCCTTGGACCATATGATGATGATGAAGATCGCTGCTTGAAGTTGAACAACCGGAAGAACTAAGTCACCAGAAAGGTATCGACGCACTTGGGCACTGATGGCAAGGCCGAATGCTTTCCTGCTTTGCTTCACTCTGTTCTGAAAGAAAGGTTGAAGAAGAATGCTCTCCAAATCTCTAAGTTCTGATCTCTGTATTCTCTCATGTCTCTGTGTCTGTGTTATGAGAAAAATAAGTCTATTTATAGACTTAGGCTCTTGTGCGTAAAAACTCAGCAAAAGTTCCATCTTTACGCTAACAACTGCCACCCACGATCGAAGCCATCCTCTGCATATGTTGATATGTGTCCCATCATTTCATTAAGAATAGGATGCACGTACACACGTTCTTCGGGATGTGTGGCATGAAAGCCATGTAGGCAGACCACGTTCCAAGCTGGTCAGAAGAATAGGGCGTAAAACAACCCCAATGTACTCTGAGCGTAAAGCAGTAGATTAGATGTAAAATAGCCCTGACATAGACTTCCTACGTAAAGTGGTTGTTAAATAACCTTGAGCGTAAAAATAGCTCAAATAGACTTTACGCACACGTCAATTGTTGAGCGTAAAGGCTCGTATAATCTTCGTGCGTAAAAGAAGCCATAGTGTGAGCGTAATGTAGCTCAATCCATACACTAAACGACAACATTGGTCTCTGTGTAAAAACAAATCCCTTTGAATTCTGTGATATATGCCATCATTAATATCTCCATGTCAGAGTTTGCATTAAATGCGAGACATGACAGCTTTGTCCAGCGTAAAAGTTGCTGATCTGCTCTTGGCGTAAAATCATGGGCATAGACCCGAGCGTAAAATGATCTGCCTGCTTTAGGCGTAAAGTGATTAGCCTTGTCTTGGGCGTAGAGTATTTAGCCTCTCTGCGGCATAAAGTAGGTCAATTTGAGTGGAATGATTTGTCCCTTTGACTCTTTCATTTTAGCACTTTTTACGCTCCTACAGCAACTTGTGCGGGCGCGCGGCCGCGCGCCGTGCTTGCGGGCAACGTGCGCCGTGGGCGATTTTGCCCGCACAACTTGCGCGTAGGTCACTCCAAATGAATGTTTTTGCTTCTTTGAGCTGTTTTGTAGCTAAAATCTTGAAAAACTCAAAACATAAAAGTTGTAGATCTTTCCCTTGTCTTCAAGAATATGTCACTAGTTATTTTATGCAAGTTTCTCTTGTTCATGATAATGTAAGGTTAGAACACGATAGTGGACTGTTAAGGCACACTCTTAACAAGTATCAAGTAACATGATAATTCTTGATAGTGACCCGTTGTGGTGCACTCTTGACAAGTAAATTGACATGATAATTCTTGATGGTGGTCCGTTGTGACGCACTCTTGACTTGATAAAGTAAAGCTACATGATAATCTCGATATGCCTTGCTAGGTAAATCTTGTCTTGACACCGTGGGTGTTTGTGCTTGTATAAGATACGTGTCTCGTCTTGCATCATATTTAGGATATGAATTCCTGATTTCCACGGTCGAAAATTCGTACTGAATCTAACTAGGATAATGACTAGAGTGATCAAGTAGTTCATGAAGAGATTTTCCAGCTACAGGCAGTCCCGTTATCTGGGCGCTTTAATTGGACTTGTAGCCTGCCGTCGAGTAGGGCACATTTCCAGCACACTGTCATGTGTTGCACCTCCAAGTCACCTAATCCAACTCTCTCAACTTGTGACCGGATAACCTGGGTTAAGACTGTAGGGCTTGTGGCTGTTGGAACATCTCGATGCATCTTGTTAGTAACTAAGCTTGTGATAACCCTAGTTAGTTAAAGTATCAAGCCGTACTCTTTGCTTGGCCGTGAATGATGGATAGAGTCCTATCTTGTCTAGTCTTGCCTAGATCCAGTACATAGCTATCTCATGACATGCTTGTTTATGCTTTACTTTATCGATAATTGGTTAGAGACTAAGTTTTGTTCAGGTGAAGGGTTACAACCCTGGTCCTTGTTTGGTTTACGGGTTGTAACTTAGTTATCAGAATAGTCCGATAGTCATCTTATCGTTTATCACCCTGCTTTCTCTAACTCATGTCTTTTGTTATCCTTTATGTATCATGTGCTAATATGCTGGTTTTAGTTCTTAAGTGAAGCCTCTCTTGTGGTACTTGCTATTTCTGGGGTCTGACCCAGCTGGTTTTGTATGGCCAGATTTCGGAGTAGCTCCCGAGGATCTCCCTACCTTCCAGCCAGATGGTGACCACTAGGCGCAATCCTGGCAACGAGTGGGTTCTTATTTTGCTCTCCCACTCCCTTGTAAAAATATTCTTTTGAGGCGTTTAGCCGTCGAGCAAGTGTTAGCTCGTTTGCAACTTTACTTACTGTCTGCCTACGGACTGTAACATGATTGACAAATCCTAGGGTTGATCATGTATGACTGAAACTCTTGCTAGTCTTCACGTTTTGTATGACTAGCTTCATGATCATCTGAATATGTAATGTTTGGGATGCCTTACTTTGTATGTCTGATGATCTAACATCTTGTAACATTTACTTACTTGCTTGAGATTGAGACACTAGGCTTGTTCATGACCATAAGAGACTGATGGCTTGTAGTAAACCATCATGCATCTAGACAGCCATGATCGTATTGCGAGGTGGGATTCACTTCAATGTACGTAGCTGGCTGTGTCTGTCCCCGCTCTCCAGTATTCTGGTTTTGGGACGTGACACCGACCCGGCCCGAACCGTAAAATGTCTAAACAAGCTGGTTCCTAAATTTAAAATTTAAATGGGACGGGCCGGGGCGGGTCGTGTGACATTAACGGGTCAGAATGGGTCATATTTTCAAAATAAACCGGGCCTCGGCCCGACCCGTTTTTAGGAGTATATATTTTTTAATATCAATTTTTAGCATTTTTTGTTATTATAGTCTATACATAATAGAATATCTTATTGTTTACTAAACAAATTCTAGAAGTTTGAGAAGACATTAGACTTGTTTTGTTCTTATAGACAATATAACATATGTAAATGTTTACTATTATAGAATTTTTTAAACTTTTTTTGGACTCGTTTGGACTCGCGGGTTGACCCGTTTCAGACCCGTTTCAAACGGGTCGGATCCGATCCGGGTCCAATATTTTTTGGACCCGTCCCGCTCTGCCCCACCAAGTAACGGGTCCGGTCCGGGTCCAACAAATTTGGGCCCGGCCCGACCCGTGCCCACCTCTATATATGGGGACGGTTCTGTCACGCCCCGCTCCCATAGGAGCGATCGTCCTCGCTAAGGCGTGATGCCGCACGAGCCTAGATTGCGCTCGTGCAAGGCGGGTTCCATAACGGCCGATTTCAACGGCTGCGACGGGGTCGTCGCAAAGAAGTTCTATGCAGAGACATTGAATAATAGCAACGGAATTTGAAGCAAAACACAAGTCATTCCAAAACACTCTTTTATTGATATTGAAACAAAGGTTACATTTGGGGCGCAAAGCCAATATTACAATCACTCAAGCTCACTCTTCTCATATTACAAGTCACTCAGCTCTCTCTCATCTCTCAAATAGATTTGTCGATCCAGCTGAAGCTTTGAAAGGCGATGTCCATACATTATTTCCCGTATAAGACTTTTCTCCATGCGGCCGCACGCTTCGAATCGCCAAGGAACTCCGTGCCTCGACGCATCCAAGTGAGCTCCGCGCCAGGAGCTTCTACCTGTGCCTGCACATGTAAACTATGTGGGTGTTAATACTCAACTGTACTGGTGGAATGAGCTCCTCGCCCACCCATACAAAACCAACACGTTTACTTTACTTTGTGCAACATAGTCCCCTTTTTGATTGTCTTTCTACTCTTGCCTTAGGATCAGTTTTAGAACCGACGCCTTGGCCTATTCTGTGTCTCTAGACCATCCTGTGCTTGCAACATTATCGTTAACCTATCGAGTCGTGTTTGTCTTTCGACCAAAATCAGAGACGCAGCTACACGATAGACTCCTTTTTCCATGTGACCGTGCTACAAAACCCATATTGAGGCCGTGCCTCGTAACTCACTATGATTTAACCATATCGCCGCTTCGCGGCCCGTGCTACTTTGATCACCAATCGACCCAATCAAGTCTTGTGAATCTTAGTGTCACTCAACCAACTTTGCCTTGCGGCGGTTTTCCGACTTAAACTCATACAACTCAACCAACTTATGCAACTTATATGTCGACAACTCAAGACTCGATGCCACATCTCGTGCCGAAGCACGTTGCCTATGTTGTAGCCATTCTTAAGCCCAAACATTTGTAATCTAACTTGTATACACATTCAACAACTCAACTCAATCCAAAGGCACTCACGCGGATTTGTCGCCATGCCGACTCATCTATATGATTTGGTCACTGACTCCCAGAGCCATGGTGGACTCATTTTTAGCTGAGTATAGGATGGACCGGTTTGGGTAGCTCGCCCTAATCCGCGTCCACCGAATACTTTGCCCCAGGCGCAGCTATTTATTTGTTTTCCTTATTGCTCGCAAAGGTCCCGTGGCGCTATAGGTTGCCGTACGGAAAAACTCTACCTTGTCGACAAGTTGGCCATGACCATGCAAGACTCGACTCAAACTGACATCTCACACAGTCATTGTACCTCCAGTATTACCATCTCTTTCAGGGCTAAATTCAATAATTCTCACATCTGAGATCTTGCCTCGACGACCCGTAGTCGCGAGCATTCTTCTTTCTTTCTTGCCCTATCATTTCACTCAACTCAAGAACAACTATTTAGACATTTTTCCAAATTCAATGAATCAACCGTAGCCCGTGCCTTAAAACACTAGGACCGTGCCATTGTCTTAAACCAACTTGAAACTCTATGTGACACCACCGCCCAAGTCATGGTCATACCCAGCCGTTAAACTTATAGGACCGTGCTTGCTACTACTCCTGATAGCTTAACGTAACTTGCCTAACTTACTTCGTAACAACTTGACGAGCAAAGGCTATGTCAAGCCATGCATCGTGGGGACATGTCGTGCACGCGTTCGACTTCGAACAACCAAGTTATTTGGAGTGCCTAGACTTATGCCACAAGCCGTGCAATATAACATAACCCGTCGGCGAGCAGAGGCTATGCCACGCCTTGGGCGAAGAGACCGTGCATGCTTAATGAAGCATTTATGTGGGCGACGCCTATGAATTTGGCTAACTCTTAGCTTGCGGCGAAGACCAACTCTTCCTTCTCCCAAGCCACGGGACGAAGGGCCAAATGTCATTTTCAAGCACGCCGTACACCAACTCTAAGCCGACCATTGGACCTTTCCATATTCTATCTCAATTCGACCCGTCGGGATTACTCCATTTTGCTATGTGGATTCATCTCTTTTATTATTAAGCCTACTTGTGCAAGTTGAAAACATACGATTTATTAAGTGAAGGCAAAGATGAGGCGAGTTCACCGAAACTACCCCATCTGAGCGAGCGGTCGCCTCGACCGAGCAATGTCTTCGAGTAGCGTTGCAAGGCTAAGTCCGAATGCCGTCGGCGTTCCGATTCCTCCGATTGACTGAGCGGGACGGGGCACTACATCATACACCACTCAGAAAAAGTTTCGTCCTTGAAACTAACTGAGTATACTTATTGACTTATCACTTTACTCAACATTCAAGAACTCCCGCACACACTACGCCTATGCGTTTTCCAAATCCGAGCCACGCTCGTGCTACTCTCAATTCTTTCTTCAAGACTCACGATCTCAAAATCCTCGACACTTTCCCGTTCTTCAAGTCTCACTTGATTCAACGTATCACTTAGTTGGATCGAGCACATATTTTAGGCGTCCCCAAAATACATATATTTCAGCCAAGCCTCGTGATAGCGAATCCCGCCATCACCACTCGAGTCGGATCGTGCACATATTCAAGCGTCCCTTATATACATGCATGTCAACCGATACTCGCGAGTGGTGCCTCCACAAATCCTACCACTTCGTACTCGGATGTCCTGCCTAACCGCTAGGCTATGTCTTTCCGTCAGTATTGGAATCATAGTTCCCAAATAACGATATCAACACTGACCCCATCCTAAGGTCAAACCAAGTTGATAGTACGGGGGTTTGCTACCCAAGCTCGCATCACTCTGATTTCTAAACTTCGAGCATAGATTTTCTACACACATCCCAACAATTCGTCGTACGGGGTCTGAGTCATTCAGCAAAGCCATCCTACGACAACTTACGTTCAACTAATTCTACGACATCTCAATATCGCTCATTCAATAAACCATCTTCGCATAGTCTATCTCTTCGAACACGTTCGACATAATCCGTCTATCATCCCTTCCAAGTCAAGCACGCTACGACACAATCCATCGCTAAACCATATTTCATATTCCCTAAGTCATTCATCCCAACTCACGTATTCGATCATGAGGTCCTCTAGCTTAACAATATGTTGTGCCCCGATCTCACGCGATTCAGATTATCCACGGTGGGCATAAATCACCATGCACGCTCCCGCGGGATAGTCATCCTCATCGGGACATAACTCTTGTTTTGGTGTCTAGACTAATTCATTCTCGATGCGCATATTGGACCTACTCAATCCTCAAGTTTATTTCATTCATCAATCGCAAGTCTAAACATCCTCGAATTTTCCTTTGTATCAAACCGACAAGTCGAGACAATCAAAGTTGTCGCGTCCTAACTTTTTCGAGTTCGATCATTCCCGCGACATGAATCACCATGTCAGCGCTCACGCGGAACGATCGCCTTAAATCCGACGCGACGCATGTGCGAGGCTAGAGTTGCGCTCGCACAAGACAAGAATGTCAACGCTGCGGTTATCTGCGTAACCATCAAGACACTTTCATTTTCATCCGGCATTCATCTCAATCAAAATCCTAAGCATAGCATCCAATCGAACAATAACACTTGCACGATCGTCATTTGCCGAGTTAGAGTACCCCCGAGTTATCGCATAGCTATCTTTGATACGCCTCAATACCATCGACGATATGCGTAACCTGACGATCTTCCTTTGCAACAAATTCTGAGTCGTGCAAATGGTGCTATCATCCGACTGGATAATCTTCTCGACATTCAATTCAAGTTCTATCATTATCCCTCGAATCTTTTACAACATCAAATTTCTCAAACCCAAATTCGCGTATTCGTTCATCCCTTTATCTTAAGTCATCGAGCAACATTCAATCCAATCCTTAGAGTCATTGTGTAACTTCAAAATTCAACATTTCATGCACTCTATCTTCCTGTCGTGCTAACTTTTTGTATACGATCCGCATTAATTTTCTCGATCAAGTCATCCATTCGTACACCCTAACTTTTTTTCGATTCGATTTCACCTACTCAATCATTTTTGCGTTTCATACTTCGTACAATCCTCAATCCCGTGCACGTCCTGTGCACGTTAATTTCTAATTTGTTCGAATCACACATCGCCAAATCTTTTAAGACTATAACTTGTTCAACGATACTCAATCTACGGCTTTGCATATGTGCGACGCTTGCTGATAGACTCACCGACATCCCAAATCCTCAATCGATCGATCGACATCCCTGAGACTATCGCATACACCACTCAGGGATGAAGTCATTCAACTAATCCTCAACTATCATTTGAATCAAAATAGGCTTCTTTGAATCCCGTTCGAACCATCCCTCGAATTTCAAGCACGCACATCTATATCTCACCGACGTTATCGTCGCTCGATAGCGCCCCTATCGATAGTTATCTCTCTTTTACTCAATCGAGTTCAACTCATTCTTGCTCGACACAATTCGAATCCCGCACTCGACTTTTCTAAGGTCGACACAACTTTTTGGTGTATATGCCCAGCCCGACTTAGCCAACCGTGCTTACGCGAACCATCTTTTTGTTTTGTCAAAAACTGTTCTCCTACGTTTTACAAAATAGTTAGACTTATTGTATGGACATCCCGTGGGACGATTGAGAGAGAGCGCACCAACGATATCAATATGCGAAAGCAACATTCAGAGTTTTGCGGAAGCAACGAGTTAAAGAATTCAGTCGATAGTCCAAGGATATAAAGTCGTGCTCTGATACCATTATGTCATGTCCCGCTCCCGTAGGAGCGATCGTCCTCGCTAAGACGTGATGCCACACGAGCCTAGATTGCGCTCGTGCAAGGCGGATTCTATAACGGCCGATTTCAGCAGCTGCGACGGGGTCGTCGCACAGAAGTTCCATGCAGAAACATTGAATAATAGCAGCAGAATTTGAAGCAAAACACAAGTCATTCCAAAACACTCTTTTATTAATATTGAAACAAAGGTTATATTTGGGATGCAAGGCCAAGATTACAATCACTCAAGCTCACTCTTCTCACGTTACAAGTCACTCAGCTCTCTCTTATCTCTCAAATAGATTTGTCGATCCAGCGGAAGCTTCGGAAGGCGATGTCCATACATTATGTCCCGTATAAGTCTTTTCTCCATACGGCCGCACGCTTCGAATTGCCAAGGAACTCCGTGCCTCGACGCATTCAAGTGAGCTCCGCGCCACGAGCTTCTACCTGTGCCTGCACATGTAAACTATGTGGGTGTCAGTACTCAACTGTACTGGTGGAATGAGCTCCTCGCCCACCCATACAAAACCAACATGTTTACTTTACTTTGTGCAACATAGTCTCATTTTTTATTGTCTTTCTACTCTTGCCTTAGGATCAGTTTTAGAACCGACGCCTTGGCCTATTCTGTGTCTCTAGACCATCCCGTGCTTGCAACATTATCGTTAACCTATCGAGTCGTGTTTGCCTTTCGACCAAAATCAGAGACCTTCCCGACAACTCAAGACTCGACGCCACATCTCGTGCCGAAGCACGTTGCCTATGTTGTAGCCATTCTTAAGCCCAAACATTTATAATCTAACTTGTATACATATTCAACAACTCAACTCAATCCAAAGGCACTCACGCGGATTTGCCGCCATGCCGACTCATCTATATGATTTGGTCACTGACTTCCAGAGCCATGGTGGACTCCTTTTTAGCTGAGTATAGGATGGACCGATTTGGGTAGCTAGTCCTAATCCGCGTCCACCGAATACTTTGCCCCAGGCTCAGCTATTTATTTGTTTCCCTTATTGCCCGCAACGGTCCCGTGGTGCCACAGGTTGCCGTGCGGGAAAACTCTACCTTGTCAACAAGTTGTCCATGACCATGCAAGACTCGACTCAAACTGACGTCTCATACAGTCATTGTACCTCCAGTGTTACCATCTCTTTCAGGGCTAAATTCAATAATTCTCACATCTGAGATCTTGCCTCGACGACCCGTATTCGCGAGCATTCTTCTTTCTTTATCGCCCTATCATTTCACTCAACTCAAGAACAACTATTTAGATATTTTTCCAAACTCAATGAATCAACCGTGGCTCGTGCCTTAAAACACTAGGACCGTGCCATCGTCTTAAACCAACTTGAAACTCTATATGACACCACCGCCCAAGTCGTGGTCATATCCAGCCGTTAAACTTATAGGACCGTGCTTGCTACTACTCCTGATAGCTTAACGTAACTTACCTAACTTACTTCGCAACAACTTGACGAACAAAGGCTGCGTCAAGCCTTGCATCGTGGGAACGTGCCGTGCACGCGTTCGACTTCGAACAACCAATTTATTTGGAGTGCCTAGACTTATGCCATAAGCCGTGCAATATAACATAACCCGTCGGTGAGCAGAGGCTATGCCACGCCTTGGGCGAAGAGACCATGCATGCTTAATGAAGCATTTATGCGGACGATGCCTATGAATTTGGCTAACTCTTAGCTTGTGGTGAAGACCAACTCTTCCTTCTCCCAAGCCACGGGACGAAGGACCAAGTGTCATTTTCAAGCACGCCGTGCACCAACTCTAAGCCGACCGTTGGACCTTTCCATATTCTATCTCAATTTGACCCGTCGGGATTACTCCCTTTTGCTATGTGGATTCATCTCTTTTATTATCAAGCCTACTTGTGCAAGTTGAAAACATGCGATTTATTAAGTGAAGGCAAAGAAGAGGCGAGTTCACCGAAACTACCCCACCTGAGCGAGCGGTCGCCTCGACCGAGCAATGTCTTCGAGTAGCGTTGCAAGGCTAAGTCCGAACGCCGTCGGCATTCCGATTCCTCCGATTGACTGAGCGGGACGGTGCACTACAGGTTCGGACCGGTCCGAGTTGTTGACTGAGCACGAAAAGGCCCAGATCGAATTTGACCGGACTGGACTCAAGCCAGGAACCGGGCCGCCAGGCCCACACAACACCTTGTCACATATCTAGTAGCACCAAACGTTTTGGATGACTTGGAGAGCTCCTATGCTATCAAAGGAATATTCTAGGATACACGCTTCTTTTAATTTAAAGATGGCGACCAATGCCAAACAAGGCACCCTCCCCCCCCTCCCTTTCCCTTCCTCTTTACAAAAGAGGGCGAAACGAAAAAATAAAAAATAAAAAATAAAATAAAATAAAAGAGGGTGGGTTAGATAGAGAGGCGCAATGGCGAGGTTTGATGTCGTCGTCAAGTCGCCTCTCTCCTCGGTCTCCCTTCTCCTGCTCGTGTTCTCCTTCTTCTCCTCCTCTCGAGGATCCGTAGGATCGTTGTTATTAGAACAGAGGGAGTTCGATTATTTCGCTCTGGCCCTCCAATGGCCTGGAACCTTCTGCCAGCGGACCCACCACTGCTGCTCCCAAAACGGCTGCTGCCGGTAATACTAACAACATCACATACCCACTTCTTCTTTTTAACCTCTTTATTGAATTACTTTTTGGTTCTGCAAATCTTTTAATCTTGTCGAATAACTTGTTTTCTTATTATATGATGATAAATTATTCTATGTGCCGGGCTCACCGTGCACTCTTCGTCCTCATCCGTTAGATTGTATGGGGAGAGAAAAAACGGAATCTATGGTGAGACTTATGTAGTTGACTAAAAGTTGAAAACCGGGTATAGGGACAGTAGGTATTGATCGATTCATCATCCTCATCACCCAAGCATTCTCCCATCACAATGGGGGTACGGAGCATAAGAAAACTTCGTACAATATTTAACGAAGTTTTATTACCGGCTGTCGACCTGACCACTGTTCTAAGAGGCGGTCTAGACGGCCGCCTAGGCAGCGCCTAGGCACCTGGTACCCGCCTGATGCCCGCTTAGGCACCCTCCTGGACCCTCGATGTCCGACTATGCATGTTTTGGGGTTTTATGAATTTTTTCTGCAATTTTTAGCAGATTTTTTTGGATTTTATTTATTTATTTTTGAACTGTCTAGATCTATACGGCCGCCTATGCGGGCTAGGCACTAGGCGGCGGGTGTCCGCCCGACTAGCGCTTGGCGCTTTTCACAACCTTGGACCTGACGTCATCGACTCCCATGACAATGGGGTCGGATATGGAGTATAAGAAAACTCTGTACAATATTTGATAACGTTTTATGGCTGGCTGGCTGTCGACCTGACGTCATCCATCTATGCTTGTGCCAAATTCCTAGCCAAGGTAGCTATAAGCTAGATAGGGCCATGCCATAAAACCTGGGTGGCCAGTTGACAGGTAGGTAGGCCTACCTTTCGGATAACAGTTTAAGCTTATGCAACCAAGGAGAACCCTCTAAGTTCCCCTCATTGTAGTTAAAAGATACGTCTCGCCTCACAGCAAGGTGCACCGGCTGCATCTCGTACCTCACTAGGCGATGGGCCTTTCTCCAGACGCGCCTCGCAACAAGGCACCGACAAGTAAATGCGCACCTAGGCATGCCTTATGTATTTATTTTTATTTTGGCTTTATGGGCTCTCCTGACAAAAAATGATAGTGATGGAAGTACTGGTGATGATGATGATTTGATGAAGATGAATGATTGTTTTGTTTGTTCTTTTTTACATTTTGTGTTCCTTTTATTTTGTTTTTCATTTTTCATTTTGTGTTCCTTTCATTTTGTTACTTTTACATTTCTCCTTTTATTTTACATTATTTTGTGTTCCTTTCATTTTGTTACTTATGTTAGAGAATACAAATTTTTGTTAGTTTTGTTGACCACTACTTTTACTCTGCTAGTTCACTTGATTATGTTTTAATCTTTGTTTGTTTTAATATGTTATTTGGTTTTATTTCTTACATTCCTAATTTATTTATTCATCTATGTATATTTTTATTATTGCATCTCGTTTCGTTCGGATGTGCGCCTTGTGTCTCGGGCGATATGGACCCTTTGTGCCTCAAGTGCGCCTTTGACTACTTTGGTTCCCCTAGACACAGATCGATACACAATATATATAATTGTGCGGAAGCTTGGTTGAAAGTAATGCATTGAGTACTAACTATGCAAGCAACGAGCTTAACAAATCTAAGGAACTAAAGTAGAATGCTAAGCATTGTTAGAAATTACCCCATATGCAGATTTGCAATACACAAAGAAAAGGTCCAAGTCGGTTCATGAAAGGCGATTCACCATAGATGAATATTTGAACCGGAGATCTCAGAATCCATAAAGTTGTCTTGCTTTTGACTTGAACTAATGTGATTGCTGGGTAGTGATTTGTTGTGTAAAGGGATTAACTTTTCGGTTTAATTGTTTAAGGTTATTGAGTTATGAGGCCGTAGATAAATACGAATGAGAGATACTACTAACATTAGTGGTATTAATGGAAGCTTACAGGTTTGACTATAAGCTTTAAACTTAAAGGAGGGTTACGTTGCTGATTTGAAAGTGAAGAAAGGATTAATTGGTCGGCTGATGCTTCATGTGAAGCGGAGGGATCCACCTTCTTGTGGGTTTCGGTGGACTTCTTTAGTAGCAAAACTAAGCAATGGTTTTTAAGTAACGAGAGATCCCAATGAACGACGGCCACCAGTGGGGCACCTCGTGTAGCCGGATTACGTTGATGTATTGATTTCGACGAAGGTGTTGTTGTTGTTATTGGCAAGGACAACTAGACAATCGCAGAGGCAACACGGTTGATGTTGGCAACGAGGTCGGCCGGATGTTGATGAAGATGGGATTCACTTGTGGATAACACGGGAACTGTAGGAATCTACGACAATTCCAAACACAAAACACAAATCAAACAATTCTAAGTGGAATGATCCATCCCGTCTCTTTCCCGCTCGACTTCCCTACAACTCCATCAATTTCCTTGAGCTTCCCCCAACAGATCTTGACCACCGATTCAGGACCTGCCACAGTCGCTACTTGCCTCCCCTATCTGTCGACTCACTGAGCACATAGCCACCTTGCCCTCACCAGTATCAGTAAACCTTGAGTTCGCATATGAGGATAGTCCTATCTCTATAGAACCTTTTTCCAAACCATCGACATCAATCACTTCCATGTGTGTCACCAGAACCTACCAATCGATCCCACAACAATGCTCTTCCCTCACCAATCAATCAGGTACAGTGGTGCTGCTGCTGCCTCTCCAACAGAGAGTACCCCCAAATCCTAATGTCCTTTCTTTACCCCACTTGATTACCCTTTGTATTGACCATACCATTCCCCTTCCTTCTCTTTAGTTGTAGAAACCACGCCCGCTAACCCATTTCAGCAACCTAGTTTACGTCTTGCCATATTTTCTTCTTTATCATTTTTTAGTTTATTTATGATGCAAGATGATAGCAATGCATGTAAAAAAGGAAAATAATAATTTTCTTTGTTCCCCTCTCTTAAATTAGTCGCCACTCTTATGTTGACAACTTAAGACTCATTGACAACCTCCCTCGCGTAACTTAGATGACCACAACTTAGACTCTCTCATGAACCTCCTAGATAGCTGCAACTCTCCCGTGAACCTCCTAGATAGCTGCAACTTAGACTCTCACGTGAGCCGCCTAGATGGTCGCAACTCAGACTCTCATGTGCTCTAGATGATTGCAACTCAGATTTTCTTGCGTGCTCCAAAAAGCTGCAAATCAGACTCTCGTTCTCTCGCACGCCAAAAGACCCACAACTCAAACTCTTTCTTGTGTTCCAAATACCCGCATCTCGAAGTTTTTCTGTTGGTTTTGTATTCTCTCTCTTCAAGATTGACTTGATTATCATCTTTAGCTCCAACTTGTGAGAGAATATAGAAGGATATCTTTTCAAGATCTCTTGATTTCACCAGTGATATCATAGCGCTAGCTATTATCTAATCGACTATTTTGTGTTTAGCACTTTTTGTATTTCTTATATATACTTGGCCGAAGATCCTTAATAATAGTCTTTACTTTCTACAATTCACATGAACATAAGAGATGGAAGCCTGAAATACAATTAGATAGTCTTGTTTATTGTGAACTTTGATATTGCTGTCCAATACGCTTTATCTAGTCACCCCAACATTTTTAAAACATAAGCTAACTATGTGTCACGACCTGCGCCCGCAGGATATTCGGGTACGGGTGCGTGACGCACGCCCAGCCTAGGACACAGAAGTGACGTAGCATGCTGTTCTAGCAAGTCAGACAACAACTCAATCACAGAAACTAAAGAGATGCGGATAATAAGGAAATAACCAGATTTTTCTATAAATAATCAAAAGTCTGATAATAAATTATTACAAAAACCAGATAGTGACTCTCGGAGACAAATTCGATAGCAAATAATGGAAAGTAAAATAGGAAAATGACAGAAAACAACTAGGAACAGAATATGGTCGAATCCTCTAAAAATAGCTTCAGGCCTATAGCTCAACATGCGGTCCAAATGTCCAAAGAGAAGTGTAACACCTAAAAATAGTTATCCAGTCAGGATTGGAACAAGTAACTCGTACACATATGTTAGCCATAACAAAAATATAGACCACAAGTAGATGTAATAGCCATGAAATGGAATATAGAAAGTAAAGGATCATGCAAGTAATAGGAAATGATAAACGACTAGCTAAGAGTAATGATCATGTAAATAAATGGCTAATAAATACTAATCAAGATATACTAGGCTAATCATGGCATGTAGTGAAATATAATTATACTCTAAGTGATTGAAATACTGTGTTCCATATGTGAGCGACTAGGAGTAAGATCCGGCATGGCGCACGTGTCATGTGCACCTGCTGTTAGGCAAGTAAAGACTAGTGGGATAGTTCGGGGTAGCCCACACGTGTACTAAAGTATTTTCTCCACCCAATAGTACTCCAAATCACTAGTCATGGCATGTAAAATCACTAATCATGATAATAAATCACTAGTCATGGAATATAGTCATGGAGTACCAAGTGTTTGCTACGAGTGTCACAAGAATATTTAATTCTAAGTTCTAACTACACAAGCATTTATAGCAATATTTATTAATTTGATAAATATAGTGTAGAGCACTTGCCTAAATTAGTTGGAGTCGACGTGCACGACACGAACGTGTCGACACGGAATGGCTTAGAAGCTAAAGTCCAATAAATGATTCCAAACGACGAAACAGGCTGTTCCATGAATTCCAGAATAGTCCAAACAGCCTAGCTTGATATATGGCAGTCCATATTTAGGAGTCGGCACGAGAATCGAGGAAAGGAAACGATTTGATTAGTCATGATCGCGATTTTGATTAAATAAGCAAAAAAGGAGAATTTGATTAAGAAAATTTAGTCAAATATATAGCTAATAATATTTAGCCAAAATACTATTTAGAAATTATTAGAATTTCCAACATTAATTCAAAGGCTAGGGCTAAATATTAGCTTGTAATACAAGCCCATATCCACTTGGTTATTCAAATAATATCTAGGGCTCGAAGCCTAAAAAATAGTCTTAGGTCAATTGTTAGACCATTTGACTAATCATTGACTAATCATTTTAGGGTCAATAACCCATTTGGATCATATAGAGCCTAGGCCTAATATTTCAAATAATATCTCCATTAAACTTCAATAATTAATTTTGTAGGGCCAACGCCCAATTTAAATTAATATTCAATTAATGTAGGGCTAAAAGCCCAATTTGTGTGCTTTGCACAATGTAGGGCCTATGCTAGTCCAGTATTAAATATTATACATATATCCATATACATTATACATGTATATACAAATATATACCATTCATATGTATACACATATATTATTCATTTATATATACATGTATATTTATTTATATTTATTCACAATATTATATGCATCTACATACATATTATTGCTTTCATACATGCGTGTGAGTGTGAGTGTGTGTGTGTGTGTATATATATATATATATATATATATATATAGACTATAGACTATAGATTATAGACTATAGACTATAGGCTTAAAGCCTAACATACTATAGATTAAAATATTTAACAAATCAAATTCCTATGGGCCAAAACAACTTTATTAAACCCAAAATTTAGGCTCAAGCCCTCATTACAAAAGCCCATATATAAAGCAAAGTAATATTTATTTCAAAAAATTAAAATATGATGTATGGCCCAATGATTCAACCCGGTGGCCCAAATTAAAGCCCCAAAAACATATTATAAAAATTAAAAGATCTGGCCCAACTAATGGCCCCAAATTAATTTAAACAAATAAATTATATTTAATGATTGTAATGGGCTCGAAGTTCAAACCATCCAAAAACCCATATTACTAATTTTATTAAAACATACCATTGGGCTCACAGTCAAAAACAAAAAAAGACTTACCTGGCTTTGAGCCCAGCCCAAAGTCCACTGGGCTCAGGCCCAGTCTTAGTTTAAAAGAGAAAAAAAAAGAAAGAGGGAGAGAGAGATAGCAGAGTGTGAGAGAGGGTAAACAGAGAGCGAGAGGGAAGAGAGCGAGAGAGAAGAGGGATAAAAGAGGAAGAAGAAGATCGAGGGGGAGAGAGTAAAGAGAGGGTGAGGGTTCTCATCGGCACAGCGCACGGGAGCCCGGAGCAGTTGCCGGGATTGAAGAGGTGCGACACTGGCGTGCGACACGACGGATCTGGAGGGGATACTGGCGACCGGAGGAGGCTCGGGCTCGTCATCAGACGGCGGAGCTAACCAGGAAGGGAGTCGTCGTGTTGAGACAAGGAGGACGCTGCACATCTGGCCGGATCTGGGCCGGGTCGCCGAAGATGGTGCCTGCTGGACGATCTCGGCGGCGGATTGCGGCGGTGGAGCATGGAGGATACGGCTCGGGGCGAGGGCTCACGTGAGTAGTGACTTGTGGTGATGGTGGTGGAGGTCACGGTGGTGGCAGAGTCGTGATGGTGGTGGCGAGGTGTTGATGCAAAGGCGAAGGGGCGGTCGATCAGGGTGGTGTGGTGAACATGGAGGGCTGCGGTGGAATTGGTGACAGTTGTGGTGGGGGTGCGGTGGTGCCATGGGTCGAGTGGTGGTGTTGGGTCGGTCGGGAACCAGTGGAGAGGGGTGGCGGAGGTGATGGTTGGGTGGTGGTGGTGTTACTGGTGGTAGCGGCTCGAGAATTGGTTAGGTGGTGGTGATGATCCTATTGGTGATGGTGATAGCCGACGGAGGCGGTGCGTGGCGGTCGAATCTGGTGATGGTGGTCAGGTGGCGAGGCTGGGATTGGTGGTCGAGAGCGGTGGGTTGCCGGACTGGAAGATGTGGCCGGAGGGTAAGTGTGTGATTGATGTGTCGGGTTGTGTCCGACATGGGGGTTCGTGTCCGGTCCTCTAACGAGGGGCAGGGGAAAGCAGGGCAGAAATAGTGTAGGAAGTTTTGTGTGTGTATTGTAATAATTGCTTGTAAGTATTGTGTGTAAATTTGTGTGAGGAGAAGGAATGGGGAATGCCCCATTAAATAGGATTAGTGTGCTTGGGGGCCAAGCAAGTGCCATGGGCACTAGATGTAAATTGTAACAATGAGGAGGGAAAAGAAGGAAATGTGGGGGTGGGGGAAGGTTTTAGGAATTTCTACTAACCACGTGGCTTAACTAGTCATGGCTAACAACTAACTACTAAGTAGCACTAATCTAATAACTAATTAGCCATAGCTAACTATTAGTTAGGTATCCATAATTAACTATCACATGACACATTAAAATGAGTCATGAACAAAATTATTTTATTTAAACTATTATCTATTTTTATTTAGTAAAACTAAATAGTTAATAAATTTACAAAAGAATTCAAGGAAAATTCATAATTAATCACAAGACCAATTTAGTCATGGCTAGTCATGACTTAGAATTAGCCACGATCATCTCTTTTTAAAGTAAAATAAAATAAACTATAAGAATTTGAAAGAAAATCAATAGTTCGTATTTCGAAAAATTCGAGAAAGAGGAAAAAAATTTCTATAAATTCCGAAAAATATTGGAAATTAATTACAAGGGGTTACACTATGAGTTAGATATTATTTAACGACTATGTTGTTAAGGGTGCCACGGGGCCCCCAGAAGACATTTTTTTACATGGTGCCTCCCTTTCCCGTGTTTTGGCGTCCTAAAACATCTTTGACAGTATTAAGTGATTTCAAAGTGGAAGAAAGATAAAGCTACCTGTGTGAAAGAAATTCAAAGAGAAAATTATTTGCTATTTCTAATAAAATGACAGTGCTTTCATTTTGGTACTATGCAGAAATAATGAATAAATAACTTTACAATTAGTATAAGTTAGCATATATTGAAACTTTATATTGATTACATTGGTTCGTGAAAACTTAGAGCGCCTTGATCCAGCCCCGTCCCCTAATTTTAGACCCCAGCATCCGGTCCCATACAATTTAGTTCCATGGTTAAGAGAGGGGAGATTGCAATATATACGAGGAGTCTTACTCTCCTAGCATATTTTGCAAAAGTCAGCTGTAGGAACATGGAAAATTTTAAGCCCTCAGCCCAAAATACATAAGGCTCCCTGTGCAAAGCCCAGAAGATGATCTCCTATGGTTCTCCCGATGGATCTTCCGTTAAACACCAAGTCCAACAACACTTGGTGTCCCAAAGCACTTTGTACTCTACACGTGTAGTGCCAACATCCCCCTTGCTGTCTTTATGGCGAACGACGACGACACAATGCCTCAAGGGCATGTCATTTGCAACTCTGAAGACAACAAGCCCTCTCATGCGGCTGATTCTCCATGTGGTAAAAGACTTGATGTGGCTCCCTTCCCAGAAGCTCTCATGCGGCCAAGGCGTCATATGGCCCAAATATCTCAGAAGGTCTCTTACGAGGCCAAAATCTCTATATTACATGCATTCCTGAAGCCGGATGGTTCGAGCCCCTGGTCGAGCCACTCCGATCCCATAATCAACGGCTGAAAGGATTAAATCCTACGTTTATGGTATGTGAGCCATAACCGTCCCATTCAAACGAGAGATTTCCTCCAAATCATGGATTGTGCCACGTGTCAATACGATCGGACCACCTGATTTAAATCTCGCGTTTATGGCGCGTGCGTTATGACCGTCCCAGATTACCTTAAGTTACCATATGTGCTACGTATCATTCCTGATCGAACCATATAGCAATCAGTCATAACTCTTGATTGTTACAACTCGGGATCCTCAAATCCATTTTCGCGATCTTTGTAGCCAATTGACATTCAATCAGTACCACGTGTCAACATGATCGGGCCGAACGGTTAATCAGCTGTATCATATAGCTGTGACAACCCAAATTGCGTCTATCATGTAGAAGATCTTTCCTCATCAATGTCGTTTGCATAGTCTATCTTTGACGATGGCTATAAAGGAGGTACATGACTTCCAAGAACATGCACGAAAAAAATTCGGAAAACACCACAAATATACAAAGGAGATATTCCACACAGAGAGCATATCAAAAGAAGTCAAAGCGTATTGATCATCAACGGAGCAAAGGAGTCACTGCAACACTCGACCTCCACCGTCATACTTTTCCAGATTTTATATTTGTACTAAGAAACCCTCGTTGTTAGGAACCTCTGTTGTACTTTTCGTTGTAATCCAGTAAAAGAAGCTTTTTTTTTTTTTAAACTTTTCCTCTTTTTACATTTGTGATGGCAACATCAGTTGCTTGATTCATGGTAGTCATGGACGCATTAGTTGTGCCTCGCACCTCACTAGGCGAGACACCTTTTTCCGGGCGCACCCAGAATGCACCTAAGGTGCCTTTCAGCAAGGCGCAACCAAGAAAATGCATGCCTTATATTTTTTTTAATATATATACAAAAACTTCATATAAATAATCCTTACCTCATACAAGTTGGAGAGAGAGAGCCCTTTTCACGGTTGCCAAAGTTAGTTATAGTTGAACTAGAAAAATTAAAATTTACTAAAAGCATGGTAGAGAGAATGCAAACTCTTGTTAGTTCTATTGCCTGCTCCTATTACTGCAAGTTCACTTGGTTATGTTTTAACATTTTTTGTTGGATTTAATGTGTTATTTGGTTTTATTTCTTACATTATTAAATTTATTTATTTATGTATATTATTATTATTTATTATTTTTGCGTCTCGCTTCGCTCAGACGCGGGTCTTAAGTGTGTCTTGCGTCTCGGACAATATGGACCATTTGCGTCTCGAGTGCGCCTTCCACGTTGACTACCTTGGCAGGAGTTTTACCAAAATTTGTTACTGAAAATGAAATGAAATTAATCTCTGAAGTGAAGTACATATGAAGGTTTCAGAATGGAGAACATTCCTCTTTCTGTTAGACAGTTATAGTTTGTCTCATATGTTTTGAAACAAGCCTTTCATCTCCCACCAACTTCCATACATGAGTTTGCTGCGAGCTAAAGATTACGTTCAGAGTTTTTACCCATATACCTCTTTTCCTTCATATGTAAGTGGAAGGACATTGGAACGAGTTAATGGTGCAACTGACTCCTAGTTTTTTTTATATATACAGAAGTTAGCTTGGACAGTTTTGCATTTGGCCTTTAATTGGGATGCGTTTACATAGATATTACATGTATCATTTTCTCTATTCCTTTGTCGTAGATGATGAGGCTCACAGATATCCTGGTCCTTACCTTTTCATTCTTTCAAGAACCTTAAGAACATTAATGCACAACTGTCCATATGCAGGATGCTTGAAAGTTTGGCTCTAACAGTGTTTGAGTTTTACACCACTGCTCATATCCAAGCAGTATTCTCTACTGCTAGAACAAGGATATTGATATTCCCTTCCAAAACTTGAGGAATATTTGGAGTGGTATTTCTGTCTTTTCATACCGATGCACCAATCCAACAGGATAGTTCTACTGATAGTTATCTTGGTCTTTGCCTTCCCATCACCGTGGTAATAGGAGCATGGTTTCTTCAGTTCCTTTTCAATATAGTTATGAGTTATCAACTTTGTAATTTTCTACATCGTGTTTTAACCAACTTCATTGTTCAATAGAACCATTTTCACTATTCCACTTTTCTTTGCATTGTTGCGTGTGGATACAATCATGTATCTTTAGTAACAGTCTTTTAACATTCTTTTATAATACCTATTTTTAGGTTTGTTAAGAATAATTGCCGTGATTTTTGGTTCTTTTGTCCTAACTCTTTCTTAATATTTTTCAGCCCAGATCCTCTGACGTGGTTTACAATTCGTGAGTATTATACTTTTACCTGTGCATGTTTGGAGAGATCATCATACTAGAAAATTTCTAAATTGTTTGCATCTGTTATACAATATAGCAGCTGTTTGATATTTTATCTTCTTATAGTTGTTGGATACTAGGAAAAACTGATAGAGAACAGATGTGGATGGGAAACAATACTAAATAAACTGGGCCATCATTATCATGTGCTTATATATATATATATATATATATATATATATATATATATATATATAGAACAATATATTTATATATACATATATATATATATATATATATATATATATATATTTTTGGTGTTATATATATATATATCAGTGTTATATATATGTATATATATATATATTGTTCTATATATATATATATATATATATATATATATATATATATAGAGGAATGATCAAGATCCCCACACTTTTTGCATCCCCATGCATCCCTCCTATTTGCACCGTTGGATGGTGCTTTAAGTCATTTAATCTTAACCGTTGATTTACCAATGGTTAAGATTAGATGACTTAAAGCACATCCAACGGATGTGAACATGGGGATGCAAAAATTGTGGGGATGCAAATGACCTCTAGCCTAGTGGTTAAGAGAGATGCATGCGACCCGAGTGGTCAGGAGATCGATTCCCGGTGGGAGCGTTCGCCACATTTACCTCTTTCAATATATATATATATATATATATATATATATATATATATATATATAACACTAACGGGTTTAAGTTTGGGTCTTTTATTACATATATCAACCTGGATCATGGATCGTGTCTGGGTTGGCTTTCTGCATGCTGATTCTCAATTTTTGCATCTACTGCGACTTCTCGATCCACCGCTTGGGCATATCTCCATCGTATGATCTACTCAGGCTGACTGTTGATAGTAGGATCTTCTTGCATGGGTAGATTGTTTCTACAAGTATATCCCTTAATCACTATTTGAATAATCCCGTTCTTCCCCTCTTTTAATATTTAAGCCCATCGCGCAGCCGGGGGATTGGAACCTGTGACTTGGTTACCGGGGTTTTATGTCTTTTTAGTCATGACCACTTGAGCCAAGGCTTGCTTACTTCTCTTGATATCATAGTAGTCAAAGGCGCAACAGTTGCGTCTTGCGCCTTACCGGACAAGGCGCCTTTTTCAAGGCGTGCCTTTCAGCAATGGCAAGACACAACCGAAAAAGGTGCACCTTATGATTTTTTAAAAACTTTTTATACACAACTTTGAGGCATGAAGATATCTCTTATCTCATACAAGTGGGAGGGAGGTAACCCTTTCCACAGTTGTCAAAATTGACTACAGTTGAATTGAAAAAACTAAAATTTACTAAAAGTATGATAGGGTGAACACAAATTCTTGTTAGTTCTGTTATTTGCTACTGCTGCTTTGCTAGTTCAATTGGTTATGATTTAACATATTTTTTTGGTTTTGATATGTTATTTGGTTTTATTTCTTACATTACTATATATATATATATATATATATATATATATATATATATATATATCAAGCAAGGTAGTCGAGCAAGGTACTTAAACGCGCAAAGCACACTGAAGCCCAAATGGTCCATATCGTCCGAGGCGCAATGTGCACTTAAAGCGCGCCTCAAAGTTGATATATATATATATATATAAAATCCAAATTGATTCTCTTTCTACTCTCTTGGTCTCTGAGCTAGGTCAAAATATCTCCTCTCTCCTTCCATCTCCTCACAAACCATATCCTTAAACCTAGCTCCTCTCACTCTCACCTTTCTTTCTCTGACCTACCCCCTTCTCTAGGCAGCCATCCCCTTATCTCCAGACACACCTTCGCTCCCTATCCCATCTTCCCTGCTGCTCTCTACACCATCCTCTTCTCTTCTCTTCTCTGGACACCATCTTCCTCCATGCCTCTTTTTGTCCTTGCTTCATGTCCCTTTCTCTCACTTTCCTTCTCTTCCGTCCCCACCAACTCTCTTGGTTTGGCAGTTTTCTGCTACTGCCATTCTTTGGTCGTGTGCCAAATTCTACTGCAGCTGCTGTCTTTATCTGTCTGTCTACTGTTTGCTGCTTCTATTTGATCTTGTATCGACCAGTGCGTATTTGCTTCACCCTGACTGCAATTGGGGAATCAAGCCACTAACACGACATCTTCTGTTGTTTATTCTACTCGTGCTAGCATGATGCTAGCGTGGTGTTGTGGAGAATCAAGCCACTTCCATGACATTCTCTGGTATTGTACCAACTTCTACTGCCGCTGCAGTCTTTATTTGATTGTCTACTATTTGCTGCTTCTCTTTGATCTTGTTTCGGCTGGTGCTATTTGCTTCACCCCAAAGGCAATCTAGACTTGGAGAATCAAGCTACTTCTATGAGATCTTGTATTGTTTATTCTACTCATGATGGTGATTTTGTTCTTTTGCCGATGCTGTTTCAACTATGATATTGAGCTCAACCAATTATTTTGGTGAAGCGAGGCAACGAGAACCAAAAGGTATAGGTGGGCTGTAGTAGTTAAGGTTTGTGGTTATGGCTAAGACTTTATGTTATGGTTTGAGGCTCTAATCCTACACAAATCTTATTGTGTCTAATGCATATATAAGTTGTACGTGCACAATAAATACAATAGAACATGTACAAACACGTCGACATGAATGACTATGATATGTTGTTCTTGGATCATGTCCAGCCTGCACCGTTGTGAGACGGCGACAGTAAGCTGTATCAAGCGGTAGTACACAAGCAGATAATTCAAAAATGCTAGAATAAGAAAAACAACTTTTATTTGGACTTTGGAATTTAAAGCTAAATGTCTAGGTGAAATAACCACACAAGCAAATAAACATTTAGTTAATACATCTGTTCTTTATTACAATTGAAAATGGGAAAACTAAGCAACGGGCACCACTAGACACTAGTAGTCCTGGGCTCCCTGGTTAGGTTCAGCTACCTCTTCAGGACTCGGTTCAGGTCCGTAAAAGGAACTAAAGGCGAGCTCCTCATCTTCACAATCACCTAAAATATTGGTCTCCAGGCAGGAGAGGAGCAAGAACATATATCCACATCCAGCATTCTAAATAATAATAAATGATGCAAGGGCAGTTTAAAAGCATTATTATATTTTCTAGATAATAATAAAGAAGACAACAGGGCAATGAAATCTCAGAAATTACAATAATGCAATCTACAATAATTCAATAGTGATTTTGAGCGTATAGTAGATCTGTGACCGGCTGGTAGATTCAATGTGTATACTAACATTTTGACCAAATGCTAGTATACGATACGGCTCAACCCCCTGTGCAGTAGGGGTTAGCGAGAGGCAATATTAGTAACAATGACTTTGGTCACAGATGCTATACTACTCCCCTAATCCCCGAGTCATTGGGTCAATCAAGCAATCAATTTGGGGTCTGAGAGGGAGCCCCAGTGAATCAGTGTCGATACAATATATATACAGCCTATTGATGCGGTACATTCAATTATTAAATAAAACACGAACATTAATAGTATGAAACTTGCCTCGATATTTCTAGTGCTGTAGGTGACGACAAAAAAGTATTCGGGCTAAAGTTTGGGACCTGAACCTGCATTAATGAAATGTAACTTAGTCGCCAATCTACGGTTGCTACAATCCTAATTAACATATTAATGACGTTAACGTCTAGGCCCTAAATCACTGATAGTTTAAATAGGCAAATATTTAATTATAAAAATATTTTAGAGAGCTCTAAGTTAATAATATAAAAAAATTACGGGTTTTTGTAAATAAAATAGTAAACTTATTATTTTTTTTAAAAGAGAAAATCGTTAATTTATTTAATAATAAAACGCGACAGTTAATAGGTATACGTGATTTTGAAGATAACCGTGCAAATATTCTTTTAATACTTTAAAATCACGTATAATAATAGATAAAACGATTTTCCTAATAAAACTATTATTTTTGTAAATAATAGGAGAAATATTATACTTAATTTATTAGTAGATAATAAATGATTTTTCGTAAACTAATATTATAATTAGAATTACTTATATAAAATACTGGAAAATCCTTTGAAATTAAATAATATTTATTTACATAAACTATACGAAATATTTTAATAGAAATTTAAATAATAAGAAAATCGTTTTAATAGTAAAATTATGAAAATTATTTATTTAGTAAAACCTAAGTTTTTAGAGACGTATTTAAGACTTTTATTTAAAATATCGTCTAAAACCCTTATTTTAATACAATAAAAACTTACTAAACTTATTTAACGATTTTATTACGAAAAAAAAAATACTTTTTATTAATTATTAATAAAACCATTTAATTCTACAAATAACTTGAGGATTTTTCTACGAACAAAACTAGTGTTTATTACCAAAAATCCTATTTTGGTAATAAAAATCGTTTTTTGTAAGATAAATAATATTTTATCCAAAAATAAATAAATGGTTTTTTTGGCTTTAATCACTATTTCCTATATTAGTAATAAACTTTTGATATGAAACTAATTGAAACTACCTTAATAATTATTAACGTAAAAATTAATGACAATAATAATATTAATACTCTTAACTCTAAATAGTGCGATTTCTACGATATTCGAAATCAACCGTTTTTAGTTAATCATTTAATTTAAAACTTACTATATAATATATAATTTATACAATACGACATAATTAATATTAATGATAATAATCTATCCGTAACATTAACTAATTACACAAATTTATTACAACACATATTGTCTCAATTAGGAAACTACTATGTATCTATCCCGGAATTGACAGAGCTTTATTCTGTCAATTCCGGTCGGAACAGGCAAGGGTTTAACATTCTGTAAATTAGACAGAAGGGGGTTAGGCTTACTAAAAAGTTGATGAAGGAGTACCGAGGGTAGGCCTCGGACTCGGAATGCGGGTACGCCAAACGCGTTCCGACGCACGAAAGGCAAAATGCGGGACGCACGTACGGGCACGCGGAACGGGCGCGTAAACGTGCCGACGTGGCCGGAAAACGGTCGGGGGACGATGGCGCGAGGCGGGGAGCCGCTGGGGGGCGGTGGACGGCCGGTAAACGCGCTGCGGCGAGTGGAGGGCGCGCGCGAGCGGGGCGCAGCGCTGTCGCGCGGGCTGGCGCGGACGTGCACGTGTGGTCGGTCGCGCGTGTGTGGACGGTCGCGCGGGCTGGCGGCTTCTGGCCGGTGGCAGGGCGCGTCCAGAAATGGCCGGGAGGCGGTTGGCGGGTGGCGGCACTTCTCGGAAACACTCTGATTGGGGTGTAGGATTGACCGGGGTGGTGTGGGGAGCGTCGGGATGGGATCCGGAATCAATGGAGTGTGGGAGGAGGAAGGGATGAGTTTGTGAAGGTGGAAGGCTCTATGATTTCTCTTCTGGAGAAGAAGAGTTTCTGGGTATCATTACGTAAAGAGAAGAGAGGAGATTACGTGGGTTGGATCCGCAGAAGGGACGAATCTGAGCGGGAGAAATGGGATGGAACGAGTAGTGGGGTAGAATGGGTAGGCTTAAGTGAAATGGGTTTGGGTCGGATTGGTAGCTAATAGGCTTAAGTTATTGGGCTAAGAGTGGTTTAATTAGGGCTAAAAGAAATAACAACAAAAATTAAAGCACCTAACTATTATTAATCAAAAAGTGTTATAAAATCTATATATTCCCAAATCCAAAGCTATGGGTTTTACAACCTTCCTCCTTAGAAAATTTTGTCCTCGAAATTTCTACCAGTAATGAAAAGAGGGGTTAAGAACGTACCTAGAAAAGATGAGGATACTTCTCCCTCATCTCAGCCTCTCGCTCCTAGGTAGTCTCGCTTGGGGAGTGGTGACGCCAAGCTACCTTGACTAGCGGAATCACCACGTGCCTCAGTCTCTTCTCCATGCGATCTACTATCTCCACTGGCTGCTTTGGCACGGTGAGACTTGGTCCAACTTCCAGCTCTGAATGGTCTACAATATGGTTCAGATCCGATACGTAACGCCTCAGCTGCGATATGTGGAAGACGTTGTGCACGCCCTCGAGACTAGATGGAAGAGCCACTTTGTAAGCTACTTCTCCAACCCTGCTCAGTATCTCAAATGGACCAATATAGCGGGGCCTGAGCTTTCCAGCTATGCTGAATCTGATAGTGCCTCTGGTAGGAGAAATTCTGACAAAGACTTGATCTCCTGTCTCAAACTCCAAAGTTCGGCGCTTACTGTCTGTCCAATGCTTCTGGCGATCCTGTGCAATCCTCAACGTATCTCTAACCATCTTCATCTTCTCAGTAGCATCTGTAACCATCTCTGGTCCCAGCATAACTCGATCTCCTACGTCGTCCCATGCTAGTGGAGTGCGGCAACGACGTCCATATAACGCCTCAAACGGTGTCATCCGGATGCTGGCCTGGTAGCTATTGTTATAGGTAAACTCAACTAGGTGTAGATAATCTTTCCAAGATCCTCCAAACTGTAGAACACACGATCTCGGTATGTCCTCGAGCGTCTGAATAGTACTTTCAGACTGTCCGTCGGTCTGTGGGTGGTACGCAGTGCTGAACTTTAGTTGAGTACTCAAGCTTTCTTGCAGACTCTTCCATTAGTGTGAAGTGAACCGGGTATCCCTGTTTGATAGAATGCTGACTGGAACTCTGTGAAGTTGGTAGATGTTCTGCATGTAGAGAGCTGCTAACCTTTCGGTGGATAAACCAACCTTGAAAGGAATAAAATGGGCAGACTTGGCCAGTCTGTCCACAATTACCCATATGTCATCCTTCCCTCCTTGGGATCTAGGCAATCCCGTTACAAAGTCCATGGTAATGTGCTTCCATTTCCACTCCGGAATGGGAAGCGGATGTAGTAATCCTGCTGGCCTCTGACGATATGTCTTCACCTGCTGGCAGATCAAGCACTTGGAGATGAATTCTGCTACATCTCTCTTCATTCCAAGCCACCATACATGTGCTCTCATGTCCTTGTACATCTTGTTTGCTCCTGGGTGGATAGAATGCTGCGACTGATGTGCCTCCTTCATCAGCTCGTTCCTCAGATCACCAGTCGGCACGCAAAATCTCGTGCCATGCCTCAAAGCTGTATCTCCAGCTATGGAGAAACCCTCAAGTGTTCCAGCTAATACTCGGTCTCTCAGCTTGCACAGGGTCTCATCCTGGAACTGAGTCTCCTTGACTCTGTTGATTAGGCTAGACTGCACTTGTAGTTGCATCATAGGCGAGTCCACTCCCGGTACAATAACTTCTTTCCCAAGTTTCAATATTACTGCTTCTAGTAGCACAATCTCCAGCCTAAGCTTTTCCATGTCTTCTAGCAGATGCCGGTCTTTCGTTAAAAACATAGCCAGCGGGTACTTGCTAAGCGCATCAGCAACGACATTAGCCTTATCCGATGATACTGCTTGTTGACATCAAAGTCCTTCATAAGCTCTAACCATCGCCTCTGGCGCATGTTGAGCTCCTTCTGTGCGAAGGCATACTTGAGACTTTTATGGTCTGTGTATATACCTTCTCGTCGTATAGGTGTAAAACCCATAGCTTTGGATTTGGGAATATATAGATTTTATAACGCATTTTGATTAATAATAGTTAGGTGCTTTAATTTTTGTTATTTCTTTTAGCCCTAATTAAACCCATTCTCTTAGTCCAATAACTTAAGCCCATTAGCTACCAACCCCAAACCCATTTCACTTAGGCCTACCTATTCTACCCTACTACCCGTTCCATCCCATTTCCTCCGCTCAGATCCGTCCCTTCCGCGGATCCAACCCACGTAATCCCCTCTTCTCTTTACGTAATGATACCCAGAAACTCTTCTTCTCCAGAAGAGAAAACACAGAGCCTTCCACCTTCACAAACTCATCATTTCCTCCTCCCACACTCCTCCGATTCCCAAACCGATCCCATCCCGACGCTTCCCGCGCCGCCCCGATCAATCCGACACCCCAATTGGAGTGTTTCCGAGACGCGCCGCCAACTGCCTCCCCGCCATTTTCGCCTGCATCCCCGCTGCCGGCCAGCAGCCGCCAGCCCGCGTGGCTATCCGCGCCGTCGACAAGCAGCCTTCGGCCTGTGCCACACATGCACGTCCGCGCCGTGCCGCGCGACAGCGCTGTGCGTTGCCCCTCCCGCTCACGCGTGCCCTCCACGTGCCGCCGCGCGTTCGCCGGCCGCTAGCGCCCTCGCCAGCTGTCCGCCGCCCGCCAGCGGCTCCCCGCCTACGTGCCAGTGTCCCCCGGCAGTTTCCCAGCCGCGTCGGCGCGTTTCCGCGCCCGTTTCGCGTGCCCGTGCGCGCGTCCCGCGTTGTCGGTGCGCATTCCACGTACCCGCGTTTCGAGTCCGAGACCTCCCCTCGGTACTCCGTCATCAACTTTTCGGTACGCCTGACCCCCTTCTGTCTAATTTACAGAATGCTAAACCCTTACCTGGTTCGACCAGAATTGGTAGAATAAAGCTCTGTCAATTCCGGGATAGATGGATAGTAGTTCCTAATTGAGACAATAGGTTTTGTAATAAATTCGTGTAATTAGTTAATGTTACGGATAGATTATTATCATTAATATACCGTATTGTATAAATTATATATTATATAGTAAGTTTTAGATTAAGTGATTAACTAAAAACGGTTAATTTCGAAGACCCCCTTCTGTCTAATTTACAGAATGCTAAACCCTTGCCTGGTTCGACCAGAATTGGTAGAATAAAGCTCTGTCAATTCCGGGATAGATGGATAGTAGTTCCTAATTGAGACAATAGGTTTTGTAATAAATTCGTGTAATTAGTTAATGTTACGGATAGATTATTATCATTAATATTAATTATGCCGTATTGTATAAATTATATATTATATAGTAAGTTTTAGATTAAGTGATTAACTAAAAACGGTTAATTTCGAATATCATAGAAATCACACTATTTAGAGTTAAGAGTATTAATATTATTATTGCCATTAATTTTTACGTTAATAATTATTAAGTTAGTTTCAATTAGTTTCATATCAAAAGTTTGTTTCTAATATAGGAAATAGTGATTAAAGCCAAAAATCCATTTATTTATTTATTTTTGGTTAAAATATTATTTATCTTACAAAAAATGGTTTTTATTACCAAAAAAGGGATTTTTGGTAATAAACACTAGTTTTGTCCGTAGAAAAATCCTTAAGTTATTTGTAGAATTAAATGATTTTATTAATAATTAATAAAAAGTATTTTTTTCGTAATAAAATCGTTAAATAAGTTTAGTAAGTTTTTATTGTATTAAAATAAGGGTTTTAGACGATATTTTAAATAAAAGTCTTAAATACGTTTCTAAAACCTTAGGCCATGTTTGGTTACTCATTTTCTGGGTGTAAACAGTGAAATGGCCAAAAAATGTTTTCTGGAATGTTTTTCCTTTTCTTTTCCTACTGTATTGCGTGACCCGCAACCCTACCAACCCCCAAAACTGTCTCTCTCCTTTCCGGAGAGAGGGTTGGTGAGTTTGCTCAGCCCCTTCTTAGAGAAAAATGGAGAAGCAACGTACGCGCCAATCTCCCTCAGCCTCACCTCTCCTTTACTACTCCGGACTCAGCCGCGCGAGCACATCCCTTGGTCCAGAGCCCCCCGAATCCTTCGACTACTCCAGACGTCGGACCCCTTCGCCTCCGCCCTCCTTCGCGCGAGCCTTGACACAACGTCCATGACGAACGACACGACGACGACGAGCTCGACCTCGACGACGAAGACGAACTCGACCTCCGCCTCCGCCCTCCCGACAAACTCTACGCGAGCCTCGACCACCGCCTCTGCCCTCCTTCAAGCGCTCCTTGCCGGCGGCGGCGCCGGAGGAGGACAAGCTCCTCGGCCGCTCCTCGGCGGCGGCGGACGAGGCTGAGGATGCGGCGGTCAGAAATTAGGGTTAGGGTTTTGGGACACTAAGACATGACATGACACAGAACATGACAAACAGAAAATATAACAAAATTTTATCAAACAAATTAAAATTTAAAATTATTTTACCAAACAGAATTTTAAAGAAAAATTTAAAAAACTATTTTTCAGATGAAAATAACCAATCGCAAACTCAAAAACTTTATACTTAGAAAACAATTTTATAACTTACTTTCAGGAAATTGTTTTCAGAACAAAATTTCAGAAAACATATCCAAACGGACCCTTAGGTTTTACTAAATAAATAATTTTCATAATTTTACTATTAAAACGGTTTTCTTATTATTTAAATATTTATTAAAATATTTCGTATAGTTTATGTAAATAAATACTATTTAATTTCAAAGGATTTTCCAGTATTTTATATAAGTAATTCTAATTTTAATATTAGTTTACAAAAAACCGTTTATTATCTACTAATAAATTAAGTATAATATTTCTCCTATTATTTAAAAATAATAATAGTTTTATTAGGAAAATCGTTTTATCTATAATTATACGTGATTTTAAAGTATTAAAAGAATATTTGCACGATTATCTTCAAAATTGCGTATACCTATTAATTGTCGCATTTTATTATTAAATAAATTAACGATTTTCTCTTTTAAAATAAATTAGTTTACTATTTTATTTACAAAAATCCGTAATTTTCTTATATTATTAACTTAGAGCTCTCTAAAATATTTTTATAATTAAATATTTGCCTATTGAAACTATCAGTGATTTAGGGCCTAGACGTCATTAATATGTTAATTAGGATTGTAGCAACCGTAGATTGACGAGTAAGTTACATTTCATTAATGTAGGTTCAGGTCCCGGACTTTAGCTCGTATACTTTCCTGTCGTCACCTACAGCACCGGAAATACCGATGCAAGTTTCATACTATTCATGTTCGTGTTTTATTTAATAATTGAATGTACTGCATCAATATGACTGTATATATATTGTATCGACACTGATTCACAGGAGCTCCCTCTCGGACCTGAAATTGATTGCTTGATTGACTCATTGACTCGGGAATTGGGAGAGTAGTATAGCATCTGTGACCAAAGCCATTGTTACTAATATTGTCTCTCTCGCGCTAACCCCTACTGCACAGGGGGTTGAGTCGTATCGTATACTAGCATTTGGCCAAAATGTTAGTATACACATTGAATCTATCAGCTGGTCACAGATCTGCTATACGCTCAAAATCACTATTGAATTATTGTAGATTGCATCATTGTAGTTTTTGAGATTTCATTGCCATGTTGTCTTCTTTATTATTATCTGGAAAATATAATAATGCTTTTAAACTGCCCTTGCATCATTTATTATTATTTATAATGCTGGATGTGGATATATGTTTTTGCTCCCCTTCTGACTGGAGACCAATATTTTACGTGATTGCGAAGACGATGAGCTCGCCTTTAGTTCCTTCTACGGACCCGAACCGAGTTCTGAAGGGGTAGCTGAATCCGACCAGGGAGCCCAAGACTACTAGTGGTGCCCGTTGCTTAGTTTTCTCATTTTCAGCTGTAATAAAGAATAGATGTATTAACTAAATGTTTATTTGCTTGTGTGGTTATTTCATCTAGACATTTAGCTTTAAATTCCAAAGTCCAAATAAAAGTTGTTTATCTTATTATCGCATTTTAGAATTATTTGCTTGTGTACTACCGCTTGATACAGCTTACTGCCGCCGTCTCACAATGGTGCATGCTGGACATGCTATCACACTTTGAGCTTGATATTCTGCTTCTGAGCTTGAGCGTGCTATCACACTGTTACTTGCTCTTCCATGACACTAGATTTTTGCTAATAAATACTGAGTAGCCAGATGTAGATCGTCTATCTGTCAGACTTGCTCCCCAGTCAGCATCAGTAAACCACTCAATACGAGTGTGTCCATTATTCTCCATCCAAATTCCTTTTCTTGGATTCTTGACTAGATAACACAGGATTCTAAGAACTGTCTGCCAGTGTGGAACTCTTGGAGAAGCCATAAATCTACTTGTAACACTTACTGCGAAAGAAATGTCCGGACGAGTCATGACTGCCAAGTAGAGTTTTCCAACTACTCGACGATAATGTTCTGGGTTGGTCATCAGAGCCCCTTCATCTGGAAGTAACTTTGCTCTTGGATCCATAGGTGAGGTTGCTCCCTTGGCTTGCATCATGCGTGCATCATTTAGTATGTCCAGCACATACTTTCTCTGGGATATTACAATGTTTCGCTTACTCCGTGTGACCTCAATATCCAAGAAATAGTTCAATGATCCCATATCCTTGGTTTGAAATTGTTCTCCCAGAAACTTCTTGAGGCCTTCAATACCCTGACTGTCGTCTCCTGTGATTACAATATCATCAATATAGACACCAAATAATATCCTTCCAGCTGATGTCTGTCGGTAGAATACAGAATGATCCTTCTTTGATTGATACAATCCAAACTGAGTAACCACATGTGTAAATCGATTAAACCACGCACGGGGTGACTGTTTCAGACCGTAGAGGGCCTTCCTTAGATGCCACACTTTACTCTCCCTTGCAACGAACCCGGGAGGTTGCATCACATATACCTCTTCTTCAAGATCCCCGTGGAGGAAAGCATTCTTGATATCCAATTGAAGCAACAGCCAGTCATAGCGAACGACCAAGGCCATGAGGACACGAAAAGACGTCATTTTTGCAACAGGAGAGAAGGTCTCGAAGTAATCTTCACCATAGGTTTGAGAGTATCCTTTGGCCACCAGACGAGCCTTCAGGCGATCAAGAGAGCCATCTGGTTTCACCTTAATTGTGAATACCCATTTGCAACCTACTGCCTGTTTACCAGTGAGTAAATCGACCAAGTCCCAAGTATGGTTTTTCGGAGAGCTTTCATCTCATTCATAGTAGCACGCCAACCAGGATGTCTGAGATCCTCCTCAGCGGTCTTGGGAATCTGAATTCCATCAATAGTAGCCACTAGAGACTGAGCGTGACTGGTAAGTCCTTTGTAGCTATCAACATACAGGGGATGATCACGACAGGCACGACGAGGACGTTTTGGAGGTGGAACCGCTGGAGCTGATGGTGGAACCGGTGGAGCTGCTGGTGGAACAGGTGGAGGCACTCATTGGAGCTGGAGCTGCTGGTGGAACAGGTGGAGGCACTCATTGGAGCTGGAGCTGCTGGTGGAACCGGAGGAGGATGATTCTGTGGACGATGTCGGCACTGACTGAATCGGTGTATGCGGACCATCGGCTTGGGAAACTAGCTTAGTAAGGGAGGGCGCCCGTACGGGGGGCTGTTGTGTTTGATCAAGAAATAACAAAAAATCTTCTTCTGGATAGACGGGGGGAACTGGACCCGTTGGGAGTGGAGGAAATTCGGTTTCGACAAAGGTAACATCCCGAGTAAAAAAATATCTCTTTAGGATAGGGAAATAATACCGATACCCTTTCTGATCTTTAGGATACCCAAGAAAAATACATTGTATTGCCTTAGGATCTAATTTAGAAAGAGTTGGTCGGGTATTCCGAACATAGCATAAGCAGCCAAAGATTCTGAGAGGTAGAGGAAATGACTCGTCCGGAAAAGAGCCTAGAGAAGGGAGTGCTACCATTGAAAACTGACGAAGGCATGCGGTTAATAAGGTAACAAGCAGTAAGAACCGCATCCGACCAAAATCTCTTGGGCGTACGTGCTTGAAACATAAGAGCACGTATTGTTTTCAAGAGATGACGATTCTTGCGCTCGGCCACACCATTTTATTGTGGTGAGTATGCACAAGAAGTTTGGTGGATGATGCCATTGTGGGCCAAATGTCTGTCGAGATCACGAGATAAATACTCACGACCATTGTCACTCCAAAATTTTTTTGAATGGAACACCAAATTGTGTTTTTATTTCAGTATAAAAATTGTACCAAATGTTAAACAATTCAGAACGATTTTTCTTCAGATAAAAAAAGTGACGTTAATAATCATCAACAAAAGTAACAAAGTACTTGAAACCCATTATTGATTCAATCGGACAAGGTCCCCATATATCAGAATGCACCAACTCGAAAGGAGCGGAAGCAATTTTATTTTGACTCACCGGATAGGGAACCCGGTGATGGTTAACTAAACTACACGGCTCACAATGAAAATAAGCAGGGATATCTAAAGAAGGGTACATTATCTGGAGAGCTTGGGTTGATGGATGGCCTAACTGGCAATGTAACTCGAAAGGATCGAGTTTCATGCCGGCATAGACAACAGAAGAAGGTGCGTCAAAGAGGTACAAGTCTCCAGCCATATGCCCCTTACCGATAATCTTTCCAGTTTTCAGGTCCTGAAAAAAACAACCATCAGAAAAAAAGGTTACCGAGCAATGTAGTTCACGAGTAATTTGACTAATAGAAATTAAACTGAACGGGTTCCCAGGTGTAAGTAATACAGAATTAAGTGACAGTCCGGAATAAAGACTGACACTTCCACGTCTTCGGACTGTCAGGGAACCTCCATTGGCAACAGTAATGCCAGAAACACGACGGACAAGTATATAATCATGTATCATATCTGCGTCACCAGTCATGTGAGAGGACGCACCAGAGTCAATTATCCACTGCCTGGGTTTCACTATGCACGCTGCTGAGTATCCAGCTGTGGATCCAGACGTTCAAGCTTCACCACGACGTTGAGCCTAGAAATTAAGGAAATCTATATATGAGTCTGAAGTCATCTTAATAGATCGGACACCATCATCAGGAGCATCAGATGTGATATTAACAGCATGTGATTTAGTGCATTGGTAGTAGAAATGGCCAAGTTGACCACAATTAAAGCATTTGCATGGTCTTCTTCCATCACGTCCGTCATTGCCACGTCCCCCATCGCTACCAACATTACGACCACCTCGTCGGCCACTACGACCACCACGGAATTCCGTACGAGCGGCACCGAGAGCAGAGCGATCAGCAGAAATATCATCCAGAGTGGTCTCAACGACTTTGGCTGTCCGAAGGACACGATAGTGTGCCTCCAACAGGGACGAAACTTCAGATCCAACAATAATTTGAGAGCGAGCAGAGTCCGCATCAGGACGGAGAGAGGCAAGATAAGCCATGACATGAAGCTGCTCACGTTGAGCCCTCGCTTCATTAATATCCGACGTAAGTGGTAAAGCGTGGTCGATCTCATCAGACATAGCCTTAAATGTCCAAAAATGGTCCTTATGAGATTTGTCTCCCTGATTTGTTCGGTATACACCAACGACGAGTTATAGATAAGAGACAAATCGCGTTTACCATCAAATGCCGCCACCAGTACCTCTTATAACTCCTTCACGAAATCGGTATTTTGAACCATGTCTTCCACCGATGGTTCCATGGAATTCATCAACTGTGTAAATAGTCGACTATCACCTGTCTCTCATTGCTCAAAGATGGGATCTTCTGCTGGAGGGTTGTCAGTCAGATGTTTGGACAACCGCATTCCGCGAAGCGTCTTCTCGACCTTCTTTCTCCATGTCGAGTAGCCCTCTGGCCCTTCTAACCTTCGATCGACAAGTCGAATCGAGAAAATCATCGTGCTGGTGCCTGTTGGTCCTGCTAGTGTGTTGCTGACACTAGTATCGGCGGCACTGCTGTTCGCCGTAGAGTCTGCCATTTGTCAGAGTTCTTGATTCGACTTTCGATTTGTTCTTTCTAACTTGATAATCACATCCACTCTGCCAATGCGCTAAAAACGGAGCCAGAACCGGCACATGCGCATAGAAAACAGAGTGTGAATCACAAGCCAGGACAGAGAGATAACCCATGTTAACCTCTGTGAGATCCTGATGTGAAGATTAAGGAAAGAAACAAAAATTCATGCAAAATAAATCATATGTTTGCTTTGTTAAATTTTCGAAATAATCATTGAGAGTCAGAGGTTCCAGCAAACATATGTTTACCCTCTGAGAATTCCAACAATTTTATATATATATATATATATATATATATATATATATATATATATATATATATATATATATATATATATATATTAGAAACTAAGTTAGGGTTTGGAGGGATTGGGTGGCGGCTGATGTAAGGTAGAAAGGGTTAGGGTTTTGAGCCGGGGGGGAATAGGGGTTGGTTGTCGTGAAGGGGGGGTCGGCAGCAGGTGGCAGAGGAGGGGTGTTGGAGGGGTCGACAGTAGGTGGCAGAAGGGGGGGTGTTGGAGGGGTCGGCAGCAGTAGTAGCAGAGGCAGCACAGGGGCGAGAGGGGGTGGGGTTGCTGGCAGGGGTGGTGGTGGTGGGGGTTTGCTGACGTCGGGGGGTTAGAGGAAGGCAGCAGGTGGCAGCAGCAGGTGGGACAGCGACAGCAGCAGTAGGGGCAGCGGCAACAGCAGTAGGGAAGGGGGGTGGCAGCTAGAAGGGAGGGGGCGGTAGGTTAGGGTTTTGTGGAGAGAGTGAGTGGTGGGTGACGGCTAGGATTTTGGCTCTGATACCATATAGAGATGGAAATAATAGGATAGATTATTATTGATGAGAGACAACATATATATAGGAGAGGCTAGCCCCCTCTTCTATTATTCTAAGCAATGTGGGACTAAAGTCCATTAACTAATAACTCTAATATAACACTTAACACCTTCCATAATTCTTCACGTCTACGTCTGTCATTGTGTCTGTATACGACCCCGAAAAGGAATTGAAATTCCCCTTTGTTTGTAAACACCCCTGCAGGGCCGTATTGTATAATACGTCCTTTCCAGGATCTGTCATCTCATTTGAGCCAAATGCGCGCCATACCACATTGTTGTAGGTTATGCGCTTGGGACCAACAGTTGTGAATCCTTCTCGTCAGTTTTTTCTCAGATCTAATCTTCGTTTCCAGTAGTGCTACAATGGAATAGTTGGTTTGCTTAACTACTTCTCTAATCTCTCTCCAGTGAGTCAACGAGTTGGCTTCTCTAACATTCCATGTCATAATTGACATTAAAGACATTCGGGTCGACCTTGTTGACTGTCCAAACTCACTGCTAGGTCATTAGTGAGTTCTGTCTGCAACCCATGTTGCCTATCGTTCTCTGGATCAAGGCTTATGGTACTTTCTGCCAACATCGACCTCCATTGAGGATTCTCCTGACATAGTGCAGCTTTGCTGGAACTATTACTCAGTCCCGTGGTGGACGCCTGTCCCACCGCACTTGCCTCTGTAGCCTTCTTCCTGGAGTAGTTTTTGAGCGTCCCTACTTTCTCGTGGTTCATGTCCTGCTCCTGTCCCTCCGTTCGTGATTGGCTTCTTGTTTGCACTCCTCGTTGGTCGATATATGGCACCATCTGACCGCCCGTCTGATCGTGGGCCTTCTCTCTGGATTCCTATGAAGGCCTCTTGCCTAGTATGCCACCCTCGTGTGAGGACTCTCCAGATGCTAACACCATCGCCAGTTCGTCCGATCTTGGCTCCCTCATATTCTGCTCCGTGACCTCCTCCATATCTTCTTCATGTTGGGTATTAGTCATGTTCGCTCCTTTCTCCATGTTTGTGTCGCCTTCTTTGCGCCCCCTATCCGCTGTATGGTGGTTTCCTTCTTCCTTGTCCTTGGCCGGTTCTCGGCATACTCTACTCACATGTCCGAAGCACCGACATCTATAGCAAACAGGCGACACCCATTCATATTCCACCTTTTGGGAGCAGATTTCTTCCGATGGTAGTTTGAATTCTACCGTTCTGGGTAGCTCTGCTGAGGCTTCGATTTCGACGAACACACGGACATATGATAATCGAGTTTGTGTTGCTGTGTCCTCATCGGATTTGATTGGGATCCCGACCAGGCTAGCTAGTTTCATAATCAGTGACGTGCTCCAGTATTGGATGGGGAGGTTATGCAGACGGATCCATATAGTACGTTCGCATTTTACCGATGGTTGCCATTAGTTAATCACTATCAGCCGCCCATTGAAAGTCCACGATCCTCCTTGTAAGAATCTCTCCGCGTCCTCCTGAAGTCCAAAGCGCACAAAATAGAAGCCGTTTTCTCGAGAGAAGAATTCCATGCTGCCTCGTGGCCTCCAGGCTCGGCTCGCATACGCTCTGATTTGCCCAAAGAACGGTCTGTCTCCCCAATACGTAGATTACAAGCGTGTTCTGCCACCTCTTAGTTGTCTCTGCGATCTCCTCTGCTGTGAACTCTGCCACCCTTCTGCGATCTCCAATCGTTTTGGGCTCGATGTATTGCATTGCAGCATTGGCAGGTATCGTCTCTGGTCTGCGAACTTGTGCCCATGTAATCTCACTTCTCGTTGTTGTTGTCGGTTCGGGTGGTGTTCCCGTTTGCCGCCCCTCCCCAGCAACTATTGATGCTCCAGGGGCGGATCCCGGCTGCTCCTTGGTGGTTGGTGCGTCTGCCAGAACAAAGAGTCGTTGTTCCCTTCGTCCCATCCCCGCCCCGCCTATGCGGTTCATCCTTTGTGGCCCCGGTCGTCCCTGACCCCCTACATGTCGAGATCCCTGCAGTACTTCCACCGTTCGTCCCGTGTCCGCATCGTCTCTTCTCCCCTGCGGTTTTCCTCGGCACCTCCTCTCTACTGTCGTCCACCCTCCGGCTTCAGCGTGAGGTTGCCTCGTTGCCATGCCCGGGGCGTCCCCTGGGTCCCATCCCTGGCCGGGGGCCCGTCGGTTGCTTGCGATCCCTTCCGCCGCTCTTTCCTCCTGCATTAGGGTTTATATATATATATATATATATATATATATATATATATATATGAGAGAGAGAGAGAGAGAGAGAGAGAGAGAGGTTCTATGGTGGCATCATATGACATTTTCTAAGGAGTGTCCACGTGTCAATTTCAATTGGATTCACAAAATATCTCGCAACTAAGAAGAGCGAGTTATCGCAGGTTGCATCCAAAGAAAGCAGGTTAAAGAAGATACCAATGCCTGTGGGCATGCAACAATTCCCTTTATATATATAATTGTATAAAAATAAAATAAAATAAAAATAAAATATAAAATAAAATAAAATATATATGTTAATTGTACTCATCTAGGACCATTAGACAATGGGTATGATACTTGGCTCACATCTAAGCCCGATTCGGACTTTGTTTGTTTCTGCTAGTATCGTGTACCCTTACATTAACTTTGCTCTTGAAACTCTTTACATCCTCCTGACATAGTTTTGCTACTACAGTTTTGTGTATATTTATGTGGTGTGTGTGTGTGTGTGTGTGTGTGTGTGTGTGTGTTAATTTATATATATGTGTGTGTTTGTGTGTGTAACAGTTTTCCAATCAAAACCTTATATCTACATTTCCTACTTTTGGGCATCTATGAAATTGCTATGCTTGCACTTCTGCTGGTCATGATGATACGTCTCTTAAGTTAGCATCTTGTCTAAACTGATAATTATTCCATTTTTTCAACTTCTTAGCTAGATTTTGGGATTTGGGACCATGATGTCTTAGTGCAGTTATGTTGTCGGCAAGTGAGAGAGATAAATCTTTAGGTGTTGAATTACTTTTGTTAAAAATCATAATTTTTAAAATATTTAATATTTTTTTAAGTTTTGTTTCTGTTCTTTAAGGTCCTTGAAAGAAGATACCTTTACAAGGTGTTAAAATTGCATAAGTGACCATCTTTTTGGCCAGAGAATTTATTTTCTTCTCCAATATTTCCAACCAAACTGATGACTTACAAAGTCTTTATAAAATCTAATACATAATCCAAAAAATTCGTTGTTTCATTGCCGTACACCTCCATACTTATCATTTGTAAATTCTCTTAACAGATGGGCTATGGCCAGATTATGATGATGGAAGCTGGCCATCATGCTGTAGTCGTTCCGAATTTGATCCAAAAAAGGTATTTTATTTCTCGATTGCTTATGAGTTATTACGTATTACAGTTCAAGGAGTTTTGTCATAATCTACAGTCTGATCATTGTTTGGAGTCTATAGGTTTCATCTTTACTTCCTGTACTTGAGAAGTACTGGCCAACCTTGAGCTGTAGCTCTACGTCACTTTGCCATGGTGGAAAGGGGCTGTTCTGGGCACATGAGGTAGAGTGCTTTACCTCTGTAGCTTATCTAATTATTTTCATTCCAATCCAGAGACTAAAAAGGTTTCATTGTTGTGGTGCATGTGTTTGCTTGTTGCTGGACTTGTGCAGTGGGGTAAGGAGATTTGTGCTTTCGAGCTTTTGTTGTATTCTCGTCTTTAACTTAGTAATAAATTTTCATTCTTAGAGAATTCTCATCTTATGTGAGCTATTGGGACTCCTTAACCATTGAAACTGGACTGTCATTTGCCGTAAGAAGATTCTTATCTTCAGTGGGCGATTGGGACTCCCTAACCATGAAACTAGAAATGTCATTTGCTAAATAGGCACATACACATGCGACATGGTTGGCTGAGGAACTCGAAATTCACGTATCTTTGTGCATCATTTACTCACTAGATACTAGCGTAGAGGCACAAATTTAACCCATGGATGGAGTCACCAGAAATAATTGAAATTTTCACCTATCAATATATGCACTTTATGCTTTGATATAAGTTAATTAAAAGTTTGAGAAACAATTTCTATTTCAATTCAAGTGTTAATACATTGAAGTTTTAGTGCTTCATATGGTCGTAAACCGGTGGAAGAAATGATATTTCTCATGCTCATACAAAAGATGACTTGTCTAGTTCCTCCAACTGATTTCTCATTCACTACTTCAGAATAGAGTTCAAGGATCAACTTGTACAGATGAGACTTTTTAATTGTATGAATCATCCTTTTCTTCTTCTCTGGTTTTGTTGTTTGCAGAAAAGCATGGGACATGCTCAAAGCCCATCATACAAGATGAGTACAGCTACTTCTCAAAGGCCCTTGATTTGTACTTCAAATATAATATTACGGTTAGTTTTGGGAACTCATTGGCTCTGTCTGTTTCAACACATATTAGAGTCTAGAAACGTTCAAACATATACACTTTTTTGGTACCGTGCCTATTTTGATTTTTTTAACTCTGTTACTCTTCGTTGCATGCTTTTTTCTTCTTTACGTTCTTTTTCTTCTTTTAGTTTATGAACTGTTTTGTTTAATTTTTTTTTTTTTTTTTTGGTGAGAGTTAGCCCTTTAGATATACCTTGTTCTCCTGAAGTAGCATCTTTTCTTCTGACCATCCAGTTATATTACCCAAGGGCATGCTGGGAAGGGACTTTGAGGGCAGAAAGTGACTTCCTATTGCGTGGAAGAGAATAAAGAAAAGGTTCTCTTATCATCATCATCTGAGCCTTCTACCATCAGAATCGGTTTGGCTCTTGAGCATGAGAAAGCTCCACAGTATTTGGCAAAGCCTTATGACAGTGCTTTTAGCAAGCCTCTGTCTTGGTGCTGAATTCCTAGCCTAGGTAACTATTAGCAAGGGAGGGCCACAAAACCCAAAAGGCTAGTTAGTTGGTAGGCTGACATACATTTCTTTTTGTAGTTACGATCATGCAAGCATGGAGCAACCTCCAAGTTCTCCTAGACTTTAGAAGCGTCTACAGTCTTCATGAAGAAGTAAGATAATACTATTTGTTATAGAGAATTACATTCATTTCTAGGGAACACTATGCCTAAGATCTAAATCAAAGAAAATGTGACTTGTGGGAAATATGTTTGTTTTGGAAATTGCTGCTGATAGCAATCCATTTTAGATGTTTAGTACATGACAAGTATATATGGTGGGAAGTGTCACGAAGTGAAGAAAGTATAAAATAATCTAGCCTATAATGCTTCTAAAACCTCTTAGTCTCGTCGCTTTACTTTCCAAATGGTTTTCTGAATCTAAACTCGGATACCAAATAATATTACCAAAAAAAATTAATTATTGTTTGTGGGACTGAATCCAAGGTTCACAGCATCTGCCAGATCGGATACTGAAATCGAAAAAAACCATCGAAATTGCGATAATGGACCAATTCAAAACGACGTGAACCCCCTGAAACTCTGAAACTAATACTCATAGGTAGAGTGTGAAACTGATACGGAAACCCATAGTGCGAACCTTGTTTGATACTCCATTGTCAATACAGTAGGATTTTATGACAGAGAGTAGAAAACAATATGCTTTGTTCATAATGATTGCATTGTATATCTTATCTCAGAGCCCTAAACCATTCCCAGATTATATAGGAAAACCAAAACCTGCTACTCACCGGACCAGTTGAATGCTTCACCTGGCCAAGAATAACAACAGATAAACCTCTAATACTTGTCTATCCTACATGTAAGCATCAAATTCATGGCTTTGAATGATTCAACATTATGGCGAGAGATTAGTACAAATATGCAGAAACGTCTCCGTATATATGGGGTAAGGCTGCTTTACATCTCGACTCTCCACAGACCTTGCATAAGCGGAAACCTTGTTGCACTGACACACCCTTTATGAGGCTCGTCAATCTCAATGCGTGGCAGTTTTGAGTTTAATAATTTCTTGGAGATGGTCATTAAGTTGTAGAAGAAATAAGAAATATTAAGGCTGATGGCAAACTAAAGTAATATATTTGTAAAAAATATAAGAATAATTTCATTCATAAGTTGGTGAGTAATGATTATTTGAAAAGCTCCTTTTGCTGCGATTACTGAGGCAGCGGTTTATACTTTATACTAGTGATATGGTTGCAAAAATTTCAAGATTCTGCAGTTCTAGAAGGGTATGCACAATGAATGGCATACGTTGAGGTATGCGTGCAATTCATCTGCGACTCTTCAGTTATATGAAGCTGTATCTAGATCAGTTGCGGATTACTGATTTAAATGCATCATTCTGTTTCCGAAACTTTTATATAACCTAGTAGTATATGAGTAGGTTCAAATAGACATTTACTTTCTTGTTGTGCCTGCAGGATATTTTGAATGGTGCAGGTTACCTAGCTACAAATGCTGAGAAATATCCATTGGGGGATATTGTGGCCACTATTAAGAAAGCTGTTGGGGCGACACCTCTATTGGTTTGCAAGAAAGGTTCTGTTCAGGAACTTCAAATCTGCTTCTACAAAGACTTTAAGGTCCACAACTTGTCAATTTCTCTTTGTACAAAAAACACAGTAGGGGCATATAAATATAAGTAGAAGTGATGATTTTCTTTTTAACTTTTACAATATCGAATTCTCTTTACAAACAACAAAAATAACAAATCTTTTATCCGAAAATTTTGGGGTCCTTCAAAAAAGGCTTCAACAAAGCCTTTACACAAATCACACAGTGCGGCAATCTAAATATAAATTAAAAGTGCTGATTTTCTTCTAGTACTAGTTTCATGTTCGTTATAATTAAAATATTTGTTGCTGCATTATATTTGTTATTGATAAATGATAGGATCAAATTCCCTGTGCATCTTTGCTAAAAGTGGTAAAACAGCAACAACCCTCTTAAAATCTCCCCTCCCCAGCAGTGTATTGGTCTAATATCGGTAGATTGAACTTCTCTTGAAAAATTTCAGCAGAAGAAAATATGAATTGTTTTGAAGTTTTAGGAATAAAATATTTGAGTATTTACAGTTTACAGATTATACCAATAGGCGATCAACTTTTCACTCATTTTTCCTCGACCAATGGCAATCTGCGACAGATTTTGGCCATCAATAGTATTGATGAACTAGGATGATGTAGTTATTTTGTTACGTTCGATACTTTCTTTGAATACACATGTTTCATGGCTGACATAAGTTGATATTTTACATAGATATATATTATCTAGGTTGCAAAGACACAGATTTGGATACATTAGGATACAGGTCTGGCATGTATACCATTATATATACACCAATAAGTAGGAATATGGAGCAAGAAAGTGAATTATGAAATTATACCAATTTCAGGTTGGAGACGGCACTTAATAGTTATGACTGCTAGTGACACACAAGCACATGTATATGCCTTCCTATGACATTGAATGTATATTTGTAAACATCAAAATTCATATTTATATTTTGTTTTCCCTCTTTGAAGCCTCGAGATTGCCACGTCTCATCTACCACTAGAGAAGACACATCTAACTCCAGGAACTCTTGCCCCAGATATGTCAGCTTACCGACATATGCTCCCCTGAGTGAGTTAATTGAAGCTTCTTTGCGATGTTGCTTGTTATAAAAGTTATTATGTACCGATTCAATTTTCCGACCATTTTAAGCATATATGAGCTCAGTGCAACAGCATTTTGCAGTTGCCTGGTTGCTTTAGATCTGTTGAATGCCTTCTTTCTTCTGATCAAAAAATTTCTGATAAAAATTTCAGTGCTGGAAGATGTAAATTCAGCTGAGGCTGCAGTCACTTGGTTTTAGCTAGGCAGAGGCATTCAGCCACTGCAGGAGGGAATTGAACATGGATTTGCTGGAGGGATTATGTATTTGTAATTCGTGAGATATTTGTACTAAACAACAGTGCCTGGTGGAGAACCCCATTATACTGATGCACCAATCTTAATTACATATATACATATGAAGTGGTGCACACGTGTTATTATCTGTTTTTTTTTCTTTTTAAATTTATTTTTTAAATGTATACTTCCATGGCAAACCTATTTTGAAATAATATTAAATATTTTAATAGAATATTTATTTTTGATTTGATGAACATTTATTCTAGTTGGATTATTAGTGGTGAGTAATTATGTTAGTGGGAAGATGTGGATTTTACATGTTTTATACCCAATTAATTTAAATATACTTTGATATATATAAGGGTGGATAATGTTACTTTCGGGACATGGAAGTTATACGGTGAAACCTAGAACTTTTGGTATTATATATAAGATATCTCGTACATATCTTGTTATTGCTTTGATACACGTGCGCGCGCGAATCTTTTGTGCGTCTGTCAAGAGATGTCTACAACTGGTGTTGATATCATGAGTATCTTGTTGGTCCAGAGTTTCTCCTGCCACTAGTTTCTTCTTTGGTCTAGAGACTTCAAAACATTCTTCTCTTCTTTGGTCAAGAGACTTCAAAACATTCTTCATGGTCTTTTTGGGCTCAATTTTTGCTTGTATGATCCCCTCCTCTCTTTGTAGGCAAGATAGTAAGACTCTGGTTTCCCTTGGAAGGTTTCGTTTGGAGGGATATTGGTTTTGATACAAACATTGGGAAAATCCATCCTAAAAGCTAGTGGCTAGGTGGTGAGTCTAAGAGTACTCCAGTCCATATCAAACTCTTCATATATGGCCGATGTTAGACTAAATGGATTGTAGCATTCCACCGCGTTTTGCAACATAATAAAACGACATGATATTTTTTTTGCCAAAATATAAAGGATAAACAATGATTAGAATTAAAAGACAGGAGAGACATAAATTTTTTAAAAAATTACTACAAATATTATTAAATGATAAAAATAAGAAACGATTTCAAAAATAGAATTATTAAAGAGTACTAGGAGAGAGCCAATATTATATCAATCTATATTAAGTTTTTCAAGATTATATTAACCAACATCGAACTCTCATGAGACTAAATGGATCGAAACAGATTTACAACTAGATCTTGGATAGTGCAGAGCCAAAGTTGACCTTAAGGCATACCGAAAAAATAGATATGAAACGGAAATTGACTAGAAGGCATACCCTTGAAATTCTTGGAGAGAGCGAATCCTTGATCCAAATTATTTCATCAATTGGAAGCAGAGGTGGAACCACATAGGGGCTGGGGATTGGCTCCAGCCACCCTAACTTTTTTTTTTCCATATGTTTTTGTTTTGTTTTGTTTTGTTTTTTTCATATGAGGCAGTCCATATCTAGTCTACTCTAGCTCGCCCCAATCGAATTTCTTTTGTGGTTTGAGAACGCTCTTACCTTTGATCTTTTTGATAATAATGATAATGATAATGATAATGATTTGGGGTTAGGGAAGATCTATTTAAAGAACCCAAATCCAGAAAAGATATGGATTGTTGATCACGACCAACGGTGTAAATAAAATATCTAATTTCAATCTTTAGTCCCTACAACGATATACCTTTTGTAGGACCGATTGTAGGAACGAGTTGTAAAGCGCAATACTCTAAAGGGAGGGGGGTGAACAGAGTAGGCAGCAGAAATTAACTATTTAAAAATGTTAGTAACAAGATCACAGATAATATATCACAGATATGTAAACAAAGAGCAGAGAGTAGAGAGCAAACGCAAACACAAGGATGTATATTGGTTTCCCTCTTGTGAGGACTAGTCCAGTCGGAAGAACTCTAGCTTCCAGTTGAATCCACTATGAAAAATCACCACAAGTTTTCATCCGAAGTTCTTGCAACTTCTACAACGCGAGCTTTGATCCGAAGTACTCGACCAACTTCAATTATGAAGAGTCTAACTTCAATCAAGCCTCTGATTACAACCACTCTTGAAACTTCTAGACCGTACCGCACTGGCAAATCGACTAGAGGATTGTAAATGGCTTGGGATTTGAAAAAGAATAGCTCAGAATACTTTGGAAGAAGTAGTAGGCTTATAGAGAAGAGATATGAAAGTGAATGAGTGAGTTGAAATGATCGAAATCCTTCTCTATTTATAGTTTTTCCAAAGGCAAAATTCTGACAGAATTCGGGCAGAATTCGGACAGAACTCTATGAGAAAATTTCGTTGGGATCCGTAACTACAGGAAGACCAAGTTCAAAAAGCAACGTTCACTAACCAAACTCTGGCCGAACTCTGGCCGAACTCTGCTAGGGTTCTGTTAGGGTTTTGTAAATTGGTTTTTGGGCTTTTTGAAAAGTCAAACAGTTAGGAAGTAGTTTGGGCTTTTGTAAGTGGGCTTGTTTTCAAAATAAAAGGGTATTTTGAAAACGTTTCTTGGGTAGCCTATTTGCTAGTACGATGCAGTGTACATCGTATTCCTAGACTCAATAAATATGAAAAATATATTGATAAAATAGGAAAACCAAGAGCCCTTTGATGACGTCTTTCTTCAAATATTTGAGCAGACTTGAAGACGCCTTTTTCCTTTGACGGCGGTCGTCCAAAGATAAACAGATCTGGAAATCTGAATACCTTTCGGCAGTTCAGAGAAAACTTCTTGTGTAACGTCGTCTTTGGCCCATCAATAATTCTCTATTGCATATGTCCTGGTTTGACAAAGCTTGATCATGCTTACAGCATGTCTACAAATACATGTTAGACAAACAAACCAATATGATACAAGCATAGCAATATGATATAGACATTTAGGACAATGCTAAGTTTAGGACAATGCTAAGTTTAAGTAGCAACATGATAGTGATTACATGAATATTAGTGATGTCATTATGTTAAACTTAATTGATTAGCCATATTCAAAAACATGATATAATCATTGGGCTAACAATCTCCCCCTTTTTGATTATGGCCAATCCTTTAAGTTTAATATATATACAATAGATGCATGTATCACTAATAAACACATAATACTAGAATATTGTGTGCTGACTTAAACTTATTTCTCCCCCTTTGACATGATCAAAAAAATAAGCTTCCCCGTAATTAGAGCTAAAATGAACTCAAGCATAATTAAAGGAGGAAAGCAAAAATAATCATGATCAAGGATTAGGAGAACAGTGTAACGACAAGTTTAGAAAATTGCATAACTAAAACATAAAAACTTATCAAACCACAATATAGGAAAAAAATCAATCAAAACGCAACATAGTTGGTTGAACTTAAAAAAATATAGAATACTGAAATCAAGCAATACATAGTTTACCAACTAAAAATCCAAAAATGAAATATGTTTTGAATGTCATTTGAAAAAAAAAAGAAATCTATCAATATAGTAGGAATCAATCATTGTTCATAAATAAATCATGAGGAATAAAAATTCACATATCTAGTATATATAAAAATTTTAAAAATATAATTAGACTTTTAACAATGATCACAAAAAATATGATTCATAATTTGCCCATACAAATTAGTGAATCAATTCCATAAGAGTATAATCATCGAAAAAGAAATCAAAATAAATATACTAGATTCTATTCAAAATCTATACCAAAGTTCATGCATTTGAATTCAATTACCTTAGCATGATATATATCCATCAGATAAACATAAAGGTAATGAAGACAAAATACTTGAGAAGAAGAAATTCAGTCGACTTGAATGCTCCCCCGCAAAGTATGATCAGTCTAAATATAGATAGTCATGAACTTTGAGATACAATCTCAATAAGAAATGCCAAAAGTAGTTTAAACTCAATCAAATAAGAATAACTAAATATATTTTTGGCAAGATAACTTTTAGAAACTCGAATGAGAGAATGAAAAATAAATAAAAATGATAATAATCATATATTCTCTCATAAAACCAATATAAATCCAAATATCATGAAAAACTCAACAAGATATTTTAAGAGTATATGTCCATGATGAACTAGTTATACCACATATTAAGGGCATAAAGGAATTGAAACAATTAATTTGCTCCCCCTTAAAATATGCGTATATAGTTCAAAAATAATTTGTATGCATAAAATAGATAAAATAAATAATCACAAGATCTAAGGAATATCCAAGATATGCATCTTTTCTTTCCTTTGATCAAATGCATATAAAATTCCAAACTCAAAATAAATATCATCTTTAAGCAAGAAAAAAAAATATCCAATAAATAAACGCTTAAAGATGAAAAAACAAAATATGTATCTCCAATATATATATATATAACAGAAATATTTCAAGACATTAAAAGATTTTGAAAACTGTCTTTAATAATAACATTTGAGTATCGGACAGATTCAATAAATCAGAAAAGAAATAAAAAACTTCACAAAAATGTGGAATTTATTACGAAAAACTATCTTAATAAATGTTCGAATGCGTCCATTTAGTCCTTAGACTGAAAGCTGTCGATTCGAATCACGAAAATAATTTCAATAAAAAGAATTTATAAATCATAAATAAATCCATTTTGAAAACATAACCAGATAAATGTCCAAAGAAAAATGTATTCTAGATATATGACATATCAAGGGGATAATTGATTTGAAACAATTAACTACTCCACCTTTACATGGCTATATCCAAAAATAATAATATTGACAAAATTTTAATCAAATTCAGAGACATATTTTTGGAAGTAGAAAACTAATTCAAAAAATATTAGGTCTTCTTATCAAAGTTCATTTCTTCCCTTTTAAAGCCTTAGCACGGTGTTCACTGACAACCGTAGGATTAAAGAAAAGAAACGCTTTGAGAGAGAGATTCAATTTGCATGACTTCTCCCCGCAAAGAATTACTATTATAGACAGTAAGTAACTTGAATAAGAAGATAATAATATAAAGCTCAAAATCATTAATATTACGAATATTACACAAGCTAAAGATGAAATCACAATACCATAATATTCAATGAGTAGTCATGAATATGAAAAACAATCATCTTTAGACAAAAGAAGAAATATCCATTAAATGAACATTTAAAAATAAAACAATCAAAATATATTTCAAATTAGCATGATGAATAATCGTATAAGTCGAAAGATGACATAAATTGATCTATGCCATAGAATCTCACAATCGACAAGATAGATCAACATATGCTACCTTTTGAGAAAATATAAAAAGAGAATATTATCCATCAAATCTAAAATTCAAAATCTATCAGATAATAATTGCAACTGGATCTCAATAAATCTTTAGTTTATAAAGTGTTGATCAATCTTGGCTTAGCTGTAGGGGTACTGTCCCAGCTAACGGAGGTTCACCGGGGAACACTTAAGTACCGCTTCGCTTCGACCGTAGTCGTGGTGACAGACAGACCCTTTGTAGGCTTGTACCCAAAATAAATCTCTTCTTTAATAACCGAGAATTTAAGAAGAATTAGTGCAATATAAAAAAAGTTATATTCTATGGACTTATAAATCTTAGAACAATGTAGCATACAGTATAAGATGTATGAATTATATTTATCCATATGTGCTACAAAATCATTGGGTAACAATAAAATATAAAACATTTGTAAATCAAAATGTAGGACCTAGATACGCTGATGTATTTTGGAACCTAGGGGACTGGGTTCAGTACCTTGGATCCAGAACTAGACAATACACCTTAATAAATCTTAAGTCTATAAAGTATTGATCACTTCTGGTTAGCTGTAGGGGCCGGTTCCCAGCTAGCGGTAGTCTGAAGACTAGTGCACCGTGTCGCTTTAGGCTATTTACACCTGTATGACAGAAGGACCCTTTCGGCTTGTTCCCAAATTGATTTCTACTCTTAAGAACTTAGATTCAAAGGAATATATGCAGTATCATCGAACATCGTCGAAATCCAGAATCCTAAAAGTAAATACCCAAGGAATGGTTTATCAAGATCAAGATATTTAAAAATATCACGTACCCAAAATGTCAACCAAAAAGCCAAGAAAAACATACATCATTAAAAGAGGCTTTGAGGAAGAAGCTGATAAAGATAAAAAACATAAATTTGTCCAAAGTAATCAATAGCTTAAGTATGAGATAAGCACAAGTTTAAAAACTACTTATCAAAATAATATAATATAGAACTTGAACTCACTACCAAAAAAACCAACTTTAGCGACGGCCAGATCCGTCGCTTATTCCGTCGGTAAAATAAATTACCGACGTAATGGCGACGGATATTTGATGAAAATGGCCGTCGGGAAAAACGTCGTCGCTAAAAAATGTCCGTCGCTAAGCCGTCGGACAAATAATTATCCGACGGACTAGCGACTGGTTAGCGACGGTTGTCTTTCACCTACTTAGCGACGGATTAGCGACATGTTCCCGTCGGTTTACATGCCATATAATATTAAAATATACGTCGCTAATCCGTCGTCAATAGGTCGGTAAAAGCGTATCAGAGAGGTTCCTGATACGCAAAATCAGTCGCTATTCCGTCGCCATTCCGTCGTCAACCTCGATGTTATAGCGACGTATTAGCGACGGGTAGGTCGTCGGCCTGGTTCTGGAAAGCTTCCATATTTCCAGAACCATGTCGACGGATAATTGGTCGCTCATCCGTCGCTAGTCCGTCGTCATCCTCGACCGATTAGCGACGGATTAGCGACCAACTATCCGTCGCTAAGTCTCTGAAAACCTACCATATTTCCAGAACCATGTCGACGGATGCGCCGTCGCTAGGTAGTCACTTTTCCGTCGGTAACTGCAAAATATTTTATATCACCCAGTTAGCGACGGATATTCCGTCGCTCTTCCGTCGGTAACTGCAAAATATTTTATATCACCCAGTTAGCGACGGATATTCCGTCGCTCTTCCGTCGGTAACTGCAAATATTTATATAATCCGTCGCTAGTTAGTCGCTAGTCCGTCGCTAAATGTAACATCAATTAAAAAAAATTACAGAAACATTCTATTTCCTTTTCGTAAATATTACACATTCATAATATCCAATATCCAAACATCCATGTACGATCAACAAATATCCAAATATCCATCCAAACATCCATGTACGATCAACAAATATCCAAATATCCAAATTCATGATATCCAATATCAAATATCCAATAACAAATATCCAAATATCCAAATTCATAATATCCAAATATCCAAATTCATAATATCAAAAAACAGTACAAATATCATTTTTCCGGAGATGGATCGCGTGGTCGTCTCGGCGCCGCCTCGGCTCTGCGGATGTACTCTTCCACCATGTACGCCGGCACCTGGGACAACACATGCTCTGGAAGCGTACGGAGCTGCTCTGCCGACATCATGTCCATGAGCCCAATGAGCGCAGTATCCGGTACCAGGCGGACCTCGGCATTACGGTCAAATGAATAACGTCCAGGGTCGGAAGGACCGGCAACCGCAGTAGACGTACCGGGAGCAGACGGATCTGGACCGGGAGCAGAAGGACGCGGAAGGCGCTCCAGCACATCCGACATTAGACTCCGCATTTCCGACATATCGGAGGTGAGAGTCGCAAGCTGCTTCCTCATATCGTCCGACGGGGGCGCGGGAGGAGGCGGGGGCGGTGGATATCTCGGAGTCGCGCCCTGCAACGCCGCCGCCAGGGAACCTACGCCGTAGACGCGCCCTTTATTAAAGCCGCCGACAGACTCTACGAACACGTCGTCGTAGCGAGCGGCCATAGAAGAGGGCATCTGGGTGGGCGTCGTTTCGCCGACAACCTCGGCAGGGGGCTCAATCTGACTAAGGGCCTCATCCTCTTCTTCTTCTTCTTCTTCTTCTTCTTCTTCTACTTCTTCTTCAGGCTCAATACTTGGGACAAGACGCCTCTTTCTCCCCTGGTTGACAGCTAAGTCTTGTATATCAACCTCTTCCTCCCCTCTATTTTCCTCAGCATGAGGTATATCGACATCTTCCACGTCCATGGTATCCGACTGTTGTCCCATGTATTGGGGCTTCTCGATCTGGTCCTCTTGGTATGCTGGGTCTCCAACGTTGAATGTATTTCTAGATTTAATCTTGCATACTGCCCACCAGTCAAATCGATCTCTACGACGCCTTGGGTAGCTTGTATAGTAGACTTGAACAGCCTGACTTGCTATCGCAAACGTGTCGGACCCTCTATACCTCCTGCGATGATTTATATCGACGAATCCAAATTGTTTATCGATTCTCCAACCGATATTTGGTCTCGTATCGAACCACTCACATTTGAACATCACAATATGCATATCATATGGGGCACTATATTGTAAATCTACAATCTCCCGAAGCACTCCATAATAGTCAAAGTCCGGCTCGTCGTCATAGATGGTGCCTCTTATGCAAACACCAGAATTCTTGGTATCGAAGCCGTCATTGAGAAATTCGGCATTTATAGCATGCTGAGTTGACTTAAACTTGAAGCCATTAACGACATAGCCTGACAAAGTCTTTGCATGCTTCTTCGGTCCCAATGCCAAATAACGAATGCTCTCATTTATGAGTGTTGTTTCAGGCAATAAAACCTGTAAACATGTATTGATAATTTAAATATTTTAGCTGCATATATTTTAATGGTAGCCGCATAACATATTATCTCAATTACTTACGTATTTACGAAACCAGGACGGAAACGTACAATCAACCTCTCTTTGAAGTCCCTCATCTGTAATATATGGTGTCCTCATTTTGACTTCACCTCTAAATACACTGTTAGAGAGAATAAAAATAAGTGTAGTCACTTAATTCACCAAATTAGAGATTATAACGAGGCGTAGTCACTTACTTTTCCAAATCTCTCACTTCTTGTATGTCACAATTTAACAAGACATATCGGTGAGCGGTATCATACTCATCGTCGGTCAACCACCGTTTCTTACTAGCCCCAATAGGCTTGCCCCTTAAATTGAATATACCTCCATCCTCAACGTCTTCTTCATTCCTTTGAGGTCTATTTCGATTTGTCTCGACATGAGTATCGAAATAAATGGAGCAGAAATTTGACACCTCCTCGATAAGATATGATTCGCATATCGAAGCCTCTATATGAGCCTTGTTGCCAACTTTCTTCTTTAGATGGTGTAGGTACCTAAAGAGACAAATTATCTTGAGAATTAACAATGAATTGTAAAATGCACTTAAATTTCACTTAAATTATATCGATTTTTATTTACCTTTCAAAGGGGTACATCCATCGATAATGAACAGATGCACCGACACGGGCTTCGTATGCTAGATGAATCGGTAGATGCTCCATGCTGTCGAAAAAGCCCGGTGGAAATATTTTCTCTAACTTGCAGATTGTTAAGACAATCTTCTCCTCAAGTTGTACCATATGTTGCACCGTCAGCTTAGTTGAACAGATATCCCTGAAGAATGTAGACAGCTCGGCCAACGGAACCCATACAGCAGAAGGCAACAACTCTCTCAAAGCAATGGGCAGTAATCTTTCCATAAACACGTGGCAGTCGTGACTCTTCATTTCCGTTAGCTTGCGTTCATTGAGATCAACGCATCTAGACAAATTCGAAACATAGCCGTCGGGAAATCTTAAATTAGATATCCACTTGCAGATTATTAATCTATCTTCCTTGCTCAATGTGTATGGCGCTATAGGCTTACTTAATTGTCCACCAGCACCCCTTTGTATCAAGTTCAGATGAGGACGCTTGCATATCTCGGCTATGTCTTGTCTTGCTTTTGGATTGTCCTTCGTCTTTCCTTTAATATCCATTACGGTATTGAAGACATTATCGAACACGTTCTTTTCGATATGCATGACATCAAGATTATGCCTTATAAGATTATCTTTCCAATAAGGCAAGTCCCAGAAGATACTCCGTTTGGTCCAGTTATGGCTTTGTCCGAACCCCTCGACACGATGGTTCGATGGATCTTCCATTGCGGTGGGCAATTCCTTTACAGCTTTCCAAATATCGTATCCCAAAAATCTGGCAGGAGGTTGAGAAAATTCTTGTTTTCTATATCTGAACGCGTCCTTATTCTTTCTCCAAGGATGGGTCGCGGGCAGAAATTGACGGTGACAGTCAAAGAAAGAAGTTTTTCCTCCATGCCTAAGGCGGAACGCCTTACTATTTTCCATGCATATCGGACAAGACATGTTGCCGTGCGTACTCCATCCCGACAGCATACCGTATGCTGGAAAATCATTGATTGTCCACATGAGTGAAGCTCTCATCTGAAAGTTCTGTTTCCTGGAAATATCATAGGTCGTGACGCCGATCTCCCACAGCTGTTTCAGCTCATCCACCAACGGCTGTAAATATATATCGATGTTATTCGTCGGATTTTTAGGACCGGGTATGATAGCTGTCAGAAACATATAAGGAGTCTTCATACACATCCATGGTGGCAGATTGTAAGGGGTAAGAATGACCGGCCAGCATGAGTACTGAGATCCCGACTGTCCGAAAGGGGCGAAGCCATCAGCACATAGCGCCAGGCATACATTTCTAGGCTCTGCAGCAAAATCTGGATGACACAAATCAAAATGTTTCCACGCCTCTCCATCCGAAGGATGTGACAATTCTCCTTCGTCCTTTATGCGTTCTTCGCTGTGCCACGTCATGTGTTCTGCTGTATTTAGAGACATATACATCCTCTGCAAGCGCTTCGTGATCGACAAGTAATGCATATACTTGTAAGGACGTCGTTTTCTAGTCGACTTTCCTTTTCCCTGTACTGGCTTGTAACGATCCGCATTACAGAAGCTGCAACTTTCTGATACGTAATTCTCTTTGTAGTACAACATGCATCCGTTGCGACAACAATCTATCTTCTCGTACCCCAGTCCCAGTTGTCGGACCATCATCTTTGACTTGTAGAAGTTTTTTGGTAGCTCTTTTGATTCCTTCGGTAACACCTCCTTGATTACTTCTGTGATCCGATTATAGCAAGCTTGTGGCAAGTTAAAATCAGACTTTATGTTCAACAACCGCATCGTCACTGACAGTACGAAATGAGTCTCACAACCAGGATATAGAGAAGTATCTGCGTCCTGAAATATGTCATAGAACTCCTTCGCCTCGGGATTAGGATCCTCCGGATCAAAATTAGGCCCTACCGCATCATACACCATATCTCGTGCAAGGTTCTGCAGATCTCCATAATCAACAGAGCATCCGTGGTCTTCGATGACATCCGTTGCAGCATTATCATCAAAAGCATAAGTAGCAGCTTCCGCAGCCTGTCTTTCCGAATATAGTTCACCTTGCGATGACCACAGGCCGTAATTACGTACGAAACCCTTACCGATACTCATAAATTTGGATTAGGGTTAGGATGTTAGATATAAGTGAACTAGGTGATGTAGAGTACAATATAGGGAACTGTGAATGGACTGAAAGTTGCACATGAGAAGGTTCAATGAAGGGCCCATAAATGGGTTCACATGATAAGTTAGTAAGAATCCACATCACTATACATACTCCCCCGTCTCAGGAGTGTGTCTGGCTCCTATTTAGAACAGCACAGGTCACAACATGTCCAGAATAGCAAAACAGAGCTCTACAATGTATATCGGTATCGGACTATTCCTACGAGTATTGGTATCGGCGATATCAATACTCGTGTGAATAGGAGATTGCAATATAAGTCTAAGCTATCAAGCTAACATGTATACTTGTATTTACATTGTATCATAACTTGTATCTAGTTACCTTGCTAATCATGTATATACTCTTAACATATATGTGAAGACACTATACTAACATGTATTTAAATCAAGGTTCAAAGTATCGGTATCGGAATCGGTAGTATCGGCGGTATCGGTAGTATCGGCGATATCGGTAGTATCGGTAGTATCGGCGCGCGATATCGGTAGTATCGACGGTATCGGTAGTATCGACGGTATCGGTAGTATCGGCGATATCGGTAGTATTGGTATCGACGATATCGGTAGTATCGGCGGTATCGGATCGAAGTATCGGATGTTTAGTGCAGGGTACGTGACATTGTGAAAGCAATACAAAGTAGCAGTAAAAGGTAATGTGATGCTCAAGCAGCAATGCACAAACTAAATATGTACAGGACATCTTGATGATGGCAATTTCATGACAAGTGCAGTATAAAATTTGTGTTCCTAGCAATATGGGTGGTGCACAGATGCTAGGATATGCATCTAGGGTGTTTAGAGTGTTAAACAAACATGGTATAACCAAAACGACAGACTTCACACCACAGAACAGTGAACACAAAGAATAAATCATAACCCGAGCCTCCCCCTTGGCCAAATAACCCATCAAACCCTCTCCAATTCACATGGCACAGCCCACACATATATAACAGTATATTAGCAACATTATAGACTAATTACAATTGAAAATGGAGTGAGAACCCTGCCCCCATTCCCGACCCCCCCCCCCGACCCCCCTGCCCCCATTCAACACCCTCCTCCGACCCCCCTGCCCTCTCCACCCCCACCCCCCGACCCCCCTGCCCCCATTCAACACCCCCCCCCGACCCCCCTGCCCTCTCCACCCCCCACCCCTCGACCCCCCTGCCCCCATTCCCCACCCCCCCGACCCCCCGACCCTCATTCCCCACCCCCCCACCCCCTGCCCCCATTCCCCACACCCCCCCGACCCCCTGACCCCATTCACCACCCCCCCCCGCCCTCTCCACCCCTCGCGAAGCCGACCCCCCCCCCCACTCCCCCCCCTCCGGCCCCAAAACACAAAATTAGAGAAAATTAGAGAGAGAGAGAGAGAGAGAGAGAGAGAGAGAGAGAGAGAGACCTGGTAGAGAGAGAGAGAGAGCCGCGAGAGAGAGAGAGAGAGCCGCGCGCGAGAGAGGGAGAGCCGCGAGAGAGAGAGAGAGTTTTGGGGGGAATGAAAAATTCCCCCCCGTCGGTTCAATTTAAGTTAGGGCACAGAATTAGCGACGAAATAGCGACAGAATAAATTAGTCGCTAAACCGTCGCCAATTAGAAGGTGTTTTCCGACGGCTATATCCGTCGCTAGGTAGTCGCCAAAGTTCCCGCCAATGTTATAAAGATTTTGTCGCCAACATTTGCGACGAATAAGCGACGAAAAATAATCCGTCGCTAATTTTCGTCGACTTAGCGACGGAAACCCGACATATTTTTACATTTAAAATTGAAAAAAATTATGTTGTGTTGTCTGTCGCTAATCCGTCGCTAAGATGTCGGAAATTGGTCGCTATTAGCGACGGAATCCGTCCGTCGCTATAAGTCCGTCGGTAAAGTGGGATATTTTAGTAGTGACTTAACTCATATATCCCATAAAGATATTTATACAAAAATATAAGAAACATATCAGCAATATATGAATGATAATGCATTATTCATGTATCATTAATAAGCATATAAAAAAAATTTATCACAAGATCAAAAACATGCATAAATATGCTTTATCAGACAAAGATGTAATTGATTCATAAGAAATTAATCAAAATAAAATATGAGAATCAATAGTGAAGTATATTATGCAAGCACAAGGTTAACATAAAAATATATGTATATACTTTTCAAGTAAACAGGAGACTTATGCTAAACATACATACTCACAAAATACTGATCAAAGTAAATATGACATGTTAAAGACAAATCGGTAAGAAATGACCATTAAAAAAAATTAAATACAGAGAGTCAAAAACATATTCACCAAAACAAAATTAAGCTCCTATGCATGCTTCAAGAATAAAGATTAAGAGTAAAGAGCATACATAGACAAATGTGTCACACTAATGGAAAGTGAGTAAAAGACTATATAGTGTGAACTAATCATTTAAGCTAAACAACTAGTCAAGCTAGGATTATATATCACATTGATTCAAACAATAAACAATTAAAAGATATCAATGAGAGCTAGTAGCAAGACATCAAAAAGAACATGCTAGATATTAAAAATTATTTAGAAAGTATGTTACCGAAGTGGTTCTAGTGACCACGCTTATGTTGATGCAATTGCTTGGAAGATGACCTTTGTAGCTTTGCAATCACCAACATGTTCCATGGTTCTATTTGATATGAGAAGCTTCACCTGCAATATTAGGTGAAGACTTTGGTATCCAATATTTGGATCCACATTTGTTAGCTTTGGAAACCCATTTGCACAAGTTCATACCAACAAGTTTTCTAATCTGACAATGATTAGAAATATGTCCATTCATACCACAATAATGACAGAAAGAATTAACATTAGTACTATGTGCAGCAGTATGAGAACGTGCAGTAGTGTGATATGATCTTCGTGGATACTTGTAATAGAAAATATGGTTATGTGAAGCTTTAGCTTTGCTTGCTTCCTTTCTAGATGATCTGTCGTGTGTGACTTTGTGATGTGCTAAGTTTCTTGTGTTAGACTGAGTCGTAGGTTGTACTACCTGCTTTCCCAGTCTAATCTCTAACTTTTTAGAGTTAGCACAGATCTCATCATATTTAGCAGAAAGAGCATCAATTCTACATGAAGCAATAAAATACTTCTTCTTTTCTGATTCTAGTTCCTCCTTAAGTTTAGCATTTTCTTGAGTGCTTTTCTCAATACAATCAAGTGCCTCATGCAATCTAAACTTCAGTGTGGAAATCTCAGTAGAATTATCAGAAGGAGAAATATTTCTAGCATCATTCAATGAGCAAGTAAGCTTTTCAATCTCACGCTTATAGGATAGAATATCCTTTCTAGCTTGCTTATATTTATCTAATACTTTCTTGTGTTATTCTAACAGATCACTGAAAGTATCAGATAAATCATCATAAGAAAATTCACTCTCTCCGGAAAAAGAATTATTTTGTACCTCGTTAGATAATGCCATTGAGCATAAATTTGCAGCTTGATGAGGTCTCTCTTCTTCTTCAGAATCTGTTGCTTCGCTTTCACACTATATGCTCGTGCTAATGTGCTTGTGAGATGATGATCTTCCTTCATTTGATTGTTCTTAGTGACTCTCCTTTCTAGTAGTAGTATAATCTTCTTGGATGTGGTCTATCTTCTTGTAGTTGTCACATACATGCTCTTTTTTGTATAGGGGATTGTGTTGTACCTTAAATCCCAATTTCGTCATGTACATATTTGTATTATTATGAAGACTATCCTTCTCTCTGGAGTTGCTAGCATTGCTTTCATACTTGCACTCATAAGTAGCTTCAAGAACTTTCCAAATTTTATGAGATGTTGTGCAAGTAGTAATAAGATTAAATACATTTGTGTCTACATCACAATAAAAGATATGCATAGCTTTTGCATCAAGGCTAGCTAACTTCTTCTCTTCCTCCGTGTAACTATAATAAGGCTTATTGATTATAGAGGATGTGAGAATAGAAGTGATAGTAGGCTTCTTGTAGCCATTGACAATAATTGACCATAAGTCAAAATCTAGAGACTTCAAGTAGAAGCTCATCCGTGTCTTCCAATAGCTATAGTTTGTTCCATCAAATAGTGGGAGTCTATTTGAGGATTGCTCTTCAGTTGTGAAGTACATACTTGCCATATGTGATATAGTAATCTATGTAAGAGCAGTTATAAATAAGAATATAATAGCAGTGTTACCTCGCTTTACCTGTATAACCCGATCTGATAATGAGAATTTGCTCCAAGGATGTTAAGCCAAAATATCTATATAAGGAGCACCTGCAATAATATCTCTAGAAGGAGCACTTGCTCTGATACCAATTGTTGAAGCAATTGGTATGAGCAGCAATATCTATATACCAAGCACCCGCTCTCTAGTTGCAGTACCCGCTCTGATACCAATTATAGGAGCAATTGGGATCAGAATATTTTACCTCTATAAAGAGAACCCACTCTGATACCAATTGTAGGACCGATTGTAGGAACGAGCTGTAAAGCGCAATACTCTAAAGGGGGGGTGAATAGAGTAGGCAACAGAAATTAACTATTTAAAAATGTTAGTAACAAGATCACAGATAATATATCACAAATATGTAAATAAAAAGCAGAGAGTAGAGAGCAAATGCAAACACAAGGATGTATACTGGTTTCCCTCTTGTGAGGACTAGTCCAGTCGGAAGAACTCTAGCTTCCAGTTGAATCCACTATGAAAAATTACCACAAGTTTTCACCCGAAGTTCTTGCAACTTCTACAACGCGAGCTTTGATCCGAAGTACTCGACCAACTTCAATTGTGAAGAGTCTAACTTCAATCAAGCCTCTGATTACAACCACTCTTGAAACTTCTAGACCGTACCGCACTGGCAAATCGACTAGAGGATTGTAACTGGCTTGGGATTTGAAAAAGAATAGCTCAGAATACTTTGGAAGAAGTAGTAGGCTTATAGAGAAGAGATATGAAAGTGAATGAGTGAGTTGAAATGATCGAAATCTTTCTCTATTTATAGTTTTTCCAAAGGCAAAATTCTGACAGAATTCGGGCAGAATTCGGACAGAACTCTATGAGAAAATTTCGTTGGGATCCGTAACTACAGGAAGACCAAGTTCAAAAAGCAACGTTCACTAACCAAACTCTGGCCGAACTCTGGCCGAACTCTGCTAGGGTTCTGTTAGGGTTTTGTAAATTGGTTTTTGGGCTTTTTGAAAAGTCAAACAGTTAGGAAGTAGTTTGGGCTTTTGTAAGTGGGCTTGTTTTCAAAATAAAAGGGTATTTTGAAAACGTTTCTTGGGTAGCCTATTTGCTAGTACGATGCAGTGTACATCGTATTCCTAGACTCAATAAATATAAAAAATATATTGATAAAATAGGAAAACCAAGAGCCCTTTGATGACGCCTTTCTTCAAATATTTGAGCAGAGTTGAAGACGCCTTTTTTTCTTTGACGGTGGTCGTCCAAAGATAAACAGATCTGGAAATCTGAATACCTTTCGGCGGTTCAGAGAAAACTTCTTGTGTAACGCCGTCTTTGGCCCATCAATAATTCTCTATTGCATATGTCCTGGTTTGACAAAGCTTGATCATGCTTACAACATGTCTACAAATACATGTTAGACAAACAAACCAATATGATACAAGCATAGCAATATGATATAGGACATTTAGGACAATGCTAACATTAGGACAATGCTAAGTTTAGGACAATGCTAAGTTTAAGTAGCAACATGATAGTGATTACATGAATATTAGTGATGTCATTATGTTAAACTTAATTGATTAGCCATATTCAAAAACATGATATAATCATTGGGCTAACACCTTTGGTATATCGGTAGCGGTATAGCGTATATCGAAATTAGGTCACTGCGAGTCGGAACCTATTCTGGAACAAAACTATATCAAATTGCTATACCTTTTTCTCTGATAATATTTTCTAATTTATCCTCATACAAGCTCAAATTGAGCCACCTTCGTCGCCTTCGACTTTCCGAGCTTCTCCGACATACGAATGACTCTCGTCATACTTAGGAATATTCTACACATAGCTTGGGAACTGTCACGACCCGATCCCAAATAATTGGATCGAACCGGATCATGCCCAGCATGCACCGTTGTTGAGACGGCGGCAGTAAGCTGTTCAGTAGTAGATAACCATACAACAACACTATATTTGTCACAACTCAAAATTCGGAAATAAAACTTTATTAAACTTTTACAATGAAATAAAAGATACAACTTAAACCATTTTTTTATACATCATGAATAAAAGAAAACTCTAATCAAACAGCTCAGCAATCTCGAATTTCTCGTCTTGGGATCGCGTAACAAAGCCTCATCAGTGATACCTAAAATGTTGGGTCTCCAGTCAGGAGGGAGCAAAGTACAATTACGAATATCCAATAATTCAAATAATACTTTAAAATTTGCAATGTTAAACAATTTGAAATACTTTAACAATATTTTCCAACAATTCTACAATTAAAAACAATGTGATTTGAGTAGGTAACGAACTATGACCGGCTTGGAATGATTCAATTATATCCTAATGATACGGTCCGACCTATCCTCGTGTATAGGAGGAATCAGCTCGCACAATCAATGATGCAATATAGGGGTATTGGTCATAGACGCTACACTACTCCCCCAATATCCCGAGTCAATCAGATTCAATCAATGAGTCAATATTCGAACTCTAGGAGAGAGTTCCGTGTAGCAATGTGGTTTAAAATTGCAATAAAACAATTACTAGATAAATTACCAAATAGACATAACTGTACTTGCCTTTGTTTTAGAATGACTGGATAGACGAGTCGTACTGAGGAGGAACGTCAGGTGTAACTTTGAGTTCCTACAGTTGAGAACTCGACTTAGAACCTTGAATAACCAGACTAAGTGTGCTAGTTACAATCTCTAGTAGTCATGTCCTAGTCAGGTTTTATGTTGTATTAATCTACAGCTAACGATTACGTCGCAACTACGTGCGTTGATTAAGCCAGTTAATTGGATTATTTGGAAATACACGAGAATCAATTTAACTTTGGAAAACTTTGAGTTTTTGTAATATATATATATAAATACAGTTTCTTTTAGTGATAAATCGTGAACTAGTTATTTTCTAATATTTTATCCATATTAATTAATTTTTAATTAATCAGTAAATTACGCTCTAGCTACGATTATGCGTCTAATCAAAAACCACCCAAATTCCACATCCACCAGAAAAATAAAAATAAAATAAAACTATGCTACACAATACATTGGTACAGCTAATGGTCCTAGGGTGGGCTTATGCCCTGTACAATTTTCTTTTACATCAAATAAGAGAAAATGACTTAAATTATTAAATAAAGTGCGGTAATTAAATAACTATACTAAATAGTCTAAATATTAATTAAAATAATTAAAAAGAAACTAAGAGTCTCAGACTCGGTCCATTCTTCAAAATTCGGCTAATACCTCAACGTCCGGTCGGACCGGTGCGTTTGCATTTTGCCGGGGCCCACCGACCGGTACGGTCGTCGCCCGAAAAATTCAGTTTTAAATTCATTTCCGAAAACCAATTTTGAAATCAATTAAATATAGTTTTTGTAAAAATTTGGGCAGCACTTTCTCTATTTCGGGACAAACCCAAAACTGGGAAATGCGCCACAGAAAACCTGCAATTGTTCCAACCAATAATAATCCCGCAAATATATCCACCAAAATATTTTCCAAGCCACCAGAAATAATTTCCAAACAACCGAACTTCCCGAAATACCCGGGAATCCCGAAATCAAACCAACAACACACAAAACCCAGCAAACAAAATCACAGAATATGCTAACGCAGCTAACCGGATTTCCCAAAGGGAAACCGGAGACCGATTCTCATCACAGACTCTACGGGAGGGACGAACTACTGTGATTAACAAGGGTTTACCCAAAAAGACGGAATCCGAAGGGTTGCCTCGGACTCGGAACGATGTCCTGGACAACGGCACGGACACAGCACAGCGTCACAGACATGGGCACGGGCACGGCACGAACAAGGCAGTGGGGTCGTACGCGTGGAAAGCGTGCACGCGGACAGCAGCACGACGCGGGGAGCGCGGGCGCGGGAACGGAGACGAAGCGCGGGGCTGGTCGTGCACTCGGGGCAGCGCTCAGGAGAGGGCGTCGGAGACCTCGCCAGGGGAGGTCGCGCGCACGGACGACCGGAGGGAGGGTCCGCTCGGGCTGCGGACGGCTGGCGCGGGGAGCCGCGCTGTCGGGGGCGCTGGACAGCGCAGCGGGGCCGCGGAGGGGGCGGCGGAGCACCGACGGGCGCGGGGTGGCACTGTCGGCCGGGGAGGTCGGCGCTGGGAGTTCGCCGGGGGTGGGCGAGCTCGGGGTGGCCGGTTCGCGCGCCGGAAGGGAAAACTCGGCCGCGGATCTAGGCTCGGCCGGCGGGGAGAAGGCTGCGCGCGGGGACGCGGCGCCGAGCTCGAGGGTGGCGCGCCGGAGAATGGCGCGGTCGGCGGTGAACTCAGGGAGGAGGGTGGCTGGGGCTTGGGTCGGGAGTGAAGAGGGTTTTGGGAATTTACTCTCTTCCAGAGAGATTAGAGTAGGTGGAGGAGGAAATTTGTTGAGAGAAGTGAGTTGAGTGTTTGCTTCTCTCCTGAGAGAACGTGAAGAGGAGTTGGGGAAGAGGTGAAGTTTTAATAAAAGAGAGTGGTGAGGGTGAGTAAATAGAGGGAGATGGAGAGTTGGGGAGTTGATGGAAATGAGGGGTTTGAGGAGTTACGGGAATGAGGGGGTGAGTTGTTACGTTTGAGAAGAGGAAAAGATGGGTTTTGCCAATTCGTGTGTGTTTGGGGTGCTGGTCCAAAACGAAAATCCATGTTATATATATTTTTTTAAAATCCTTTTTCACCCAAAAATAATTAATAGTAATATTAATAATAATAATTTTAGAAAACGCTAATAATATTAATAATAAACTCTAATAAATAAATACGAGAATGATGGGTTTCACAATCTTCCCTCCTTAGAAAATTTTGTCCTCGAAATTTAAAGTAAGGTAGGAAAGACAAACATGTACGGGTACTGCGCCCGTAACTCAGGTCCAAAAAATAAGAATTTCCAAAGCAGTCGTGGATGAGACGGTTTAAGGATAAGCTTCATTTATGATATCATCCATGCAGAAAATACAAAAGCGAACCAAAGTACACGAGGTTGATCAGACCATCATGCACCGGTCCTGATTAGACAATATATTAGTGGGTGCACCCAATAAAATACTGTCATGATCAAGCTTGATAAAGAGATAGCTTGCAAAACTAGGCTAACTTCGTCAGCATCAGTCAAGTTTAGAACGAAAAGATGAGAAAATAAGTGATGGCTCGAATTCTGATCTTCTTCTTACCTCTGACTAGGACTTGCAACTGGTTTCTCTGGCACTGAAAGGTTAAGTCCAAACTTGAGCTCTGAGTTATCCAAATTGTGACTCGGATCCGAAATGTAGCATCTGAGCTGTGACGTAGAAGACGTTGCACACTCTCAAGATTAGCTGGTAGAGCTAACTGGTACGCTACTTCCAACGCGTCTTAAACTTCAAATGACCTGATGTATCTGGCCTCAATTTCCAGCTCCGTCGAAAACTGATTGTTCCTCTGGTAAGAGAAACTTCACCAAATGCAATTTGGTCTTCCCAAGACCTACCAAATTCCGAGACGCAAAATCTCAATACATCTTCAAGCGTCTGGATTGACCTCTCTGCTTGCTCGTCCCGCGGTACTCCATGAATCCGGTAAATGTGCCTCTCGTACGATGCTGCCAACTTCTTAGTGGATAACCAACTTTGAAGGGAAATAAAGTGTGCTGACTTAGTCAGTCAGTTTATAATAATCCAATTGGTGCCCTTCCCTCCTTGGGAACAAGGCAATCCTTACTCAAAGTTCATTGTTATATGCTTCTACTTCCACTCCAAATTGTCCAGCGGCTCCAACAAGCTTGTTGTCCTCTTGCTAAATTTCTCATGTTGACAAATTCACATCTAATCCTATACCTGGAATTGTCCTTCTTTATTCCATAACACCAATCAATGGAGGCATATTCCGATACATCTTATTATCTCCTGAATATATAGAATACTGCGACTGGTGCATTTCTTTTATCAACTCGTTCCTCCGTTTGTCAGCCAATACGTAAAGTCTCGTACCATTCTTCAGAGTTAGAACCCTCAAGTGTTCCTGCCAATATTTGATCTCTAAGCCTGCAAAGTGTCTCGTCTTAAAACTGAGTCTCCTTGACTTTGTCCATCAGACTCGAGCTCATTTGCAACTTCATCACCCTGAATCAGCATCCAGCTTCTTCCTTCCATTTCCAGGCAGCATAATCTCCAGTCCAAACTTCTCGATGTCTTCTAGCAGGTGCTAGTCCTTGGTTAAGAACTTCGCCATCAGTATCGACTAAGTGCATCAGCGACCACATTAGCCTTACCTGAATGGTACTGCAGGTTGATGTCGAAATCCTTCATCTGCTTCAGCCATCTTCTTAGTCTAACATTCAGCCCTTTCCGAGTGAAGACATATTTCAGACTTTTGTAGTCCGTATATATTTCACTCCCTTTCCATAAAAAATCATGCTTCCATAGCTTCAAAGTAAAGATAATTACAGCAAATTTCAAATTAGGCGTGGGATGATTCTTCTCATGAGTCTGTAGTTGCCTACACGTGTAAGCAATTACTTTCCCATGTTGTTGAAGGACGCAACCCAGTCCTCTTCCAGAGGCACTGCTGTAAATTGAGAACCCACCGGTTCCTGAGGGTAGCACAAGGATTGGTGTAGTGGTAAATCTCTTCTTCAGCTCCTCAATGCTAACTGGCAATCTTTCGTCCAGATGAACTCTTCATTTTTTTTTCAGGTGAGCTTCGTCACTGGCTCAGCAATCTTGGCGAAATCCTTCACGAACTTCTGATAGTAGCCAGCCATGTTCAAGAACTTCCGAATTGAACTTGGGGTATACCACTCTTCGACAACAGCTATCTTCCATCAAAATTTCTTCTCTTGACAACATGGCCAAAAATCCACCTTGTCAAAGAAAATCCACGTTCAGATAACTTACCAAAAACTTCTTTTCTTCAAAGTTTCCAAAACTTCCTCAGGTGTTCTTCATGCTCTTCTTCAATCTTCAAATATATCAGAATGTTATCTATGGAGAAGATAAACTGATTCAAATACTCATGAAAAATTTCTGTTCATGAAATTCATGAACACAGCAGGAGCATTTGTCAGTCTAACGTCCTGACCAAAGAAACTACCCATACTTGGTGTTCGAACGCGGTCTTGGAAATGTCCTCTTTCCTGACTTTGATTTGATAGTAGTCAAATTTCAAAACACCCTAACTCCACATAACCCGATCAAACAGATCCTCGATCCGGGCAGAGGGTACTTGTTCTTTGGTGTCTGGTAATCGATGCACATCCGTTGCTCCATCCTTCTTGGGCACAAACAAGATAGGTGTTCCTTAAGGTGAAGTTCTATCTTGGATAAATCCTAGAGCCTTCATTGATCTGGTCCTTCATCTTCTATGAACTTCGAGTCTGCATCATGCCTTTGTAGGAGGCAAGGTCTGCTGGATAGAAAAAGGGTCCCTAGGTTGTGGCCTAACAGGTGTTGCTGGGATAGGTATTCTGGTATGATGGTAAGATAAGGGGCAGTCCTTTACCCGATGTTCAGCAGATCCACATGCCAAACATTGTCCCAATCTCTTGCGGCAACTAACGGTCTGATGACCAGGCCTCTTGCAGTAGTTACAAGCCCATAGCTTCTTACGACAAGGCTGCCGGAAGTAGAGTACTTGATGGGACCCAAATATCTTCTAGATTCAAGGGTATCCTTCCTAGGGCAAAGGTTCTGCTCTAACTTGGTTGGAGATAACTAAGGCTACAGTATTGACGTTCTTCATGTCTTCTCTCGTGATATTCATCTGTTTCTGCTGGGCTTCATCTTGAGCTTTCTGGAACTCCAGGATTTTTTAAAATAGGACAACCATTTGGAAGATGATTGCTGGTACTGGTGGGGCAACAAAATGAATACTCCACCGAGGAAATGCAACTCAGTTTGAGATGAGGTAGGAATTGCCAGTGTAGGAAAAACTTCACTGGATGCACTATGCGGACGGTCAAACAGCCGCGAGGGGAAAGACCCTGGGCTTGGTTGAGGGGATGGGGTATGATCCGGAGATAACACCTCATCGCCAACAGGATTTGGTCTTGTCAATGGTCATTCTTTGGAAGGTTTAGGATGCATACATAAGCAAGGTATCCTACCAGTCTATAATCAAACAAAAATATTTATTTATAATATATTTTGGTTCTATGTTGTGACAAATTGATGTTCTAGTGTTCTAATTGTTTCTAAGTTGTTTTCCTAAGTCGTCGGTTCGAGACCTGCATGGGCCACCACTAAAAACATGTCACGATCCGATCCCAAATAATTGGATCGAACCGGATCATGCCCAGCCTGTACCGTTGTTGAGACGGCGACAGTAAGCTGTTCAGTAGTAGATAACCATACAACAACACTATATTTGTCACAACTCAAAATTCGGAAATAAAACTTTATTAAACTTTTACAATGAAATAAAAGATACAACTTAAACCATTTTTTTTTATACATCATGAATAAAAGAAAACTCTAATCAAACAGCTCAGCAATCTCGAATTCCTCGTCTTGGGATCGCGTAACAAAGCCTCATCAGTGATACCTAAAATGTTGGGTCTCCAGTCAGGAGGGAGCAAAGTACAATTACGAATATCCAATAATTCAAATAATAATTTAAAATTTGCAATGTTAAACAATTTAAAATACTTTAACAATATTTTCCAACAATTCTACAATTGAAAACAATGTGATTTGAGTAGGTAACGAACTATGATCGGCTTGGGATGATTCAATTATATCCTAATGATGCGGTCCGGCCTATCCTCGTGTATAGGAGGAATCAGCTCGCACAATCAATGATGCAATATAGGGGTATTGGTCATAGATGCTACACTACTCCCCCAATATCCCGAGTCAATCAGATTCAATCAATGAGTCAATATTCGAACTCTAGGAGAGAGTTCCGTGTAGCAATGTGGTTTAAAATTGCAATAAAACAATTACTAGATAAATTACCAAATAGACATAACTGCACTTGCCTTTGTTTTAGAATGACTGGATAGACGAGTCGTACCGAGGAGGAACGTCAGGTGTAACTTCGAGTTCCTACAGTTGAGAACTCGACTTAGAACCTTGAATAACCAGACTAAGTGTGCTAGTTGCAATCTCTAGTAGTCATGTCCTAGTCAGGTTTTATGTTGTATTAATCTACAGCTAACGATTACGTCGCAACTACGTGTGTTGATTAAGCCAGTTAATTGGATTATTTGGAAATACACGAGAATCAATTTAACTTTGGAAAACTTTGAGTTTTTGTAATATATATATAAAAATACAGTTTCTTTTAGTGATAAATCGTGAACTAGTTATTTTCTAATATTTTATCCATATTAATTAATTCTTAATTAATCAGTAAATTATGCTCTAGCTACGATTATGCGTCTAATCAAAAACCACCCAAATTCCACATCCACCAGAAAAATAAAAATAAAATAAAACTATGCTACACAATACATTGGCACAGCTAATGGTCCTAGGGTGGGCTTATGCCCTGTACAATTTTTTTTTACATCAAATAAGAGAAAATGACTTAAATTATTAAATAAAGTGCAGTAATTAAATAACTATACTAAATAGTCTAAATATTAATTAAAATAATTAAAAAGAAACTAAGAGTCTCAGACTCGGTCCATTCTTCAAAATTCGGCTAATACCTCAACGCCCGGTCGGACCGGTGCATTTGCATTTTGCCGGGGCCCACCGACCGGTACGGTCGTCGCCCGAAAAATTCAGTTTTAAATTCATTTCCGAAAACCAATTTTGAAATCAATTAAATATAGTTTTTGAAAAAATTTGGGCAGCACTTCCTCTATTTCGGGACAAACCCAAAACTTGGAAATACGCCACAGAAAACCTGCAATTGTTCCAACCAATAATAATCCCGCAAATATATCCACCAAAATATTTTCCAAGCCACCAGAAATAATTCCCAAACAACCGAACTTCCCGAAATACCCGGGAATCCCGAAATCAAACCAACAACACACAAAACCCAGCAAACAAAATCACAGAATATGCTAACGCAGCTAACCGAATTTCCCAAAGGGAAACCGGAGACCGATTCTCATCACAGACTCTACGGGAGGGACGAACTACTGTGATTAACAAGGGTTTACCCAAAAAGACGGAATCCGAAGGGTTGCCTCGGACTCGGAACGATGTCCTGGACAACGGCACGGACACAGCACAGCGTCACAGACATGGGCACGGGTACGGCACGAACAAGGCAGTGGGGTCGCACGCATGGAAAGCGTGCACGCGGACAGCAGCACGACGCGGGGAGCGCGGGCGCGGGAACGGAGACGAAGCGCGGGGCTGGTCGTGCACTCGGGGCAGCGCTCAGGAGAGGGCGCCGGAGACCTCGCCAGGGGAGGTCGCGCACACGGACGACCGGAGGGAGGGGCCGCTCGGGCTGCGGACGGCTGGCGCGGGGAGCCGCGCGGTCGGGGGCGCTGGACAGCGCAGCGGGGCCGCGGAGGGGGCGGCGGAGCACCGACGGGCGCGGGGTGGTGCTGTCGGCCGGGGAGGTCGGCGCTGGGAGTTCGCCGGGGGTGGGCGAGCTCGGGGTGGCCGGTTCGCGCGCCGGAAGGGAAAACTCGGCCGCGGATCTAGGCTCGGCCGGCGGGGAGAAGGCTGCGCGCGGGGACGCGGCACCGAGCTCGAGGGTGGCACGCCGGAGAATGGCGCGGTCGGCGGTGAACTCAGGGAGGAGGGTGGCTAGGGCTTGGGTCGGGAGTGAAGAGGGTTTTGGGAATTTACTCTCTTTCAGAGAGATTAGAGTAGGTGGAGGAGGAAATTTGTTGAGAGAAGTGAGTTGAGTGTTTGCTTCTCTCCTGAGAGAACGTGAAGAGGAGTTGGGGAAGAGGTGAAGTTTTAATAAAATAGAGTGGTGAGGGTGAGTAAATAGAGGGAGATGGAGAGTTGGGGAGTTGATGGGAATGAGGGGTTTGAGGAGTTACGGGAATGAGGGGGTGAGTTGTAACGTTTGAGAAGAGGAAAAGATGGGTTTTGCCAATTCGTGTGTGTTTGGGGTGCTGGTCCAAGACGAAAATCCATGTTATATATATTTTTTTTTAAAATCCTTTTTCACCCAAAAATAATTAATAGTAATATTAATAATAATAATTTTAGAAAACGCTAATAATATTAATAATAAACTCTAATAAATAAATACGAGAATGATGGGTTTCACAGGAACCCCACCCAACACCAACAATAAGTGTTATTTGTGTATCGGAGAAATTTAGAAAATCTAAGGCAATGAGGTAGAGCTCATTGGAGCTATCATAGAAGTATCAACGACAACGGTATGTCGGCAACATATACCGTCAGCCGCCAGTATACTTAAAAGTAAGAAAATTTTTGTTAATGTAAAAAAATGACATACTGATAAGATACTGTCGACATGTCGTCGGTCATGGGTTGACAAATTTTCATGTCTTAATTCGGTTCGTTGGTTCAGTTCGAAAGGCCAAGATTGCTCAGTAATTATGGTATCATATATAGGGATTTTCTAACTTAATTACAACAACCATTAACAAAAGAAGAGCGATTCTCAGAGTTACAAATTTCAAAGAAGAGGAAGAGGTGATTCGGAGATTGCAAGTTAATTTTAATAGGAATTTGTTCAAGAAGATCAACATTGGCTCGTCTTCGTCTAGTTCTTTGGTAACCTCGCTAGTCCTACTATAATATATTTCCATTCAGTTTCGGATTGTTGTGTTGATCCATGTTGGATCCATGAGAAAAGTTAAAATGAGTCAGTGTACTTTCTTATTCATTAATTATTGAAACTTTTTCGATTTGGACTCCGATCTTTTCGTGATTTTTTCTCCATGATTTTCAAGTAAAATTGGATTTTGCATTGTGCTTATTTTCGTGGATATTGGCATTGTTTGCAGGTCGTGCGAATTACTCCGGTCCTCGACGATTTCTTTTCGTTTGAAAACGATGTTTATTCAACTGGTTTCGTGTCCACTTCAACGATCATTTTGGTGGTAATTGTCGTCAAATAGCTTTATGATAACTTAGGTCATCGTGCATTATAGTTCACATGCATCATGACATCATCACTTTACTTTTAGCATTATAATACTGCCCTTAGGTCTATTATATGTAGCCCTATCAACGATAACCGATAACCTGATAGTCTGATCTGAATTAAGTAAAAAAAAAGGGTTTGGATGTCAAAATATAACCCAAATTATTTTTCATGTCAGGTTTAGATACTATTGGACACCAGAATACTTCCAGAACCGATGCCAACCTACATGAAGATAACAAACCCTATTTAACATAAGTACTAAGATAGATCAAACATAATATATGTTCGGTGACTATGTCACATGGACAAATCCCAATCTATATAACTTCCAACAAAATACAAGATTAATTAAAATAATATTGAATCCTTCGCTCCCAAGTTCAACCCCTCTCCAAACTCAGGAAGAAACCAGAAGATTACAATGAAATTACTCACCCGAATATCCATAAACGAATGAGACGACTCCCAGAACATATCTTCTCTTTTAACTATCTCGAATAACGAGCCCCAAGAACATAATACAGACTTTCTCTTCGATTTTGTTCACTTGCACCCTTGAATCTTCCGTATATGTGCTTCTCTTTGGCAACCCCCCTCAACCTCAATAAATAAGTTAAGAAAAGTACTTTAGGGTTTAGAAAAACCCTAAAATAGCCTAACACTAATCTTGGTCGTCCAAATTTGATCACACGGTCAAATTAAATGCTGACATGGGTAGCGTTTGAACTGTTCGTCGGCAAGCGTTATATTGCTGGTATACTGGGGTATTTCGTTGGTGTATCGCCAAATAAATAGAATCAATTTTGGAACCATAACCGATATATTGCCGATATACTACGACATAACACATGTATTCTGTTGATGCTATTTTTGCTCAGTTCGAGCCCAACTCATCCACTGATCCTCTATCGTCTTTTTTGTAACTACCATTGACACTTCATGACACCTAGACTGCCCTTCTACATACATCGAATCGAAGCTGGACCCTAACATACTCCCCTTCTAATCTAATGAGAGGTGTTGACCCCATGGCTCCTCAACTGGACTCCATACCTATCGCCAGATGATAGAGTTCCTGTTCCCCCTTGTCATTGATCTCTGATCCCCCGGGCTACTGTGCATCTTCCTTCATCTCCAACTCCTCGACCACCACATCGATACTAGCTGATTGCGTAGCACCTCCTTTACAATTGGGATATCACTGACATAACTTGACCAAGAATGAAGTCCCTAGCGATCAGTCTCATCATAATTCTTGGCTGCCTGTCCCTGACACCGTTTTCCACCAAAACATGCTCATGTTCCATGTTCATGTTCCACTAGAACTTGGCTGCCTGTCCTCGAACAGCACGAGCTTCTTTAACCTCAGATGGCCCAATCAAGGAGACGGTGCGGTTCCTTCGGAATTCAACCTCCTGAACCTGTCTACCTTTGTGTCCGACTGAAGCTCCCTCGTACACATACATCCTCGAGTAGAATATTATGTATTGTGCATGTCGTCGATGTCCCACAGCTCCTTCAAAACTGTGCAAATGAAGGTATACCTACCTTAGATTGAGTTTGATACGCAATCTTGACCTCCTCCCTGGCTTTGAACTATTTAAACCGGTGTCTCTCCGTTAGATTTTGGCAAATCATCCATCACCAAAACCGAATCCGTAGGACAAATCCCTCTAGGTGACCGACCAACCGTCAAAGGACCGATAGACTAGTCCTCAATATTTGATGCACTTCCATTTGTCGTTTTGTCTTGAAGAACCGAATCCTTCATATCCCTCAAATTATCTCGAAGATACCCCTTGACAAGTTCTCGATGATCTATAAGCTCCTGTCGAATATCCCTTGAGCCTACATCCGATGTATGTGGCCTGTCTGTACACCTCAGCGACTTGAGCTTGTACACACACACACCCACCCACCCATACACACACACACACATATATACTCGAGCCAATAGTTGAGAACCCTTCACAAGCTTCCAATCTTTGTCCCAAAAACATACTGTAACCATTATCTACCAGCTTCCCTATTGATACCAAGTATAGCACATACACGATAAATGATGAAGCCCTTTGAGAACAAGGTTCTTCCCAAGCTCCGTTGTCAAGTCCATTCATAACTGCAGCTCTATCCTTTTGTCATCCATCTTCACACGTCCAAACCTATCGTCTCGGTATAACGTAAAGATCCTCATCCATGAAGTGGCGTGATATGATGCTTCCGTATCGAAGACCCAATCGTTGTCATGTCATATTCCACAAGGTTTCTCTGCATTGGTTGTTGCAATGATGAGAAATCCCCTAGCCCTAAAATTTACCGATCATCCTTGACTTTAGCTTTCTCATTTTTGAGCTTCATGCGGTCCTGTTTAAAATGACCCTTCAGGCCACAGTGATAGCATCCCTCTTTGCGGTCACACTCGTAAGATCCTCAGAACACCTTCCTATTTTTGCTTGTAACATGAGTCTTCCCTTCTCGTTAGAAGCCACCAAAGAGGCACTACAAAATAAGTTAATTTAGCGACGTATTTAGCGACGCAAGAAGGAATGTCGTTAAATTATACAACATTGGCGACAACATACATAAAACATCGCACAACATCGCATTTTGCGACAAATAGCGACGAATAGTGACTACTGTCAAACATACGTCGCTAGGTGTCGTGACATGTCGCTAAATTTTTCATAATAGCGATGCATCGTGAAGACTTTAAGTCTCACGTCGCTAATTTTTTTAATATGTAGCTACATTTTGCGACGTCTGTCCTAGACGCTACCAAAATATGATATAGTCGATCAGAATTTATTTTTCCCATCTTCACGTTTTCGACCCAAAATCGAAATCCTCTCTCCCAGCGCTCATGCTCCCTTCCAGCGACCCCGCTCCTCCTCCTTCCCTCTCGGTGCTCTCGCTCCTCTCCGGCGACCCCGTTGCTTCCCCACCCAGCACTTCCGCTCCCCTCCGACGACCCCGCTGCTCCTCCTCCCGGTACTCCCGCTCCCTCTGGCGACCCCGCTGCTCCTCTCACCGACGCTCTCCTCTCCTTTCCTTCCTCTCCAGCCACCCCCTCCTTCGGTAAACCCTAACCCTAACTCGGACACACACACACACGCGCGGGCACTAACCCTAACTTGGACACACAAACACACACACACACACTGATACACTGACACACGCGACAAAAACCTTAACCTAACACACACACACACAACTTGTACACATATGGACACACACCCCAATTAATATATTTGTGTTCATGTGAGTCCATTTAGATATATATTCTCTATTTTGATTATCACTATGCTATATAGTAGTTTGATAGGATCTTTATTGTGAATTTACTATCGTATGGTGTTGAGTATCATATAATTTACTATCTTAGGCTACGTGAGCATGCGAGTGCTAGTGCACCTACAGAGGAGAGGTTGGCACTTCCTCGAAGCCCTCTCCGTCTCAGTCGGAGAACGAGCTTTAGATGACCGTCATTGGTGGTCTTCAGATGGGTACGTACTATGTACGGATCCTATGATGGCTTTGTGGCGATGCAGTCATCCAGAGCCCCCTCTAGCAATGTGCATTTCCCAAGCCCTTACAGGAGTTGGCCCGAGTTGAGGAGAGCTTACGTCGTCAGGTTACTGAGCTGCATGATGAGACGCTACGGAGGATTACGGAGCAACCCCATTCTCAACCGCAGACGAGCGATGCAACGCTCACCGTACAATTTGATACGATCGAGCGCACTATGAGGGAGACAAAGGGACCATGAAGGAGATTGACAAGAGGACGTATCATGTCGTTCAGGCGGTACAAAAGGACGCAACTGACCATGGGGGATCAACTTTCGAGGGTGCCTGCTGTTATGGATTCATGCAATTCTAGACTACTAGCTATGGAGTAGACATTTCATGTTCGTGCATCGGCATCGACAACGACTCTATCGGTTCTATTGACTCCTCCTCCTCTTCTTGATGAGCCATCACCGGTGACGCTTACTGTAACTGCCTGTTTAAAAAAATGAGGGTAAATTTGTCATTTTTCATATTCCTATATTTTTGTAAATATTTATTTATTATTATTATATTTTGGAGATTTGTTTAGTCGGGTTTGAGTTTCGTCTAGTTTTGACTTGTGTTAGTGGCCCGGATAGTTTAGACTCTAGTCGGGACCCAAAGATTAGATAGTCACGGCCCACAAACTCATCTTATTAGGCTAGTGCATTTAGACTAAACCCACATGACAAGTTTAGTCATTTAAAGATTAGAAACTTGACCCTTTTGACCCCAAACCTTTGCATACTCCTAGTTAACCAAAGGGAGACTTGATGAGGGCAACTTAGACATTTCCCAAACCTATTTAGGACTCCCATATGGCAGCCCACCTTCCTATTAAAGCCCCACTTCATCTTCTTCCTCTTTCCATTCTCATTTCAAGTCCTAATTTAGGAGCTTTTTCTCCAAATTGCTCATACACCCAAATTTCCTCCAAATTGAGCCAAATTCGTTTCATTCTCTTCCCCTTGGAGAGGAGAAGCCTCTATTGGCTAGCTAAGAAGGGATTGGAAAGATTTGGAAACTTGAAGCTTGGTGGAGATCTAGATCTAGGAATTTTACATTAAGAATCCATCTCCCTTTTGGTATGAGCTCTCTAAACCCTTCCATTCCATTTCATTAGTATAACTACATTCATTTAGGACCCCATTTGCATTAGGGTACCATTAGAGAGGAGTTAAGGCTCTCCTCTTCCTATTTGAAGGTTTTTCCCTTTTATTTTGATACAAATTGGGGAACATCGAATTTATAACCACTAAGTATTCGATACGTATCCCCAAAGAAACTTTTGTATCCTTTTTGAGTCGAGATTAGGTGTATGTGTCCTAAATAGGATACGTGGTGTTGTGTTATAGTATTTCATGATATACATGGTTAGATTTGGGTATATACATGTGTTTTTTTGTCCAAAACAATCCAAATTCGTCATAATATTCATCCACGTTTTTAGTAGCCATAACAATTTAGAAATGTCATAACTTCTAGCTCAAGACTTCGATTAATTTCAGTTTTTTAAAAAGAACCATATCGAAGTTAGTTTTCCAAATATATATATTAATAGGCCAAATTCTTTCTAGAACTTTTTGTAAAACTGTTTGAGTGTCAACTGTCCGAAAGACGAACGTGTTTCGGTGTTTTTGCGATTCTGGGAGTTTCCGAACACGAAAATGCGATCCGTTTGAAGTTTCTGAAAGATAATACGAAGGGCTATGACATACTTTAATCCTAAAATTTAGTGAATAGGTCTAATAGGTACAATATTAATTTTAGGCAGAAAACTGACTATACGACATAGGTATTTTATGTATCCTATGTAGTATGGATATCAAGTAAATATAGGTATCATAGGTTGTCATACACACACACACACACACACACACACACACACACACACACACACACACACACACACATATATATATATATATTATTGTTAGGTAATATGTGTTAATCCGTGTGTGTTAATGTTGATACAAATGGTTAACAAGTAAGCCAAATATAGATAAGTTATGTGTCAAGGTATTAAAGTTGTAGGCAAGGTACTAGTGTAATACTTGGGTACCTTGAGGATATTGGTATCGTGACACTCAAGTATCATGAGTAAGGATAAGTGAGTATTGGGACTTGAGTAAGGTGTCCTATTTGGTATCAAGTATTAGTATTAGAGTTAATTGGATAAGTATATGGAAGAATAAGGTATTGGTCAAGATAATAAGATATTGGGTATTAGAACTAGATAATAGATAATATCAAGATGTCAAGTGCTAAGAGTAGGATGATTGTGTCCATGTGTGTGTGAGTGGTTAGATATATGTTAGAAGACCTTAAGTTAGTGTCTAGAGTGTGGTTAGTGTCATATATTAGATAGATGGTTTGATATGATAGTTAGAGTTTGTTAGTTAGATGTCTATCTATGTTAGAGTTAGATATCTTAGGATATAGATATCTAAGTTAGATATGTTAGAGTTAAGATACTTGGTATCTTGAGATACAAAGTAGTATCTTAGGATACTAAGGTAATGTGAGATATCTTAGAATATTGGTTTACCTTCACCAATGTAATGTAGTTTACCCTATTACAAGATAAGGTATTGAGTTACCTTCAAAGTAATGGGTTTACCTTCAAGATAATGGGAATTACCTAAGGTAAGGGTAAGGTAATAGCAAGGCATTGGTAGGATACTAGGATGGATGGTTAGAGACTAGTCTAAGGTTTATTTAGGATCTATTAGCCTAGGTTAGTGGGTTATCTACTAGCCTAAGGTAAGTATTACTAGGGTAAGGGTATTACCTAGTGTCCAAGGTATTGGAATATTTTGGTAGATAATGGTTAGAATTGGGGTGTTACATAGATGGATATGATATTAGATATAGGCTAGAGTTGGTATCCTAGATTATAGGATATTATCTCATGGGTAGTGTATAGAGTATATCTATATATATGTTGAGTTAGTTATCTACCATTTTGGGGGAGAAGGGTATAATGTACATGTATATATTAGAGTTTCTTAGGATAGTTAGTATCTTTAGATGAGTTAGCTAGTATCTTAGGATATCTAAGATAGTTTTCTAGATAGATATGTTAGTATCTTAGATAGGTAATTAGATACCCTATGTATCCTAGACTAGAAGTTAGTATCTATGTTAGAGTGAGTATCCTATGTAAGTTGGTATCTTGGTTAGATGACTTGGGATAGCTAGTAGATGTTAGAGAGTGGGTATGATAGTATCTTGAGGGTATCAAGAGAGTAGGATATTAGGATATGGTTAGAGTGGTATCTTGAGATACCCAAGTAGTATCTTGGGATATCGTAGATTTACCTTTTTTCTTAAGGTAAAAGTTTACCTTCAAGGCAAGGTATTGGGTTTACCTAGGTAACTAAGGTTAGATATCTAAGTTATTGGTTAGCTAGTAGCTTGGGGGTATATAGATAGTTTCTAGATATCTAGGTATGGGTATTAGGTATTAAGGTATGTTTACCTATATTAAGGTATTTGACTTCCAACCAAGATTTGGTATTGAGATACCAATAGGACCAAGGTATATGGTATCTTGGTAGGTAATGGTTATGAATATGATGCTTGACTTAGATTTGACCCTGTTTGACCAAGGTTTATTGTTTTGACTCAAAGTCAACTGCAATTCAACGTTGGACCTAGATTGGACTAGGAGTTGACCAGAGTTGACTAGTTGACTAAAAGTCAACTGAGTTAACTATTGACCCAATTTGACCTAGAATGGACTAGAAGTTGACCAGAGTTGACCAATTGACCAAAAGTTAACTATAGGTCAACCCTGACCTAGATTGACGTACTTTGACTTTGTTTGACTTACCTTGACCTAGTTTGACTTAACTTGGCCTTGTTTGACTTTGTTTGACTTACCATGACTTAATATGACTTTGTATGACCTAGTGTGACTTAGTATGACCTAGATTTGCATAGCATACACTAGAATATCATGCCATACAAAGTCAAACCCTAATTACCTCACGTATATCTCTTCTTTAGGTCAGTGACATCACTCTGAGAATCGATTCTTATTGACAGCTCAGGACCACAGGCAAGTACATTCTCTGATAGTTTTTATTGTCTTGATATCTGCTATATCCGATTCAGTTGTAGTATTTTACTTGATTTCTGACACGATGGTACACAGACTAGTATACGTCGGATCCTGTCATAAGATGTTATTCTTGGACTTTTCGGGTATATGGGTGCATTGTTCGATCTTGTTTCCTGTACTTGTATAGACACCGATTTGGGAGTGGGTTGCCCCCCTGTTTTTGAATCCTGTGTCATGACGTGTCATGTCCGGATCTATTGTACTATTCGGGAATGGAGAGTTATTAATGGTTATGTGATCAATATCCCTCATGTATTTTTGTTACTACTTGTGCATAGCTCCACCCTCACCACACGTAGGGTGTAGCCTGACCTAATACTACTTATACATAGCTTTCTATTTTGGTCGACCTGATCTCCAGGTTTACCTGTTCTTGTTCTTGTGCATAGCCGGTCAAATGGAACAGTCTGATCCTGACCCAAGCCGATCACATAACGCTCTAATATCTCAAGGCACCATTCATGTTTATATTTTATATCAGATATTCCTGTACTGTTCTACATTCCAGTATTTCATACCCTGACATGATATCCAGTTTTACATATCTTGTTTATATTCCAGTCTTGATATTTTATCTTGTATTCCATTATAATTGTCGCTTATAGAATTTGTCAATTCACATGGAATTGATGTTAGCATTTGTACTTGCTCATATCCTGACATGATAACCACGTTGATATTTACAAATGATATAGAGGCTGACTGCTCGACCTTTTATGGGTTTGGCATAGACGGTGAGTACTACATGGACATCCCTGTGGAGCCGGCGCCCATTGAGGATGCACCGTCTGCTTAAACTTAGACTTGTTAGGCTTGATTGGACTGCGATCTTGCTAGTACTTGAGACTTATAGTACTTTATATTGGGATCTTGTGTTACGTTTTGAACTCTAAACTTGTGTTGAGATCTTGCATTTATTTCCAGTTTATCTTTCTATCATATCTTATCATATTTCGTACTATCTTTCTTAGATGTCTTGTGATTGAGTTATGATTTTATATACCTCCGTGCGGAGATAACATATTTATATATTGTGTCTAGATGTTGTATATTGTAGACGACCTATACAGCGTTCTACCGCCGATTCTGCGACGTAGGCTGGACGTACCCACGTGCTCGTGCCCTTAATCAGGGTACGGGTCGTGACACATTTTTATGGTGGCCCATGCAGGTCAGAAGTCACAATTTGTGCGATATCGTAGTGGTGCTCGACTTAGAGTACTTCTACGAGCCTGCTATAGGTTTAGAAGATATAGGCTATAGGCGAAGGATACTCAATCACAGTTATGACTTCTTGAGAAGATTCCAGGGACGACTCTTGAAAATTTTATGATAAACTATCTCAAAATTTGATTCCAACTGTTTCTGTCTGTTCTTCCTTGTCCGTGGTTGAATTTGATTCTTGGTGTTGATTGATTTTCTACCAGGATAATCCTTTGAACTAATTTGCCTCGGTTATGGAATCTAGATTCTTCCACAGCCATATTAGCAGGCATGACGAAGACATAGGGTCTGGTTTTGAATGTATTTCTCGAGTTATAGGAATTTAAGGTTTTCGCAGCCAAGCATGCGACAATACAAAATTTTTAGATACCACGATCTTAGAGGTATGTACCTTAGTTGCAGACCGTATGGTATATTGCTGCCGTAATTACTGGCGTGACGAGGATTCCGATAACACGATTCTGGGTAGACGGGTATGGTTATCAGATTACAGAATAGAGACCCTATAGAGGGTACCCTTGTATAATAGAGTAGGTATCAGTGGAGATGTTACTTGGGTATTTTAGAGAAGAGAGTGGGAGCTGGGCCACCTGTGGCGCAGCATCATGCCCCGCACCAGTAGCGGGATATACCCTGCTTGGGCAGGGCTTTTGTGATGACGGTCGAGGAGACCCACACCGCAGGTGAGGGACTAGGAGGTTAGGTCTTGTTCTTTCATTTTCATGTTTCTTTTCGCCCATTGTTTGTTTGATTGCTTTCTTAGTACCCTTAGTTTGCATATGTAATGATCATGCAAGATTAATAGAAAACCCTAATGGAGACTACAATAACATGATACTGTAGAGACTAAAACAATGCATGTTTGTTCCTATTCCATAGAATTACATGTTGTATAACTTTGGATAGAATTTTGTAGACTTTGATTGTTGGGGGCTTGACCTAGAGAAGAGTACAGCCAACTTAAATTTCGAGGACGAAATTTTTCTAGGGAGGTAGGATTGTAACTGCCTATTTTCAAAAATAAGGATAAATTTGTCATTTTTCATATTCCTATATTGTTGTAAATATTTATTTATTATTATTGTATTTTGGGGATTTGTTTAGTCGGGTTGGAGTTTCGTCTAGTTTTGACTTGTGTTAGTGGCCCGGGTAGTTCAGACTCTAGTCGGGACCCAAAGATTAGATATGCATGGCCCACAAACTCATATCATTAGGCTAGTGCATTTAGACTAAACCCACATGACAAGTTTAGTCATTTAAAGATTGAAATAAATACACCAACCCCCCCTATGTTTCATGAGTATTACAGAGACTACCCCTATTTGAAACTAATTACACTCACCACCCATCTCCTTTAGAAATTTTATAAAACATAGGGGTAGTTAGTGTTAAAGATTAGAAACTTGACCCTTTTGACCCCAAACCTTTGCATACTCCTAGTTAGCCAAAGAAAGACTTGATAAGGGAAACTTAGACATTTCCCAAATCCATTTAGGGCTCCCATATGGTAGCCCACCTTCCTATTAAAGCCCCACTTCATCTTCTTCCTCTTTCCATTTTTATTTCAAGCCTTAATTTAGGAGCTTTTTTCCCAAATTGCTCCTACACCCAAATTTTCTCCAAATTGAGCCAAATTTGTTTCATTCTCTTTTCCTTGGAGAGGAGAAGCCTCTATTGGCTAGCTAAGAAGGGATTGAAAGGATTTGGAAACTTGAAGCTTGGTGGAGATCTAGATCTAGGAATTTTACATTGAGAATCCATCTCCCTTTCGGTATGAGCTCTCCTTCCATTCCATTTCATTAGTGTAACTACATTCATTTAGGATCCTATTTGCATTAGGGTACCATTAGAGAGGAGTTGAGCTCTACTCTTCCTCTTTGAAGGTTTTTTCCCTTTCATTTTGATACAAATTGGGAGAAATCGAATTTGTGACCACCAAATGTTCGATATGTGTCTCCAAAGGAACTTTCGTATCCTTTTTGAGTCGAGATTGGATGTATATGTCCTAAATAGGATACGTGGTATTGTGTTGTGGTATTTCATGATATACATGGTCAGATTTGGATATATACATGTGTTTCTTTTGTCCAAAACAATCCAAATTCGTCATAATATTCATCTACGTTTTTCTGTAAAACTATTTGAGTGTCAGCTGTCCGAAAGACAAACGTATTTCGGTGTTCTCGCAATTCTGGGAGTTTATGGACACAAAAATACGATCCGTTTGAAGTTTCGGAAAGCTAATACGAAGTGATATGACATACTTTAATCCTAGAATTTAGTGAATAGGTTTAATAGGTGAAATATTGATTTTAAGTAAAATATTGACTATACGATATAGGCATTTTGTGTCTCCTATCAACTTATGTAGTATGGATATCAAGTAAATATAGGTATCATAGGTTGTCTAAAACATGTATGATATAGTACACACACACACACACACACACACACACACACACACACACATATATATATATATATATATATATATAAATATATATATATATATATATATATATATATATATATATATATATATATATATATATATATTATTGTTAGGTAATATGTGTTAGTTAGTGTGTGTTAATGTTGATACAAATGGTTAACAAGGCAAATATAGATAAGTTATATGTCAAGGTATTAAAGTTGTGGGCAAGGTACTTGTGTAATACTTGGGTACCATGAGGATATTGGTATCGTGGCACTCAAGTATCATGAGTAAGGATAAGTGAGTATCGGGACTTGAGTAAGGTATCATATTTGGTATCAAGTATTAGTATATTAGAGTTAGTTGGATAAGTATATGGGAGGATAAAGGATTGGTCAAAATACTAAGATATTGGGTATTAGAACTAGATAATAGATAATATCAAGATGTTAAACGCTAAGAGTATGATGATTGTGTCCATGTGTGTGTGAGTGGTTAGATATATGTTAGAATACCTTAAGTTAGTGTCTAGAGTGTGGTTAGTATTATATGTTAGATAGATGGTTTGATATGATAGTTAGAGTTTGTTAGTTAGATGTCTATCTATGTTAGAGTTAGATATCTTAGGATATAGATAATATAGATATCTAAGTTAGATATGTTAGAGTTAAGATACTTGGTATCTTGAGATATAAAGTAGTATCTTAGGATACTAAGGTAATGTGAGATATCTTAGGATATTGATTTACCTTCACCAAGGTAATAGGATTTACCCTATTACAAGGTAAGGTATTGAGTTACCTTCAAGGTAATGGGTTTACCTTCAAGGTAATGGAAATTACCTAAGGTTAGGGTAAGGTAATAGCAAGGTATTGGAAGGATACTAGGATAGATAGTTAGAAACTAGTCTAAGGTTTATTTAGGATCTATTAGCCTAGGTTAGTGGGTTATCTACTAGCCTAAGGTAAATATTACTAGGATAAGGGTATTACCTAATATCCAAGATATTGGAATATCTTGGTAGGTAATGGTTAGAATTTGGGTATTACATAGATGGATAGGATATTAGGATATAGACTAGAGTTGGTATCCTAGATTATTGGATATTATCCCATGGGTAGTGTATAGAGTACATCTATATATATGTTGAGTTGGTTATCTACCATTTTAGGGGAGAAGGGTATAATGTATATGTATATATTAGAGTATCTTAGGATAGTTAGTATCTTTAGATGAGTTAGCTAGTATCTTAGGATATCTAAGATAGTATCCTCGATAGATATATTAGTATCTTGGATAGGTAATTAGATACCCTATGTATCCTAGACTAGAAGTTAGTATCTATGTTAGAGTGAGTATCCTATATAAGTTGGTATCTTGGTTAGATGACTTAGGATAACTAGTAGATGTTAGAGAGTGGGTATGATAGTATTTTGAGGGTATCAAGAGAGTAGGATATTAGGATATAGTTAGAGTGGTATCTTGAGATACCCAAGTAGTATCTTGGGATATCTTAGATTTACCTTTTTCCTTAAGGTAATAGTTTGCCTTCAAGGCAAGGTATTGGATTTACCTAGGTAATTAAGGTTAGATAACTAAGTTATTGGTTAGCTAGTAGCTTGGGGGTATATAGATATTCACTAGATATCTAAGTATGGGTATTGGGTATTAATATATGTTTACCTAGATTAAGGTATTTGACTTCCAACCAAGATTTGATATTGGGATACCAATAGGACCAAGGTATATAGTATCTTGGTAGGTAATGGTTAGAAATAGGATGCTTGACTTAGATTTGACCCTGTTTGACCAATGTTGACTGTTTTGACTCAAAGTCAACTGTAATTCAACATTGGACCTAGATTAGACTAGGAGTTGATCAAAGTTGACCAGTTGACCAAAAGTCAACTATAAGTCAACCATTGACCCAATTTAACCTAGAATGGACTAGGAGTTGACCAGAGTTGACCAGTTGATCAAAAGTCAACTGTAGGTCAACCCTTGACCTAGATTGATATAGTTTAACTTTGTTTGACTTACCTTGACCTAGTTTAATTTTGTTTGACTTACCTTGATCTAATTTGACTTTGTTTGACTTATATGACTTAATATGACTTAATATGACTTTGTATGACCTAGTGTGACTTAGTATGACTGAGTTTGACCTATATTTGCATAGCCTACACTAGAATATTATGCCATACACTGTCAAATCCTAATTAACTCATGTATACTCATTTTTAGGTCTGTGGCATCACTCTGAGCATCGATTCTCATTGACAGCTCATGACCACAAGCGAGTACATTCTCTGATAGTTTTTATTGCCTTGATATGTGCTATATCCGATTCAGTTGTAATATTTTATTTAATTTCTGACACGATGGTACACGGACTAGTATACGTTGCATCCTGTTATGAGATGTTATTCCTGGACTTTTCTGGTATATGGGTGCATTATTCGATATTGTTTTCTGTACTTGTACTGACACCGATTTGGGAGTGGACTGGCCCCCTGTTTTTGAATCCTGTGTCATGATGTGTCGTGTCCGAATCTATTATACTACTCAGGAATGGAGGGTTATTAGTGGTTATGTGATCAATATCCCTCTTATATTCCTGTTACTACTTATGCATATCTCCACCCTCACCACACGTAGGGTGTAGCCTGACCTAATACTACTTGTGCATAGATTTCCATTTTGGCTGACCTGATCTCCAGGTTTACCTGTGCTTGTTCTTGTGCATAGCCGGTCAAATGGAACAACCTGATCCTGACCCAAGCCGATCACATAACACTCTAATATCTCAAGGCATCGTTTATGTTTACATTATACATCAGATATTCCTGTACTGTTCTACATTCCAGTATTTCATACCCTGACATGAATCCAGTTTTACATATCATGTTTATATTCCAGTCTTGATATTTTATCTTGTATTCCTTTATAATTGTCTCTTATAGAATTTGTCACTTCACATGGAACTACTGTTAGCGTTAATACTTTGCTTATATCCTGACAGGATAACCCCGTTGATGTTTACAGATGATATAGAGGCTGACTGCTCGACCTTCTATGGGTTTGGCATAGACGGTGAGTACTACATGGACATCCCTGTGGAGATGGTATTGTAACCACCACTTTTCTAAAATAAGGGTAATTTTGAACTTTTGTAAAATTGATTGTTTAATAATAGGTTTAAATTATGTTATTAATTTATTGGTAAATTTTGATTATTTTAATAATATTTAATTGATGTATTATAATTTTGGTTATTTTTCATATTTTCATATTTTGGAAATTTTTATATTTTAATATTGATTTTACGAGATTTGTTCAGTCGGATTTGAGTTTTGTTTCGTTCCGACTTGTGTAGTGACCCGGGTAGCTTAGACTCTAGACAGGATCCTAGGATTAGTTATTCACGGCCTACAAATCCAACTAATTAAGTTAGTAAGTTTAGACTAATCCCACTTGTTAGATTGGTTAAGTTAGAGGCTTAAACTTAACCCTTTTGATCCCAAACTTGAACCTAACTTAAAATTAACCAAGAGGACTAGTTGAGGCCTTATTAGACTTTTCCCCAAGGCCCAAATAGGGTTTAATGGCAGCCACTATAGGTAGGTTAGCCTCCATTCCATTCATTTCATTCCATCTTGCCTCTTTTCCTTCACAAAGTGTTCTTCCCCAAATTAGAGAGCTTCACACTTTGATTTGATCTACGAATCTCTTTATTCCTCCACCAAAACTTCTATCCAACCTTTTTATACTATCAAGTGAGGGTGATAGCAAAGATTTGGATCAAAGTGCAAGGAGGAGTGTCCATTTTGGAAGGATCTTCGTATCGGAGCCGTGTCCTTGAGAGTATCTTATTAGTTAGTTTTGAATCCATAGGATCCACTCCCATACATGTACCCCCTTTAGATTCAAGTTTGAGGCCATTTGGAGCTCTCTAGAGCAAGTTAGAATTGTGTCTTGTGTCCTACTTATTAGATCTTAAATTAGGACACCTCATATGTTTGGTTTAATGTCTAATAGATTTAATTGTGTTTTAATTTTGGTTTTAGACATGTTAGAGGATGGATTGATGTTAGTTAGGATGGTTAGAATGAGTTTCATTTGGATACCCGTGGTTAGATCTAAGTGGTTTAGTCTACATGTCATATTTTTAGCCTCAACTTGTCATTTTAGTGTCTCTTTATATAATGGACTATTTTGTATATATATAATTTGTATGTTAGATATATTTCATATATTTAGATGTGTGTGGATATGTTGTTAGTGGCATGCTTGTGTTAGAGGAGAGGGGAGTGTGGTTTGATGTGTCTTGAGTGGTGTGGAGAGTGAGATGTGTTTCTTTTGTCCAAACAACCCAAATTTGTCATAATATTCATCCACGTTTTTAGTAGCCATAGCAACTTAGAAATTTCATAACTTTTAGCTTAGAACTTCGATTAATCTCCCATTTTTTTAAAAGAACCATATCGAAGTTAACTTTCCAAATATATATATATATATATATATATATATATATATATATATATATATATATATATTAATAGGTAAAATACATTCTAGAACTTTCTGTAAAACTGTTTGAGTGTCAGCTGTTCGAAAGACGAATGCGTTTCGGTGTTTTCGCGATTCCGGGAGCTTCCGGACAAGAAAATGCGATCCGTTTGAAGTTTCGAAAACTAACACAAAGGGCTACGACATACTTTAATCCTAGAATTTAGTGAAGAACCAATTGGTACAGTATTGATTTTAAGTAGAAGAGTGACTATACGACATAGATATTTTGTGTAATCTATGAGCCTATATAGTATGGATACACTACAACAAAAAGACATTAATGACGCTTGATAAGTGGTTTTCATGACGTCTGATGTGGAAGCGTCATCAATATTCAGCAAGACTAGAATCTATGACGGTTTACATTAAAAACGTTATTGATAGTGCTCCAGTGATACGAGCGTCATAAAAAAAGCACGAAAATTTAAGTCGAAACCTCGACTCCCCCGCAATTCTCCTGCACTTAAGAAAATTTCTAAACCCTCTCTCTTTCTCCTTCTCCTCCCGCTCCCCAACTCTCCTCAGCCCACTCCCCGTTCCCCAACTTCCCTCAGCCCGCTCCCCGCTCCCCGCTCCCCAACTTCCCTCAGCCCGTTCCTCGCTCCCCTCGGTTACAGACTCTACCGCAGAGGGAAGGATGTCATCGGCGTAGCCTTCACCACCGGTTTGTCCTAAAATCTCGATCATTGCTTATTTTATGCCCTAAATTCAAAAATCTCCTAATTTTTGACAACCATACATGCATCCATCTCTCCAAAATTAGGATTCTAAATTTTAGGGTTTTCCGACGTCTCCGTCCACATCGGCGATGATCCGAAAAGGGCTGCATCATCGTTGACTTCCCTTGATTAAGTGAGTGATTTTGATTTGAATTTTTTCCCTAAAAAAAGATTTTGTTGGGAGTGTAATTTTTTCCCTAAAAATTAGGGTTCTTAATTTTTGATTTGGATTTTTTTCCTAAAAGGGTTCTTTGATTTTTTTTTCTGTTTGTTCTTGTTCAAGGGAGTGTAATTACATTTGGGGAGCCGAGTCCGAAGCCTCTCAACAGTCACAGCCGCGACCCGACGAGGTGCTGTGCGTGCCTGCGAGCCGAGTCCGAAGCCTCCCTTCAGATTCTGACACTAAATTCTGGGGTATAAATTCTAAACTCTTGATTGATTTCAGTTTCTGAGTTTATTTTGTTTGTCGATGATGTTGTTGGATCTCGATCCCTATATAAAAAGGGTTTCGATCGACTGATACGTGTTGGGTTCAATTTTGGCTTGACGATCCTACGATTGTCTTTGTTTGTGAAGCGCGAATGATCTTTAGATCATATTCGGTTCTTTACTTGCTGTTGGATCATTTTCGGTTTCGGGTTACGTAGCTGTGTAGGCCTTTAAAAAATGACAGTCACGCTGAGTTGATCAGAACAAGTCTAACAGTCACGCTGAGTTGATCAGGGCAAAGTCAAAAGTCACGCTCAGTTGATCCAGACAATATTTACAAATCACGCTGAGGGACAGCTCATCATTTAACAGAGAGTAATTATGACTGACAGCACAACAGTGTCAGTCAACACTCGAAGGATGTCTCTTCGTATGCCACGTATGCACAGAATTCGAGAGATTACAGCCGTCTATTGCATGATTTTCAAAATCTTCTTCAGCAAGACTCAACCTTCGTCATGTTGGCGTACTAAAAGAGTTTCTTGTCATTTAATGCGACTGACAAAAGCAATCACTGTCAGAGATTTTGTGTCAGTCGAGGCACGCCAAATCAAGATAGCTGGCAGTTCTATCTCAAGTCTGTATGTATTTATGAGATCTTTATCTCAAACATGCGTGGATTCTGAAGTTTTCTTCACCAAATCTGCGTGGATTCTGAAGCTTCTTGCCCCAAGTTTGCGTAGATTTTGAAGCTTTCTACACCGAGTTTGCGTGGATTTCGTCTTCAACAAGTCTGCGTAGATTTCATCAAATTGGAGTACGTGGCAGCCATGCCACTGATCTCTCGCCTGCGTGTCCTGTAACTTGCACACGACTCATGCATGATCGCCATGTGTCCAACAGTTACAGGCCACGTCCAGTAACTTCTCACAACCTTGCGTATGTTAAATCCTGCGTGATTTTCAACTAAGCACAGGCTGTGAAGACAGTTATCTTTTCAGTTTTATTTTTGACTCTATAAATAGAGTTCTTTTTTTCATTCATTGGACAGATACATAGTTATCTACTGTCAAAATTTTGAGAGCTTTTCTTCTTCGCATAGTCCAAGGGATAAAGTGATCGTCTTCTAGATCAGATTCCCACAGTTGTAATTTTCCCAGATACACAATAAATAAAGGAATTTATTTATGGAAAACAAATTGGCGACTCTGCTGGAGAAAACCATCTCCTCTTCTGAGATGGCAACAACTCAATGCGACACTTCATCAATCGGCTCGACGAAGAAGGTGATGACGATCAAATTCGATCAACTCGCCTATGAAGAAATACAGCGGGCTAAGAGTGGTAAGCCCACTACAGCCTCCATCATCACTGCCAAGTCGAAGGGACACTCTATCTATGTTCCTAAGAATCAGTTGGCAGCCAATGGTGAAGTCTCTGCCACAGTGTCTACTCCTAACACTGGCAAGAACTCTACTGCAAGCACACACACTCTTGTGCGCTCGAAGATGACAGCAATCAAAAGTCACGCTGACAGTACTGGCTCTTTAGCCAAATCTGTTCCAGTGTGCAATCTCACATCCAAAAATCACGCTGACAGTACTGGCTCTTTAGCCAAATCTGTTCCAGTGTGTGTTTCTAAAATTAAAAGTCACGCTGACAGTACTGGCTCTTTAGCCAAATCTGTTCCAGCGTGTATTTCCAAAGTTAAAAGTCACGCTGACAGCACTGGTTCTTTAGCCAAGTCTGTTCCAGCGTGTACTTCCAAAGTCAAAAGTCACGCTAACAGCATTGGTTCTTTAACCAAGCCTGTTTCAGCGTGTATTTCATCTAAGAAGAATAGCTCTTTAGCTATCTCTTCTTCTTTGCCAAGTTCCACTAGAACTGGGGATGGTCTTCCACACAAAGTCCCTTCGAAAAGGAATAACTCTTTAGTTGTTTCTTTTATTCCTGTAGTTTTTACTTCAGGAACAGCTTTGACTGACAGTTTTGTTAGTCAAAGAAAAGAAGATGGTCTTTTGACTACTCTTCCTTCTGGACATTCTCTGTCTCAAAACTTGAAAGAGTCTAAGAAGAAACATTCCTTAGTGTCTTCTTCTATGACTTCTTCAAATTGGGCACAGAATCTGTCCATAAAAGAGGGTCTGTTACCAACTCCTAATCAAAGGGATGGTTCAACTCTTCCTTCTCTGCAAATATCCAGATCAATGGAAGGAAAACTCCATATTTCCAAAACTAATGTGTTACCTCCAACTAATCTAAGAACAAAACTCAACACTTCTGGTGATAAGAAACCATACCAGTTGGAAACAAGGATAAGAGATCCAGATGCAGAGTATGCAAGAAACTATGTGGCTCATATTAATCATTCTCTATATAATCAAGAGCCATCAAAACCGGAAATATACTCCTCAATCTTCACAAACAGATTTACGAGAATATCTTCAACAGAAGAGAAGAAGTGATTCTGTGTCAAAGGACCATGCTGAATGTGACTTCTATCCAAGAGTCATAATTCAATGCAAATGTCAATCAATGGCTTATGACCATATTGATCATGAATGTGATTTCCAGCCAAGAGTCACAATGCAATGCAGATGTCAAACAAAACGACAATCTGTCTTCAATCGGATTCAGTGTGAACCTATGCCTGATGAAGATGAGCCTTTGTTTGCTTCTGTCAACATGACCTCTCGGGATACTGGGGGTAGAGCTGATAATCCAGATGGAGTATATAGAAACACCAGAGCAAGAGTCCTAGCTTCTAGTCAAAGAAATTTGATCTCTGAAGATGATTCTGAATTTCTGGGAGAATCTAACTTCCCATCTCTTCCTACTGGGGGTAGTTCTCCTATAAATGACTTTGATGCACGAAGCAGTGATTTAGAGCATACCACATCCACTAATTCATCAATAATCCCTCGTACAGTCACTACATATATGGTAGATGGGAATACTGAATTGAATAATGAACCTTCCTCTTCGGTGACTCCCCAAGATCAAAGGATTGCTTCTTTGGAACAGCAAATAAAGTCTATGGCTGATACTATGAAGTCGATGTATGAACTCATGACAGCTCAGATACAAAATCGACAGACTGTACCAGATGTCATACCAACTGACACTGATATAAGTCCAGTACAAGTTCCTCCAGCAGTACAATCCAATACTCCTGGACCAGCTCAACCAAATCCTAGTCTCTCTGGAGCTGGAGGTAGTGCTTACAATGCTGTTCCTCCTCCCACCTATTCTCTACAAGTTACAACTCCACAATCTTCCGAAGTTGTTAATGAAGAATTGAGGAATCTCAAAACTCAATTCGAAGCATTCAAACAGAAAGATGGTTTACAAAGGTTAGGCATCAAGCAACCTTATCCGATAGAATGGAAGCAAGTATCATATCCTCCTAAATACAAGCCTCCTACTATCTCATTCTATGATGGAACCACTTCTCCAAGTCAGTTTATTAATCACTTTGAAGTGATGACTGATCAATTGCAACCAAGCGACGCCCTCCTTACTCTGGTGTTTGTTGGATTTCTCAAGGGAACGGCTTATGAATGGTATAGAAGTCTTCCAGATGGGAGCATTACCTCATTTGCCGATTTCAAACAGATATTTCTTGAACGGTTCTATGAAGGGCTCAATGACATGACTATGTCTGCTCTTATTAGAATCAAGAAGAAAAATAATAAAACTACAGAAGAGTACATTGAACGGTTTCGAAGAGAAGCTCTGAAGATGCCTCTTGGAACTCCTGATGCTGTCACCATCGACACATGCAAATCAAACTTGTTACCTATCATCAGCATGTGGACAGGATCCACCCAATTCCAAGACTGGCCTTCTTTCATAGTTAGTGCCAAGGCTGCAAAAATTAGTGCTGAAACCTTCAAAGGTTTAGGAGTGCAGATGACTCCCAAAGAAACAGGTCAAGGTACTAACAATAAAAACAATGTTCGCAAAGGAAAAGAAACTCTTGAGGTTAATCTTCAGAGCAAAGATGCATCAACTGTTCCTACTTCTACAACTCAACAACCAAGAATACCTCGTCCCAAAGAAGAATACTCTTTCGATGATGACGATGTCCTTGGTATCTTTGAATGTCTGCTGAAAGGTAATAAAATATAATTACCTGAAATCAAGAAACCTGATGAAGCTGGTAAGACAGATCATCCCAAATACTGTCCATATCACAGAATGTTGGGTCACACAATTCGTACATGTTATGTACTGAAAGGAAAGATCCAAGAAATGATTAAATCTGGAGCTATCTCTCTTACTCCAAAAGAGAAGACCGTCACATCCAATGTCGTCTCTATACAATTCGGTGATTTCCCTCCTCAACTCCTTGAAAGTGGGATTGTTCCTATTCCCAAGGCAACTCTTGAAATAGTGAATATTCCTCCTCCACAATCTGAAGGATTAGTGCCAATCACTTTGGAAACTGGAGAAATCATGTGGATTCATCCTGATCTAGTGGCAAATTTTGAATCACCTTCTCCTCAAAAGACTACTTCTCGAAAGTCCAAGAAGGCTGGAAAGATTAAGTCATGTCATATGACGTCTCTTGGATCTACCTCCGACACAGAGCCAAAAGATAAAGAAGAAGCACTTGTTAGTGCTACTCGAACGGGGAAACCTTATCTAAAGGATTATTCCAAGAATCCTGAGGATACTCTTGGTATCCCTCCAGCTGATAAAGATGCTCCTAATGTTCCTCCTGAAGAAGAATCATCCACTGCACCTGTTCCTTCAACTACACCAGTTGAACCTATTCCTTCCAAGCCCACAGCTCTTGAGAAAGGCAAACAACAGGCTCGGTTTGATAAACCAATCAAGAAGTCCTCTCCTCTTGGGCTTCAGAAGCCTTACAACTTCGACATTCTAGCTCAACTTGCTAATACTCCAGCTAGAATGTCCCTCTTTGAACTTCTACGTCTTTCCAAAGAAACTCGGGAGATGTTAAGTGAAGCACTTCTTCAAGCAGACTCTTGTCTTGCACAATTGAAGAAGCCAGATGCAGAACCTGCCACTTGCTTATATTACAACAGTGTATTGGAGATTATCCCAAATATCACCTTTACACAAGATGACATGCTACTGGAGGATAATCGACATGATCGGCCTCTCTACTACACCGGTTATATCGATACGATGAAGATAGATCGTATCCTTATTGATCCAGGGTCTGCTATAAGCATAATGCCAAAGAGCCTATTGGATGAACTAAAAATCCCTCTTCACAAACTCTCCAAGACGGTTACTACTATCCTGGGATTCAATCAAAGCCGAAGCCTTTGGGAAAGATTCATCTGAAGCTTCAGATAGGCGATTTCAGATCCAAAGTCACTTTCTATGTGACTGAGATCGTGGGATCCTATAATCTTCTTCTTGGGAGGCCCTTTCTTCATAAAAATAATGTGGTGCCTTCTACTCTTCATCAGTATTTTAAGTACATTGATAGCAATGGAAGAGTACAAAAAGAAGTTGCTGATATAAATCCCTTCCATGGGGTTGAAGCTTATTTCAATGATTCCCGAATGTACAAAGAAGAGTATACAAGGGTCATACAAGCTATGGAGAAAGAGGATTCACAAAGTGAGACCTTAATAATTCCTGTTAATGGTCGAACTATTCAGCAACAATCTCTCAAACTCTCTGGAGAAGGTTCTTTCATCATTCCGGTGAATGGACGGATCTCTCCGTTACCTCAGTCGTCTGCTCAAGACACAATGATCATTCCTGTCAGTGGACGTACTACAGTTCCTGTATCTTCACAGGATACTCTGCTAATTCCAGTTGGAGGGCGGATTATTCTTCCATCTCAAGCTTCAAGGGAGCTCACCTCTTCTGAGCCATTTGTTATCGATCTTAATCGAAATAAAGCTTCTTCTCATTCTTCTTCTTCTTCCCCTTTAGTCATTGACTTGGCTAAGATCTCTAAGGCTCAGCCTTCTCCCAATGTAAATATTGCTGCTTTTATATTTAATAAAAAGTCTCCATCTTTGCAGTACGCTGATGTGTGTAATTATGTTCATAGTTATTTACATTTGTTAGATGACTTGAACACAATAACCATTGGAGTTGTACAGACTGTTCATACAGATGTATCCCTAGAACCTGTACAATCTTCATACTTTCTAGTTCCCAGCAGAAAGCCAGGAGACATTCCAATATTCTTCTACAAAGGACCTCAAAGTCCTTCTGATTTAGAAGATGATGACAGAAATGATGATACTGGAAGATTACAACTACGTCGTTATAGTCAGCAATCTAAAGACATCATCAAAAATATGGGCTACGACTTCAGGGCTGGCCTCAATAGTGGAAAAGGAAGAAAAATGCCTGTTCGTATTCCTCCTCTGAAATATGGAAGGGCAAAATACGGATTGGGCTATATAGCTCCTACTCCTTTTATCAATATTATTCATGAAGATCCCGAGTCTGATGAAGATAAGAGATCTGATTCTTCCAGTACCACTTCTTGGGATTCCAATACGAGTATCGGTGACTTCCACTGCAACCTTCTGTCTTCCAATATGGTTTCTATTGACCATTCTGAAGAAAGTGATGAAGACGAAGAAGAGTTTGAAATCTCACCTGAATCAGAACAATGGGCCCAAAGATTAGATAATCAATGGGAGTTCCGTTTCGAGCAAAAAGAACCTCCGACTGAAGACAAACTTGTTCAAATAGATGTTGGTGAAGAGGGATCTCCCAAACCAATATTCATCAGTGAAAGTCTTTCAGAAACTGATAAGCAAGACATGATCAAACTCATTCGTGATTACATCGACGTCTTCGCTTGGAGTTATGAAGATATGCCAGGGCTTGATCCCCAAATTGCAACTCACAAGCTCAATATCTTGCCGAATGCTAAACCGGTCAAACAACAACAGCGACGATTTCGTCCAGACATTATGGATGCAATTGAAGCTGAAGTTAATAAACTCATAGCCTCCGGGTTTATTAGAGAGGAACAACATCCCGATTGGGTAGCTAACATAGTTTCTGTCCTTAAAAAGACCGGCAAGATCAGAGTATGCATAGACTTCCGCGATCTCAATGCGGCATATCCTAAAGATGAATTCCCTCTACCAATCACTGATGTCATGATCGATAATACCTGTAGATTTGAACGAATGTCATTCATGGACGGGTATTCTGGGTACAATCAGATTAAAATGTTTCCAGACGACGAAAAGCACACTTCTTTCAGAACGCCGATTGGTACATACTGTTATACAGTTATGCCATTCGGTCTCAAGAATGCAGGAGCATCTTATCAACGAGCCATGAGCACTATATTCCGTGAACATCTGCAGAAAACAGTCGAATGCTACGTTGATGATATTGCAGTCAAAAGTCGACAAAAGGTGGATCATATCCAAGATTTGAAGACTATTTTTGATCTAATGCGTAAGCATCAATTAAAGATGAACCCTACTAAGTCCTTCTTAGACGTCTCTAGTGGTAAATTTCTCGGCTTCGTCATTACCTCTAAAGGTATACACGTGGATCCCGAGAAGATCAAAGCCATCCAAAAGATGCGTCCTCCACGCACCTTAAAAGAGCTACGAGGATTTCAAGGAAGGATCGCTTATATCAGGAGATTCATCTCTAATTTATCAGGACGCTGCAGACCATTCAACAAACTTATGAAGAAAGGTGTTTCTTTTGTCTGGAATGATGAATGTCAGAAAGCATTCGATGATATAAAACAATATCTGATGAGCCCTCTAGTATTGGTACCTCCCGTTTCAGGAATTCTATTTCTCCTATATACTCGAGCAATGAGTCATTCATTGGGTGCATTACTCGCTCAAAAGAATCAAAATGGTCATGAACAAGCCATTTATTATCTCAGTCGTACTATGACCGGAGCTGAACCTCGTTATTCATTGGTCGAAAAAGAATATCTAGCCTTGATGTTCGCTGTTCAAAAGACACGACATTATATTATTGGCCAGACTATTCATGTCATCTCCAGGATCAATCCTATACGGATCATGATGAAGAAACCCAGTGTTTTGAATTCTCGATTGGCTAATTGGGGAATCCTACTTGCTCAGTATGACATGTATTATGTTCCTCAGAAGTCAGTCAAAGGACAAGCTTTAGCTGATTTTCTAGCTGCTCATTCAATTCCAGAAGATTCAAAACTCTATGACGAAATTCCAGATGAAGTCCTAGATTCAAACCAAATTGTTGAAGAAGATCCTACTTGGCGTCTATTCTTTGATGGAGCTTCAAGAATAGGTCCTAATGGTGATATTGTCGCTGGAGTTGGAATCGTTCTTGTATCGCCAGAAGGTCTTGCTATCCAAAGAGCTTATTCTCTCGATCAACCATGTTCAAACAATGTAGCTGAGTACAATGCATTACTCATTGGTCTTCAACTCGCCAAACATCTGAATATTCAATATTTGGAGGCATATGGAGATTCTAAACTCATTGTCAATCAGATAAGGGGTACTTATGAAGTTCGCCATCAAGATCTGGTTCCTTATCATAGATCAGCTATATCTATGGCTTCTTCGTTTGAAGAATTCTTCATTGAACATGTTAGGCGAGCATGTAACATAAAAGCTGATGCTCTAGCTAATCTTGCAGTTGTGTTGGCTATTCCGATCAGACGACAACAAATGATTATTGTTCGTAATCGAGAATTATTTCATCTTGAAAATAACCTAACTCTAGGGCTTCCAATTGACATTGAAGAATCAACATCTCATGACGTCAACACAACAAGAGGATTTGGATTCAGTCGTAAATCGATGTCGTCTTCATCTGATTCCAGCATAGAATTCATCTTCAGTAATTCGGCCGAGAATCAAAATACGGATAAAGATTGGAGACTTCCTTTCTTAGATTTCGTATTGTATGATATTCTTCCGGATGATCCGAGTGAGGCAGCATCTATCAGACGACGATCACTCAGATTCTACTATAATCATACAACAAAGATCTTATATCGTCGAGCTTATGATAGTTTACTTCTTCGATGTGTTGCCGGTGACGAGGCTCAACAAATTATTCGTGAAGCACATGATGGAATTTGTGGAGCGCATCAGCCTGGACCAAAACTTCAAGACCGTATTCGACGTATGGATTATTATTGGCCCACTATGGTATCAGACGCCATCAAATATGCAAAGAAGTATAAAGCTTGTCAAATTCATGCGAATTTTATTCATCAACCTTCGGAATTTCTACATCCGACGACAGCATCATGGCCCTTCGAAGCTTGGGGCATGGACATTATCGGCCCGATTAATCCGCCGTCATCCAAGGGTCATCGGTTTATTCTTGCAATAACCGATTACTTCTCCAAATGGGCCGAAGCCATTTCTTTGTCTGAAGTTAAGACGTCCAATGTCATCAGCTTTATTAAGCACCATGTCATCTACAGATTTGGTGTTCCTCGACGCATTATTCATGATAACAGACCACAGTTCGTCAGTCAGAAGTTTACTCGATTCTGTGACGATCACCGGATCAACAATGTGTCTTCTACCGCGTATAATCCGGCAGCTAACGGATTAGCAGAAGCTTTCAACAAGACCATCATCAAACTCCTAAAGAAGTTTGTCTCTACTAACAAACGTAATTGGAGTGAGAAGCTCGGTGAATGTTTGTGGGCTTATCGCACTACAGTTCGTAATGCTACTAAATGTACACCCTTCTCTTTGGTGTATGGTTGCGAAGCTGTTCTTCCATTAGAGATTCAAATTCCTTCTTTAAGGATAGCAATCGCTAATGAACTCACTGCAGAAAATAATGATCGTCTTCGACTTCAAGAATTAGAAGCTCTGGATGAAAAGCGATTATCTGCTCAACAGAATATTGAATTCTATCAAGCTAGAATCTCAAGAGCTTTTAATAAGAAAGTCAGAGTTCGATCGTATCAAAAAGGAGAACTTGTTCTAACAGTCAGACATCCTATGACTATGACTCATATGAGCAAGGGCAAATTTGATGCAAAGTGGGAAGGACCCTATATTGTGAACAGAATTTTCTCAAATGGAGCTTATCAACTCTCAGAATTGGATGGTTAAAAAGTTTTAATGCCTATTAATGGCAAATTCCTTAAAAAGTACTATGTATAAATGTAAATGCTTGTAATCATCAGACAAATTCATGTTTAAAAAATAAAATTTTTATTTTATTTTAATCATGAATGATGGTACATGATATTAAGGAAGATCATTATCATCCTTTTCTACATTTGGACGTGGTCCACTATCATCCTTTTCGAAGACGTAATCAGCAAAAGAGCCGAGGATCTCCTTGCTGGAACTTACGAGGAACTTGCAAGCGGCCATCCTCATGGCTTCTTCTTCTTCAGTCCTTCCTGGTTCAAGCAGAAAGTCCAAAATGTCCCTTGGTGGCTTGGGTGCAGATGAACCTTCGCCTGCTTCTGCCTTCTTGGATTGAACTGGATCTACAGGATATTCTTCAGTGCCTTTCTGAACCTTCATGGCGATTTCAGCCTTATTGGATGCTTCTTCAGACGACATTTTTATGTTTGAAAGAAGAAGCGTTCGTTCTTGTCAGATTTCTGCTATATTTATAGGCAGAAGTTCCTCAAATAATGAAGCGTCACATTCATCCGACAATTCATACATTCATTAATACTTGACGGTTCATTCGTTCATTTATTACATTCATTCGACAGTTCATCCGTTTATTATTTCCTAAACGGTTCGTCCGTTCATAATCTTCTATCAATTTATTAAGTGGGGATTCGTTATTGATCACGTTTTCATAACCTCTGAATCAATTCCGAATCTTCTTGCTCATTTGTCATTTTTGACCTCTGTATAGAAATCAATCTATTTTCTTTTGAGTTCCTACATATTATCACGTCCATAATACCTATGATAATATCATAGACTCTAAAACAGAAAAGAAGATTTCATTATCTATCATGTCCACGATTCATCCACAAATACAAATCTTTGAGCATAGAAGAATTATCATTTCCATTCTCATTTCACCACAAAAAGTCTATTACATTTTCTTAGACTTTCATACAAATCATAATGGAAATCTATTACAAATCTTGGATTTTCATTTTATGTACAATGGAGATCTACTTCTTCTTGGATCTTCTCTGGCGGTCTCGTTGTTTGTGGCAATTCCTGGGTGTCCAGCAGGAATCAAACTCTGGTCTTATCTCTCAGACGAGAGGAGAACCACAGAGTAGGGAAACACGAAGGCGTGTTGCTGTCAATACAACTGGTGGATTGGGGGTAACCTCTCAAGGAAGACAGGAATGTATCCAAACCTTGGGATACAATTCCTAGTTCTGCCGTGAAAGGAACTCTACTACCCGATTTCTCGGGGTAGAGTTGACTCCACCATCCAACTCTCGTGTATAAAGGCTCTTCCTACCATCTGAGGAAGACCCTTCTATCCCACGAAGAGTTCTGAGTTGTCTGATGTACGCGTCAAAAGCGTATGAGCTCCCTGATATAGGTGTCAGCAGGATATTCTCCACAGCATCTACATCACCAATGCCAGTTCTGAAGAAAATTTTCAACCGAGCTTCTGCAGAGAACAGCAAGGAAAAAAGAATTAATCAACAGAAATATCATTTGGCACGCATTGGCTAGTCAAGCGTGTATTTTTCAGTCAGAAACATAAAAGCCTATCTTCAACAGCAACAAAAATGGTATGCGGACTTACCATCAAGTTTGGTACTAAGGATTGGCAAACCCATGTTTGATACAGTACGCAGAAATCGAACATTAGAAAGCATTGCTTTCCTGTTTGAGAATGAAATCTCCCAAAAATTTCATTCTCAGAGAAGAAGAAGAAGAATGGGAGATGAATATCTTTGAAACTCAGCTATCTATTTAAAGGACAAAGTACAAGCTTATTCTTGGAAAAGATCCGCGTGAATAGCGCTCGTAAACCATGGAATGAATGACATGTGTGTTTTGGAAGACAGCGCAACATTGGAAACAGTCAAAGAGTGCTAATTAACATTCTTCATTAATGCACGCTGTTCAAACACAAAAGTTGTATTACATTCTTCAAGACAGGCACTGATGGCCTTACAAAAGACAAAAGAAGAAGTGCAATATTTTCAAAAGAAGACAAAAGCATAAAAGACACGCTCTATTTTACAGAGCGGCTGAGCTTAGTGCCCAATTCTTCTACACTCTTAACCCCCATGCGGTGTAACAGAGCCTTCAATATTTCACGCTGCTCTGCAAAGCTGCGTCCATCAGAAAAAGACGAGCCATCCAAGCCAAAATAGCTCAAGAAATTCTTGGCTAATTGCATGGGATCGTCTTTGAACTCGAAAACCAGAGGCTCCGGTTCTTTACCCTCAAAAGTGGGATCACCATGGGAACAAAAGCCCAACTTGCGTGCTTCTTCCTCAGCTTTCTCCTTTGGTGTTATGTTGACGTAAGATGATGATTAAATGAATCCTCTCCCTGTTTATATAACAGAGCTCGCCGGCGGTTCATATTCCACCATAAACTGGATACAATCAGTTACGGAAAATGAAGAGTCATCATGACATTTAATAAGTTCATGTGGATGTTTTTAAAGAACTTCGAAGTCTTTCCGACTTCCGAAAAATTTGAAGTCATCTCAGCGTGACTAAGTTCATTTTATCATCTTATTTTTTTCAAAGTATTTCGAAAAATTTTGAAGTCTTTTTCAATTTTCGAAAACTTTGAAGGGGGTCTTGTAGGCCTTTAAAAAATGACAGTCACGCTGAGTTGATCAGAACAAGTCTAACAGTCACGCTGAGTTGATCAGGGCAAAGTCAAAAGTCACGCTCAGTTGATCCAGACAATATTTACAAATCACGCTGAGGGACAGCTCATCATTTAACAGAGAGTAATTATGACTGACAGCACAACAGTCGAAGGATGTCTCTTCGTATGCCACGTATGCACAGAATTCGAGAGATCACAGCCGTCTATTGCGTGATTTTCGAAATCTTCTTCAGCAAGACTCAACCTTCGTCATGTTGGCGTACTAAAAGAGTTTCTTGTCATTTAATGCGACTGACAAAAGCAATCACTGTCAGAGATTTTGTATCAGTCGAGGCACGCCAAATCAAGACAGCTGGCAGTTCTATCTCAAGTCTGCGTGTATTTGTGAGATCTTCATCTCAAACATGCGTGGATTCTGAAGTTTTCTTCACCAAATCTGCGTGGATTCTGAAGCTTCTTGCCCCAAGTTTGCGTGAATTTTGAAGCTTTATACACCGAGTTTGTGTGGATTTTGTCTTCAACAAGTCTGTGTAGATTTCATCAAATTGGAGTACGTGGCAGCCATGCCACTGTTCTATCGCCTGCGTGTCCTGTAACTTGCACACGACTCATGCATGATCGCAATGTGTCCAACAGTTATAGGCCACGTCCAGTAACTTCTCACAACCTTGCGTATGTTAAATCCTGCGTGATTTTCAACTAAGCACAGGCTGTGAAGACAGTTATCTTTTCAGTTTTATTTTTGACTCTATAAATAGAGTTGTTTTTCTCATTCATTGGACAGATACATAGTTATCTACTGTCAAAATTTTGAGAGCTTTTCTTCTTCGCATAGTCCAAGGGATAAAGTGATCGTCTTCTAGATCAGATTCCTACAGTTGTAATTTTCCCAGATACACAATAAATAAAGGAATTTATTTATGGAAAACAAGCTGCTGTTGGAATTATTTGTGATGCATGTATTATTGGTTTGGGTTTCTTGCATAAATTGTTGCTTAGGTTCTCCTTCCTATACTTGCTGTGGGATATTGGTTTTGGTTTTTCTTATTATACATGTTGGGTTGGAAAAGATTTCTTTGCTGTAGGAGATGTTTTGCTATTTGGATTAAAATTATTGGTTGGGTATCTATTATGCATGATAGGTTTAACTTGGTACTGTGGGTGTTTTTGTTGGGAGATTTTTGATATAAATCACATACAGGTATATATTAGTTGGGAGTATTTCTATTTCGGGATTGACATCTCCATTAACATGCATGCGTCGTTGATTTTGGGACTACGTCCACTATGCCATGCCTGGATGTTTTACTTTATTTGTCGGCTTCAGTTTTTATTAGAGTACTCTGATATTCTTGGTGTTGGTCGTTCGACCAAATGAACCAAAGCATTGCAGATCGTATCGGATACACTGGCTCCGTGTCGGGACGTGTCCTATACGTGTTATGGTACGCTAGTACAGCAGATGATGATTGATCCTTATCTGAGACATCTTATATATCTCATTTCGTTTCTTGTCGTTAGTCGTAGTTTGTATGTTGGTATTGTTGGGTTGTTCATTCTGGGTGCAGATACGCTCGTGTTTGTACGAGTCGATACTGGACACGATGTGAGGATACCTTCGTGTCGATGATGTAGCCTCTCCACAGTTGCAGCCGTGACCCGGCGAGATGCTGTGCGTGCCTGCGAGCCGAGTCCGAAGGCTCCCTTCGGATTTTGACACCAAATTCTGGGGTATAAATTCTAAACTCTTGATTGATTTCAGTTTTTGGGTTTATTTTATTTGTCGATGATGTTGTTGGATCTCGATCCCTACATAAAAAGGGTTTCGATCGACTGATATGTGTTGGGTTCGATTTTTGCTTGACGATCCTATGATTGTCTTTGTTTGTGAAGCGGGAATGATCTTTAGATCTTGTTCGGTTCTTTACTTGCTGTTGGATCATTTTCGGTTTCGGGTTACCTAGCTGCTGTTGGAATTATTTGTGATGCATGCATTGTTGGTTGGGTTTCTTGTATAAATTGTTGCTTGGGGTCTCCTTCCTATACTTGTTGTGGGATGTTGGTTTAGGTTTTCCCTATTATACATGTTGGGTTGGGAAAAATTTTTTTGCTGTAGGAGATGTTTTGCTATTTGGATTAAAATTGTTGGTTGGGTATCTATTATGCATGATGGGTTTAACTTGGTACTGTGGGTGTTTTTGTTGGGAGCTTTTCATTATAAATCACATACGGGTATATATTAGTTGGGAGTATTTCTATTTCGGGAATGACATCTCCATTAGCATGCCTGCATCGTTGATTTTGGGACTACGTCCACTATGCCATGCCTAGATGTTTTGCTTTATTTGTCGGTATCGGTTTTTATTAGAGTACTCTGATACTCTCGGTTTTTCGATATAAATCACAGACTCTAAAATTGACAGACTCTAAAATATAGGGCTTTGCTTTTTTTTTTTCAGGGCTTTGCTATACGTACATGTGCTATGGACAGTCTTCATGTGACCAAGTTGAAGCGTTATAAGTGTGCTTCTTCGCTACAGTATCTGTGAGATTTTTGATGTCGATAGTTTTGATGTAGCTAAAGTGTACTCTATATTGGATACTCTATATATTTTGAGAAGATGTATATAATAAAATGGAGAAATGTAGAATGGTAGCTAAAATACTCTATTTTGAGACAATGAAATGGAGAATGGTACTTTATATTACATTTCAATGCTTTGTTGTGAATATGGTTCAAAGTGGTTGTTTTCGAATTGAATTGAGCAGTGTTTGGAATGTATAACATGCAGTATAGAGTGTTATAAATGTGATACAACGACCATATACAACGATTTTTAATAACTATCCATAACGCTTTGAAAATAAAACGTAGCAGAAATTAAACCTATTAATGACGGTTTTGGATGAATTATCTATAACGCTTTTAAAAATATTTATAACACCCGATTTCATAACGCTTGGACTGAGAAAAAAAAGCGTCATGGTTTACAATTAATAACGCTTTTTAGCCATCATTAAAAGGTATTTTTGTTGTAGTGATATTAAATGAATGTAGAGTATGTAATGCATGATATGTCAGATGAATGAAATGATATATATATATGATATGTATCCTCTTTACATTAATGTATATATATGGTTGAATGCAAGCATGTAGGAATGCAATTAATGTAATGTATGTAAGCAATGCATAAATGCATGAATGAAAGAATGATAGATATGAATGCAAGGTATACATGTAATGATAGATATGAATGCATAATGTATACATAATATAATGCAATAAATAATGATAGAATATTTGGTAATGTAGAATATATGATGCAAGCAAGTATATGTCCACTGTTTTTTCTTTTTCTTACATTTTTCCTTCCCTTTCTATTTCAGTTTTTCTCCTTTTTTCCTTCTTCTATTTATACATGTTGTATATAATGTATATAATGTATAGATGCATGTAAGTATATAATATGCATGAATGACATATATGTAATAAAAATATGTATATGTATGCAACTTAATGATATGTGAATGAATATAATGCATGAACTGAAGTATGCATGTATATGGGATATGAATGAATGGTATGCAAGTATCTATGTATTCAATAATGAATGTAATGAATATGCATGTATGTATTGTACCTATATTGTATATAGGCCTAGAGTGGTTTACCCTATATGACTTGTTGGTTAGACTTGTAGTTTGACTAGAGTTGACCTAGTTTGACTAGAGTGTTGACCAGAGTTGACCTAGATTGGCTTAGAATCATGTAGAGTGTATTATAGACTTTATTTACCTTATTTTAGATACATCATAACCTGTATTGCTTTATTTAGGACTTTGTGACTCAGGTTCAGACATCTATTTTCATCAATTGTATAGGGTATCAGGCGAGTACATTCTCTAATAGTTCTTTCATTTACTTGTCGATTTCTGTATTCAGTTCTAGTTAGTTTATTTGATTCTCAGTTACCAGTACGGGTTGATATTTTTGGATCCATTACATGCGACACACTTACCTTACTTGTCTAGCCTCTATGACAAGAATCGTGACTAGAACCTTACAAGAATTATCTACAAGAATCACTTACAAGCATCATTATGTTCTGGCTGGACTTGTCCTCTATTTACGTGTCGGATTATGGATTTTACTTGTACTTATCGGGCGAAGAAATATTTGAGTAGACATGTAGACATTCCTGAATACAAGCAACACCTCCCTGTGAATTATACAAGAACGATAGCCATCTCTCACCTGATCAGTGTACGATGTGCCGGATTACCCCTAGTCGTTTATATGTCGATCTCAATATTTTAAAACACACTTGGGTATTATCTAGATTCATACTCGAATCATACAAGAATCATTGAAAAGAATTACCTTACAAGAATTATTGACAAGAATTATCTTACTCGACTCATGGATTAGAATCACTTACTGGACTCATCTCGTACTAGAATCACACTTGTCTTACATTGTACTGTCTGGACTTATATCATCATTACTCTAGTTCAGCTAGTTTTACATTACAGTCTTCATTGCCATGTTCTTCTATTTTTCTCAGCTTTACTTTTCTTGTTCTAACTATAGTTCTATTTTCATTAACTATCTAAACTGCTTGTTCATTAATATAACTGTCTATAACTGCTTTATAGTCTTTGTCATTTACTTGGAATTTTTAGATGATTTTGTCTCGTTCCTGTCCTGACTGGACCTGTTAAAAATATTACAGATGGTTGCCGTGAGGACACTTGCCCTACTTGCTTGGAATCCGGAGACGGTATAGCTACCTTTGGCCCCGATACTCAGGAGTGATCGGGAGATTAGTTTAGTAGACTTGCATTAGACTTTCATTTGAACTTGTATTATAATGAGTTGCGATCTCGACTTTGTTTTGAGATTGTTTGAGATATTATTATTTTAGTAGTTTATATCAGTTGTTGGAGTTTGGAGTTAGTATAGCTTTGTGAATCTGTGTTATCTTATCGTGCTTAGACTGTGATTGAGCATTATCATATCTTATACTTGTCCTCCGTTCGGAGTTGAGTTTTGACAAGTACACTATATAATTGCATGAGTTGTTGTTTAGATAGTAACCTTGTACAACGTTCTACTGCCGATTCTGCATGTAGGCTGGGCGCTGTTACGTACTGTGCCCTTACACAGGTTACGGGTCATGACACGTTTTTAGCGGTGGCCCATGCAGGTCGAGAGTCCGTATTATGCAATGTTATGGTAGTGCAACGATTGTACTACTGCGCGCCTGCGATAGGAACTAAGGAATAGGCTTTAGCAGAGAGGTTATACCCCAGAGGGGCAGGGCTTTTGTGCTGACAGTCAATTAGACCGACGCTATGGGTGACGGGTTAGCAGGTCTGTCTTTTCTGTTCTTCTTTCCATCTTGTTGTGTGATTCCATTAGTACCTGTCAGGATGTTTTGTGCTGTGATAGATAGTATAGTGACCCTGATCAAGACCGTGATATCACGACCAGTAGGACCACAATTTGTATATTTTAGATATAGTTTTCTTGACCTTGATTGTTGGGGATTTAACCTAGAAGGACTCTGACCATTTTAATTTCGAGGATGAAATTTTTCTAAGAATGGTAGATTTGTAACCACCACTTTTGTAAAATGAGGGTAATTTTGAACTTTTGTAAAATTGATTATTTAATAATAGGTTTAAGTCATGTTATTAATTTATTGGTAAATTTTGATTATTTTAATAATATTTAAATTGATGTATTATGATTTTGGTCATTTTTCATATTTTAATATTTTGGGAATTTTTATATTTTAATATTGATTTTATAGGATTTGTTTAGTCGGGTTTGAGTTTCGTTTCGTTTCAACTTGTGTAGTGACCCGGGTAGCTTAGACTCTAGACGGGACCCCAAGATTAGTTAGTCATGGTCCACAAATTCTACTAATTAAGTTAGTAAGTTTAGACTAATCCCACTTGTTAGATTGGTTAAGTTAGAGGCTTAAACTTAACCCTTTTGATCCCAAACTTGAACCGGGCTTTCCCCCAAGGCCCAAATAGGGTTTAATAGCAGCCACTATAGGTAGGTTAGCCTCCCTTCCTTTCATTTCATTTCATCTTGCCTCTTTTCCTTCACAAAGTGTTCTTCCCCAAATTAGAGAGCTTCCCTCTTTGATTTGATCTACAAATCTCTTCATTCCTCCACCAAAACTTCTATCCAACCTTCTCATACTATCAAGAAAGGGTGCTAGTGTCACTCCCCGTTCCCAGAATGCGTAGTCTTATTCATGTATAACTCATGTGTATTTATTTTAGTATTTATCATGTATTATCCTGTATTTAAATTCCTTTAATTCATGTTAATTAAGTTTCTGTTAATTAATTATCTGCATTTTATTTTCTGCACTTTATTTTTCTGCAATTCTATTATCTGCTCTTTAGATTTTCATGTTAATTAATTAGCTGCTCTTTAATTTTCATGCTAATTAATTCCTGCAATTTTATTTTTGCATTTCTTTCTGTAATTTTATTACCTGCATTTTAATTCCTGCTTTAGTTTTACTTTCGGGTTAGCCTTGTTGGACCCGGCCCAACTCCCACCTACCACCACCTTTTATTTAAAGCCACCCTCTCCCTTCTCTCTCCTCATTCACTCCTTCTTCACCATTACTTCTTCTTCTTCCTTTTATTACTCTCTCCACCTACCAACTAGGCAAGTACATCTTGCTCTACATGAGGACCATATTTTATGGTTCAATATTCTTCCTCTCATGATTCTAAGAGAGTTTAGTACTTAGTATTTTTGATTTCATTGGTTCATTTCTTGTAGATCTAAGTTATTATATTTTCGGTTGTCTATGGGTTTTGATCTAGCAAACTCCTTTGTTCTCAAGATTTGATGGTTCCATGTTGTAGAGCAGTTTATCCTACCCAATTTTGACCTTTGGAAAGTTGGATTCGGACTTATTTTGACCAAGTTATGGACTTTTGAAGCTTTGGGGTACAACCATGGAGTTCTTGCTATTTGGAGAAGACAGTGTGCAGTGTATGCTAGCTTTTAGCTGCGTCGCTGAGCTGTGCGCGCTCTTTAGCGCAGCATGGAGTCCATACGCTGCCTTTTTAGGAAGCGTGTGTCTTGCATACGCTACCTTTTGGAAGCGTGTGTCGTATGGAGTCCATACGCTGCCTTTTGGGAGCGTATGACTTGCATACGCTGACTTGAATGGTCAGGAGTCGTATGAAGTTCATACGCTGCCTTTTGGGAGCGTATGACTTGCATACACTGACTTGAATGGTCAGGAGTCGTATGAAGTTCATACGCTGCCTTTTGGGAGCGTATGACTTGTATACGCTGACTTGGATGGTCAGGAGTCGTATGGAGTTCATACGCTGCCTTTTGGAAGCGTATGACTTCCATACGCTAGCTTGACCTAGGCGTACGCTGGCTTGAGCGTAGCTTGACCTGAGCATACGCTGGCATGAGCGTAGGCTGACATGAGAGTAGCCTGCTTACCCTGGATCTTCTATAGCCCTGTATATTGATATCTTATTAGATGTTTAACGTCCATTTTATATCCTTACGCCTTTTTGCATAAACTTGATATAATCATGACATGTTAATATTTCTGTTAAATATAGATTGTTACGTGAGATGTACCATGTGTCGTGAATTGAGTTATAGATACCCCGATTGACTGGAATTAAACCCTGAGAGTCGTAGACTCGACTCCACTGAATGCTAATTGACTTTCATGCCTTGTCACCATTGATAATAATGGTTATCTTGACTAAATTAATCATGCGTTCCTGGTCGGAACTAAGAGACTGGCTAGTCGTCTTATTGACTTGAATGAATGAGACACGTTCATGTTATGAACTATTGTACTCGACTGGCTGATCCCGAATATTGACATACATGCACATGCAGGCTTCAATCTATTTATTTATTTATTTATTTAGTTATTTTTCTACAAAAGAAGCATGTGTACTTTATGGTCAAGGCATGATTACCGTGGATAGATTTGATTGTTGTATTACGCTATGTAAGACCTGCAACCTAACCGCACTGGTATCGTTGTAGAGTTGTGCATATCGTACCCCGTACGAAAGTACTCATTTGAATGACCATGATCCACGGTATGGGATTTCACTCAACGTAGAGACTATTAAGTTAAATAAAATAATGATGGCATGGAGAGAATGGATTCCCGAGTTCTTACATGGCAGTCCCCTTGGGACAAGTAATACCCGACGGGCCGGCTGGTTCCCACAGATACTGTAAATCTACCACACAGGCAGGGAACAGTATCTGCTTTTATTATTATTGTATATTGTATATCGACGGGCGTCCTGCTAGGACTCGTCTAATTCATGCATGGGCCAATTGATCGACTGGATAGACTAGCCTTGCTTGCACATAGTAAGAACTGAGGAATCCCTAATTGCATTATTCCAGGATAACTTGGGACTCATAATAGCAAGCCGTAGGAGTTGATTGGCCGTTCAAGATGATTTGTTTGTGCACTGTACTCTGTTACCTAACTGGGATGATCAGAATGTCAGGACATGACGGGCCAACTTCTGTCCTTGTTTGGTTGGGAGGTTGGTTCGAAGTGTCTTGATGTGATGTGAGTTCTAGTAGCAAGCAGAGATCTATTATTATATTCTCTTACTTACTGGTTTTAGTTCTTATGTTGTGCTCCCTTGTGGTACTTGCTATTAGAGGTCTAACCTCTCTGGTTTTGTATGGCCAGATTTAGAGCCAGTTCCCGAGGACTCAGCGTACTTCCACCTCCAGGATGGTCAATACTAGAGGAATGATCGCAGGAGGCCTCGAGTGGGTTCCTTAACTTCACCACTCGTTTTGTTATCTACTTTATACCTTGCCGTTTGGCACCGACATGTTAGTCGGATTGTCTTGTACTTACTTTTGCATAATTGTAATTAAGTCAGACTGCAGCTGATAACAATTGTGTATACTTACTACATCATCTGGCTGTATTTTGTAAAGCCAGATCTCAAGAACATTTTTGACTGAGCGTTTGGGACGCCTTACTGCTTTACCTTACATGTTCTATATTTCTGTTTCTTGTTTGAATGATTGAGACAATAGATGTGTAATGACCATAGTAAGACTTTTATGTAGTATGCACTCCCTCGTCTGGTTAGACAGCATTGATCGTATTATACGGTATTTATCTACCCGTAATACGTAGCTGGCTGAGTCACTCCCTCGCTCTCCAGTATTCTGGTTCTGGGGCGTGACAAGGTTTTAGTGGTGGACCATGCAGGTCTGATTTCAGACTTGTGGGGTGTTTTGTTTAATAGGATGTCTCAATCACATGTGTTCCCCCTTGATCTCATGATTCGTTGTTCTCAACCCTTGCTTAACATTCCGGTATCCTTTGACTTCATTGATCCTTCATGTCCGGTCGTTTGATTGTTCTCTTGTCCCTTTCCTTAGGGGCACTTCGTCCGCATCGGTCAGAGCTGGACAGCAACAACATGGACAGCAACATGGACAACCTGACCCTGTTGGTCAGCAACAAGAGCCGGTACTAACTCAGGAGGCTACTCAGGAAGAAGTGATCGTAGAAGCAACAGCTGGATCGCAGTATCCGGATGTTCCACCACCACCAATAGTTCCACCTATCCAAGTGGACACACCAGCCCTTCTGGAGATCATGAGAGGAATGATGGCTACTCAGCAACACCAGATGTTGGCCCAGCAATGCATGTACACTCAGTTACAAGAGCAGAATGTGTTGCTCAACCAAGGATTGCAGACGGCTTTGGAAAGAGGAGTGAGGACAGATTCAGGAGCGTCAACCCGGTTTTGTAAGTATAACCCCCGCCGTTTCGAGGGCACGGAGGATGCCATCTCAGCAGATGCATGGCTTAAGGATATTGAGGCTATTCTGACAGCCGCTAAGGTACCGGCAGAAGAACGTGTGGATCTAGTAAAGTTGTTACTTCAAGATCTCGTACGTGATTGGTGGGAAGCAGAGGAAGTAGGCATCAGACGTCCTGTTGCTGGGGACGATTTTACTCCAAGGTTCAAGACGAAGTACTATGGAGTTGTGGCACAGTTTAAGCTACAACAGAAGTTTATCAGCCTCAGGCAGGCTGGCAAGACGGTAGATGCTTATGCAGCGGAGTTCTGCAGATTGAGTAGATTTGCCCCAGAGATGGTAGCGACGGAGCGCCAGAGGGCTATGAGGTTTCAGCAAGGGTTTCATCTTGAGCTCTTGCAATTGATAGAAGGGCACAATTACCAGACTTTTGATGAGATATTGACGGCGACTCGAAGGCATGAGATCACCATTCAGAGGCTTGCGGCAAGGACTGGGGGTCAGAAGAGATCCCACAGTCAGATTGAAGGAGGAGGAGGAGCAGCGCCCCGAACAACAGCACCATTCCCTGGCATTCGTATCCACGATGTGGCGATGCGAGGGCCAGCACCACCACCCAGGCAGCAGCAACAGCAACAGAGGAAGAACCAGCAACCCCCAGCGGGCTGCACTTATTGTGGGAAGATGGGACACACTAGAGATGTGTATCGGATATTGAATGGACTGTGTCTGATATGTGGAAATCCAGATCATCGGGTTACCACATGTCCCATGAATTCGAGGTCAGGAGGACCAGGGCAGCAGTTTCCTGCTCTGCCAGCACCAGGGGCAGGGCAGTATCGAGGACCAGCGTTGGCAGTGAGGCCGTTGGCGCAGCGTCCGTTAGTATCACAGGCTCAGATGTCAGGGGCCGCCAATGCAGCAACACCAGCATAGACCACCCCAGCATCATCAAGGCAGGGGCCAGCAGCAGCACCAGGCTAGGCTACAGCATGGGAACCAGCAAGGAGGTCGAGGGCAGGCATTCACACTGTCCTTGGAAGAGGCATTGGCATCGGGAGATGTTGTGGCAGGTAACATTCTCGTCGCCTCATATCCTGCAGTAGCATTGTTTGATTCGGGAGCATTCCATTCATTTATATCTGCATAATTTGTGACACGACTAGGAATGGAGTTCGAGGCATTGCCAGGGAGGTTGAATATACTCACCGGTAATGGGCTCGTGGGAGTTAGTAGAGTTAGTTTAGCATGTAGTGTTGTAGTGTGCGGGCATCCTTTACCCGCCCGGTTGATAGAATTTTCTGTTGGAAATTTCGACGTTATCTTAGGCATGGACTGGCTGAAAGACAGTCATGCGACAATAGATTGTCGTAGTGGAAGTGTATCTTTTGATATTCCAGGCATGGAGAGGTTCACCTTGGTCGGGTCAGAGGCAACTCAGCAAGAGCAGGGAGTAGTAACAGCAATGGAAGAAGTTCAGATTTCGAAGGTAGTTGAAGAATTTCTAGACGTATTTCCCGAAGAACTTCCAGGTCTACCATCGGTTAGAGATATTGAGTTCAGCATAGAATTGGCACCTGGAACTAAACCAATATCAGATCGGGTTTACAGAATGGCAGATTCGGAGCAGGCCAAGGTATATCAGCATATAGAGGAATTGAAGGAGAAGAAGTTTATCCAAGCTAGCATATCACCATGGGCAGCGCCAGTGGTACTTGTGGGGAAGAAGGATGGGTCATCCAGATTGTGCATCGATTACAGGAAGCTTAATGCGGCAACAGTAAAGAACAAGTACCCATTACCCAGGATCGACGACTTATTTGATTAGTTGAGCAAGGCTAGAGTTTTCTCCAAGATAGATCTTCGTTCAGGGTATCATCAGGTGAGGGTTCGGAAGGAGGATATTCCCAAGACAGCATTCAGGTCGAAGTATGGGCATTATGAGTTTTTAGTAATGCCGTTTGGTTTGACCAATGCTCCAGCTATCTTCATGGATTTGATGAACCGCATCTTTATGCCGTATTTAGATCAGTTTGTCGTAGTATTTCTCGACGACATTCTTGTATGCTCTGCTAGTGAAGAGGAGCATGAAGACCACCTCAGGAAAGTGTTGCAGGTTCTAAGAGAGAACCAGTTGTATGCCAAGCTCAGCAAGTGTGAGTTCTGGACGGATCACATTTCATTTTTGGGTCATATTGTATCAGGAGCTGGAGTAGCAGTGGATCCCAAGAAGGTAGAAGCCATAGAGAGTTGGCCAGTACCCAAGACCGTAGCTGATGTACGGAGTTTCTTGGGATTGGCAGGATATTACAGAAGATTTGTGTCAGATTTTGCAAGACTTTCAGCACCCATGACCCGCTTGACACGGAAGGATGTACCATTCATCTGGTCGGCAGAATGCCAGGCATCATTTGAAAATCTGAAGCAGAAGTTGATATCAGCGCCCATTCTTACATTGCCAGTTGGACCCGAAGGTTTTACAGTATATTGTGATGCGTCAGGTAAAGGACTTGGATGTGTCCTTATGCAGCATGGGAAGGTGATAGCGTATGCATCTAGGCAGCTTCGGGACCACGAGAAGAATTACCCAACTCATGATTTGGAGTTAGCAGCAGTAGTGTTTGCTTTGAAGCTATGGAGGCATTACTTATATGGTGACCGAGTAGACATGTACACAGACCACAAAAGTCTGAAGTACATCTTTACTCAGAAGGAGCTGAACATGAGGCAGAGAAGATGGTTGGAGTTGATCAAGGATTATGACGTGGAGCTTCAGTATCATCCAGACAAGGCTAATGTAGTGGCAGACGCTCTCAGCAGGAGAGGCGGCGCATTTGTGTTGACAACACAGAGACATATCTTAGAAGACCTTCAGGAGATGGGCATCGAAGTTATACTTCCTAGTGATGTAGGAGTTCTAACAAGTCTGCAAGTTCAATCCGACTTAGTAGACAGGATCAAGGCAGCTCAGGCACAGGACCCAAGGATTCAGAAGCTTAGGGCAGAATGTGAGTCAAGACTCAGGAAGGAGATGAGAATTCATGAAGATGGTACACTTAGGTTTGGATCACGTCTATGTGTGCCTAGTGGAGATATCAGACAGGAAGTTATGGCAGAAGCTCACAGTTCCCAGTATTCTATACATCCTGGAGGGACCAAGATGTACCAAGATATCAAGCAGCACTTCTGGTGGAATGGAATGAAAAGGAAAATAGCTAGATTTGTTTCCCGTTGCTTGGTATGTCAGCAAGTAAAGGCAGGACAGCAGAGGCCAGCTGGATTATTGCAACCGCTTCCCATCCCGGAATGGAAATGGGAGCATATTACAATGGACTTTGTGACCGGTTTACCGAGATCACCAAGTGGTAAGGATGCTATTTGGGTGATAGTAGATCGGCTTACAAAGGTTGCACACTTTCTTCCTTTCAGAGTAGGACAATCTACAGAAAAGTTGGCAGAGTTATACATGCAGCAGATAGTCAGGCAGCATGGAGTCCCTGTTAGTATTGTGTCAGACAGAGATACCCGTTTCACATCTCATTTCTGGAAAAGCTTGCATCATAGTCTGGGTACCAAATTAAAATTTAGCATGGCTTACCATCCACAGACGGACGGGCAATCAGAAAGGACGATTCAGACTTTAGAAGACATGTTGCGAGCTTGCACTCTAGATTTTGGAGGGTCTTGGGAGAGTTACCTTCACTTGGTCGAGTTCTCATACAACAACAGTTATCAAGCCAGTATCCAGATGGCGCCATTTGAGGCACTATATGGTAAGAAGTGTAGATCGCCACTAGCATGGGATAATATCGAGGAAAGGAAGATGCTAGGCCCAAAAATGATTGTTCAGACGATTGAAGTGATTAAGGGAATTAGAGAGCGACTTCGTGTTGCGCAGGATCGACATCGTCATTGGGCGGACCAGCATCGTAGGCCGCTAGAGTTTTCTGTTGGGGACCACGTGTTCTTGCGGATCTCACCTACCCGTGGGGTCATTAGATTTGGCGTTCGCGGGAAGCTGAGTCTGCGATACGTAGGCCCATTTGTTATTCTTGATAGGGTAGGCGATGTTGCTTATCGTTTATCACTCCCACCTTCGTTACGAGAGGTGCATGACGTATTTCATGTATCTCAATTACGAAGGTATGTATCGGACCCCAGCCATATCCTCGATCATTCAGAACTGGTTGTTGGTACCAACCTGTCTTACGAGGAACAGCCTGTGTCCATCTTGGACCGAAGAGAGAAGATACTCAAGAACCGAACAATTAACCTTATCCGGGTTGCTTGGGGTCATCACTCTTTGGGAGAGTCAACGTGGAAACGTGAGGATGATATCCGATCACGGTATCCACATCTGTTTGACTCACAAGGTATATCTTTTTCTGTGTACCTTGATTGTCTTGATTCCTCATGCTTAACCCTTTATGGATAGAATTGCTAGATAACGTAGATTGTTAAATATGGATATGTTACTTGCTATGGACATTATAAAATGATTGCTTTATTGAATTGCTTGTACTTAGATTAGTTTAGCCCCGATGTTTCTATCCTGCTTGGATTTCAAATTTCGAGGACGGAATTTTTCTAAGGTGGGTAGAGATGTCACTCCCCGTTCCCAGAATGCATAGTCTTATTCATGTATAACTCATGTGTATTTATTTTAGTATTTATCATGTATTACCCTGTATTTAAATTCCTTTAATTCATGTTAATTAAGTTTCTGTTAATTAATTATCTGCATTTTATTTTCAGCACTTTATTTTTTTGTAATTCTGTTATCTGCTCTTTAGATTTTCATGTTAATTAATTAGCTGCTCTTTAATTTTCATGCTAATTAATTCCTGCAATTTTATTTCTGCATTTCTTCCTGTAATTTTATTACCTGCATTTTAATTCCTGCTTTAGTTTTACTTTCGGGTTAGCCTTGTTGGACCCGGCCCAACTCCCACCTACCACCACCTTTTATTTAAAGCCATCCTCTCCCTTCTCTCTCCTCATTCACTCCTTCTTCACCATTACTTCTTCTTCTTCCTTTCATTACTCTCTCCACCTACCAACTAGGCAAGTACATCTTGCTCTACATGAGGACCATATTTTATGGTTCAATATTCTTCCCCTCATGATTCTAAGAGAGTTTAGTGCTTAGTATTTTTGATTTCATTGGTTCATTTCTTGTAGATCTAAGTTATTGTATTTTCGGTTGTCTATGGGTTTTAATCTAGCAAACTCCTTTGTTCTCAAGATTTGATGGTTCCATGTCGTAGAGCAGTTCATCCTACCCAATTTTGACCTTTGAAAAGTTGGATTCGGACTTATTTTGACCAAGTTATGGACTTTTGAAGCTTTGGGGTACAACCATAGAGTTCTTGCTGTTTGGAGAAGACAGTGAGCAGTGTATGCTAGCTTTTAGCTGCGTCGCTGAGCTGTACGCGCTCTTTAGCGCAGCATGGAGTCCATACGCTGCCTTTTTAGGAAGCGTATGTCTTGCATACGCTACCTTTTGGAAGCGTGTGTCGTATGGAGTCCATACGCTGCCTTTTGGGAGCGTATGACTTGCATACGCTGACTTGAATGGTCAGGAGTCGTATGAAGTTCATACGCTGCCTTTTGGGAGCGTATGACTTGCATACGCTGACTTGAATGGTCAGGAGTCGTATGAAGTTCATACGCTGCCTTTTGGGAGCGTATGACTTGCATACGCTGACTTGGATGGTCAGGAGTCGTATGGAGTTCATACGCTGCCTTTTGGAAGCGTATGACTTCCATACGCTAGCTTGACCTAGGCGTACGCTGGCTTGAGCGTAGCTTGACCTGAGCATACGCTGGCATGAGCGTAGGCTGACATGAGAGTAGCCTGCTTACCCTGGATCTTCTATAGCCCTGTATATTGATATCTTATTAGATGTTTAACGTCCATTTTATATCCTTACGCCTTTTTGCATAAACTTGATATAATCATGACATGTTAATATTTTTGTTAAATATAGATTGTTACGTGAGATGTACCATGTGTCGTGAATTGAGTTATAGATACCCCGATTGACTGGAATTAAACCCTGAGAGTCGTAGACTCGACTCCACTGAATGCTAATTGACTTTCATGCCTTGTCACCATTGATAATAATGGTTATCTTGACTAAATTAATCATGCGTTCCTGGTTGGAACTAAGAGACTGGCTAGTCGTCTTATTGACTTGAATGAATGAGACACGTTCATGTTATGAACTATTGTACTCGACTGGCTGATCCCCAATATTGACATACATGCACATGCAAGCTTCAATCTATTTATTTATTTATTTATTTAGTTATTTTTCTACAAAAGAAGTATGTGTACTTTATGGTCAAGGCATGATTACCGTGGATAGATTTGATTGTTGCATTATGCTATGTAAGACCTACAACCTCACCGCACTGGTATCGTTGTAGAGTTGTGCATATCGTACCCCGTACGAAAGTACTCATTTGAATGACCATGATCCACGGCATGGGATTTCACTCAACGTAGAGACTATTAAGTTAAATAAAATAATGATGGCATGAAGAGAATGGATTCCCGAGTTCTTACATGGCAGCCCCCTTGGGACAAGTAATACCCGACGGGCCGGCTGGTTCCCACAGATACTGTAAATCTGCCACACGGGCAGGGAACAGTATCTACTTTTATTATTATTGTATATTGTATATCGACGGGCGTCCTGCTAGGACTCGTCTAATTCATGTATGGGCCAATTGATCGACTGGATAGACTAGCCTTGCTTGCACATAGTAAGAACTGAGGAATCCCTAATTACATTATTCCAGGATAACTTGGGACTCATAATAGCAAGCCGTAGGAGTTGATTGGCCGTTCAAGATGATTTGTTTGTGCACTGTACTCTGTTACCTAACTGGGATGATCAGAATGTCAGGACATGACGGGCCAACTTCTGTCCTTGTTTGGTTGGGAGGTTGGTTCGAAGTGTCTTGATGTGATGTGAGTTCTAGTAGCAAGCAGAGATCTATTATTATATTCTCTTACTTACTGGTTTTAGTTCTCATGTCGTGCTCCCTTGTGGTACTTGCTATTAGAGGTCTAACCTCTCTGGTTTTGTATGGCCAGATTTAGAGCCAGTTCCCGAGGACTCAGCGTACTTCCACCTCCAGGATGGTCAATACTAGAGGAATGATCGCAGGAGGCCTCGAGTGGGTTCCTTAACTTCACCACTCGTTTTGTTATCTGCTTTATACCTTGCCGTTTGGCACCGACATGTTAGTCGGATTATCTTGTACTTACTTTTATATAATTGTAATTAAGTCAGACTGCAGCTGATAACAATTGTGTATACTTACTACATCATCTGGCTGTATTTTGTAAAGCCAGATCTCAAGAACATTTTTGACTGAGTGTTTGGGATGCCTTACTGCTTTACCTTACATGTTCTATATTTCTGTTTCTTGTTTGAATGATTGAGATAATAGATGTGTAATGACCATAGTAAGACTTTTATGTAGTATGCACCCCCTCGTCTGGTTAGACAGCATTGATCGTATTATACGGTATTCATCTACCCGTAATACGTAGCTGGCTGAGTCACTCCTCCGCTCTCCAGTATTCTGGTTCTGGGGCGTGACAGCTAGCAAAGATTTGGAATAAAGTGCAAGGAGTGTCCATTTTGGAAGGATCTTTGTATCGGAGCTATGTCCTTGAGAGTATCATTAGGATCCCACTCCCAATAGGTAAAACCAACCCTCTAAATTGATTTCCTATACATATTAGTTAGTTTTGAATCCATAGGATACCCCCTATACATGTACCCCCTTTAAATTCTAGTTTGAGGCCATTTGGAGCTCTCTAGAGCAAGTTAGAATTGTGTCTTGTGTCCTACTTATTAGATCTCAAATTAGGACACCTCATGTGTTTGGTTTAATGTCTAATAGGTTTAATTGTATTTTAATTTCAGTTTTAGACATGTTAGAGGATGGATTGATGTTAGTTAGGATGGTTAGAATGAGTTTCATTTGGATACCCATGGTTAGATCTAAGTGGTTTAGTCTACATATCATATTTTTAGCCTCAACTTGTCATTTTTGTGTCTCTTTATATAATGGACTGTTTTGTATATATATAATTTGTATGTTAGATATATTTCATATATTTGTGTGGTTTGATGTGTGTCTTGAGTGGTGTGGAGAGTGAGATGTATTTCTTTTGTCCAAACAACCCAAATTCGTCATAATATTCATCCACGTTTGTAGTAGCCATAGCAACTTAGAAATGTCTTAACTTTTAGCTTAGAACTCCGATTAATCTTCCGTTTTTTTAAAAGAACCGTATGGAAGTTAGTTTTCCAAATATATATATTAATAGGTAAAATACATTCTAGAACTTTCTGTAAACCTGTTTAAGTGTCAACTGTCCGAAAGACGAACACGTTTCGGTATTTTCGCGATTCCGGAGCTTCCGACACGAAAATGCTATCCGTTTGAAATTTCGGAAAGCTAACACAAAGGGCTACGACATACTTTAATCCTAGAATTTAGTGAAGGCCCAATTGGTACAGTATTGATTTTAAGTAGAAGTGTGACTATACGATATAGGCATTTTGTGTAACCTATGAGCCTATTTAGTATGGATATTAAATAAATGTAGAGTATGTAATGCATGATATGTTAGATGAATGAAATGATATATATATGATATGTATCCTCTTTACATTAATGTATATATATGGTTGAATGCAAGCATGTAGGAATGCAATCAATGTAATGTATGTAAAGCAATGCATAAATGCATGAATGAAAGAATGATATACAATATATGCATGAAAGTATATAATGAATGCTATATATGAATGCAAGGTATACATGTAATGATAGATATGAATGCATAATATATACATAATGTAATGCAATATATAATGATAGCATGTATGGTAATATAGAACATATGATGCAAGCATGTATATGTCCACAGTTTTTCCTTTTCCTTACATTTTTCCTTCCCTTCCCTTTCTATTTCAGTTTTCCCCCTTTTTTCTATCTTCTATTTATACATGTTGTATACAATGTATATAATATATAGATGCATGTAAGTATGTAATATGCATGAATGACATGTATGTAATGAAAATAAGTATATGTATGCAACTTAATGAAATGTGAATGAATATAATGCATGAACTGAAGTATGCATGTATATGGGATATGAATGAATGATATGCAAGTATCTATGTATACAATAATAAATGTAATGAATATACATGTATGTATTGTACCTATATTATATATAGGCCTAGAGTGGTTTACCCTATATGACTTGTTGGTTAGACTTGTAGTTTGACTAGAGTTGACCTAGTTTGACTAGAGTGTTGACCAGAGTTGACCTAGATTGGCTTAGAATTATGTAGATTGTATTATATATTTCATTTACCTTATTTTGGATACATCATAACCTATATTGCTTTATTTAGGACTTTGTGACTCAGGTTCAGACATCTATTTTTATCAGTTGCATAGGGTATGAGACGAGTACATTCTCTGATAGTTCTTTCATTTACTTGTCGATTTCTGTATTCAGTTCTAGTTAGTTTATTTGATTCTCTGTTACCAGCACGGATTGATATTTCTGGATCCATTGCATGCGACATACTTACCTTACTTGTCTAGCCTCTATTACAAGAATCATGACTAGAACCTTACAAGAATCATCTACAAGAATCACTTACAAGCATCATCATGTTCTGGCTGGACTTGTTTTCGATTTACGTGTCGGATTATGGATTTCACTTGTACTTGTCGGGCGAGGAAATATTTGAGTAGACATGTAGACATTCCTAAATACAAACACCACCTCCCTGTGAATTATACAAGAACGATAGCTATCCCTCACCTGATCAGTGTGTGATGTGCCAGATTACCCCTAGCCATTTATATGTCGATCTCAGTATTTTAAAACACACTTGGGTATTGTCTAGACTCATACTCGAATCATACAAGAATTATTGACAATAATTACCTTACAAGAATCATTGACAAGAATTATCTTACAAGAATCATTGACAAGAATTACCTTACTCGACTCATAGATTAGAATCACTTACTGGACTCATCTCGTACTAGAATCACATTTGTCTTACATTGTACTGTCTGGACTTATATCATCATTACTCTAGTTCATCTAATTTTACATTACAGTCTTTATTGCCATGTTCTTCTATTTTTTTTCAGCTTTACTTTCCTTATTCTAACTGTCGTTCTATTTTCATTAACTGTCTAAACTTCTTGTTCATCAATATAACTGTCTATAACTGTTTTATAGTCTTTGTCATTTACTTGGAATTTCTAGATAATTTTGTGCTCGTTTCTGTCCTAACTGGACCTGTTAAAAATATTACGGATGGTTGTCGTGAGCACACTTGCCCTACTTGCTTGGGATCCGAAGATGTATAGCTACCTTTGGCTCCGACACTCAGGAGTGGTTGGGAGATTAGTTTAGTAGACTTGCATTAGACTTTCATTTGAACTTACATTGTAATGAGTTGAGATCTCGACTTTGTTTTGAGATTGTTTGATATATTATTATTTTAGTAATTTATATCAGTTGTTGGAGTTTGGAGTTAGTATAGCTTTGTGATTCTGTGTTATCTTATCGTGCTTAGACTGTGATTGATTATTATCATATCTTATACTTGTCCTTCGTTTGGAGTTGAGTTTTGACAAGTACATTACATAATTACGTGAATTGTTGTTTAGATAGTAACCTTGTACAACGTTCTACCGCCGATTCTGTGGCGTAGGCTGGGCGCTGTTACGCACTGTGACCTTACACAGGGTGCGGGTCGTGACAGGTGCCCATTGAGGATGTACCGCTTGCTTAGACTTAGACTAGTTAGGCTTGAATGGACTGCGATCTAGCTAGTACTTGAGACTTGTAGTATACTTTATATTTTGGGATCTTGTGTTATGTTTTGAACTCTAAACTTGTGTTGTGATCTTGCATCTATTTTCAGTTTATCTTTCTATCATATCTTATCATATTTCGTGCTATCTTCCTTAGATGTCTTGTGATTAAGTTATGACTTTATATACCTCCTTGCGAAGATGACAAGTTTATATATTGTGTCTAGATATTTTATATTTTAGACGACCAATACAACATTCTACCACAGATTCTACGGCGTAGGCTGGACGTACCTACTTGCTCGTGCCCCTAATCAGGGTGCGGGTCGTGACACTTACACCGGAGCAGTATAGGTTCATGCTGTCCCAGATGTAGGGCCGTACTTCTCCTTCTCATCTTGCTGACCAGTTGTACTCCTTCGTTGGACATATTGTGTTGTGTTGTGCTTTGTTGATCCATTCTTGGATCTTTATGTATTTGTTTTATATATTTAGTGACAATGTGTGTTGTGTATACCCATTCTTGGGTCTTTATTAGACATAAACTCTTTTTATAGCTATTTGGTAGTGGATTTGTCTCCACCCGGCTATCTATTCTGTTTATGTGATTATTGGAACATTTTTATCATTTGTCTGTGTGGATGACTTATTATAACTCTATATTTTTTTACCGGTGTTGAGCGTTCCACCGAAGGGGTCGGCGGACCCAAGGAATTCTTCAGAGGGTTGCTCCGGGTCTACTATTTATAAACTGTAATTTAAACTGCAGGTAGATTCTGGATGGAAAATAAACTAACAAAATTCTATTTTTTTTCTTTTCTTTTGCAGTTTAGCAACGTTTAGCGATGCCTAGCGATGAAGAAAGATGCCGCTAATCATGTACCAGAATATTGCTAGCCTGTATCATAGACGTCGCTAATAGTCGCTATACGTTGCTATGTGGCTAACATGGCAAATTTTGCCATGTCAGCAACGTCGTAGCTGAACGTCGCAAAGGACATTACTACTACTAAAAAGTTGACGACATTTAGCAACAAAATATGACATCACTGATTAGCTACTCATCGTCACTAAACGTCACTATCCGCTAGAATATTCGTGACGTGCTGACATCGCTATTGTACATCGCAATAGCGACGAATAGCGGCATTTTTTGTGTTAGCGACTACGAATACGCGACAAAAGTTTTTCGTCGCTAAAAACGTCGCTAATCTTGATTAGTGACATTTTTATGCGTCGCTAAAGTGTCTTATTTTGGTAGTGATGACTCCTGCGATGATTCTATTTGCTTATGTTGGATCTTCTCATTCAATAAACAGCTTTTGACTGACTCCATCGTGATAACTCTAACAGACGGGAGTTACTCACAAAACCACCAACATCCAACTTTCCAATAGAGAACTTAAAACTAACAGGGCCTGAAGCTCATTGCAAATCACCATCTTCACCACCGATATTTGATTGATGGTATCCTTAACATTGTTCAGCTATTGCCACCGAGGTACCCTTCGTATACTTCGACTTGACAAGTTGGCGAATAAGAAATGCCTTGTGTTGCAAGCTGTATTCTGTTCGTACGATGAATTAAGCTTCTCCCATAATGTTTTTGCCGAACTCTCCATGGACACATGATGAAACATTGAATCGTCTAGCCATTGGTGGACGAATCCAACAGCCTTCCGATCCAATATCTTCCAGTCTTCAGTAGATTAGTCAGATGGTTTGGTGCTATCGCTTTTCGACGGACTATACAAGTCTTTGCACCATAGTAGATTCTCTATCCTTGGTTTCCAGATCATCTATTTTCCCCATGTGAAGGTAATCATACATGTGTTCAGATGCTCCGTAGACATGGTTTCATATTCCCTCTCGAGAATATAATAGCTCTGATTCTAATTATTGGACACTAGAACGCATTGCGGGAGCGATGCCAACCCACTTGAAGATAATGAACCCTGTCTAACATAAGCACCAAGATAGATCAAATACAATATATATTCGGTGACTATGTCTCCTGGACAAATCCCAACCTATATAACTTTCAACAAGATACAAGATTAATTACAATAAGTGAGCCATTTGCCCCTAAGTTCAACCCCTCACCAAACTCAAAAATAAATCAGAAGTTTACAATAAAATCACTCACCTAATCCTGTGATGATCTACCTGAAAAAAGAAGACGACTCTCGATCTGAACATATCTTCTGTTCTAACTATCTCAAATAGCTAGTCCTAAGAGCAAAGCACGGACTTTTTCTTAGATTCCTGTGGACCTGCACTCTTGAATCTCCCGTATATGAGCTTCTCATTAGCAATCTCCCTCAACTTCTATAAGTAGGTTAAGAAACCTAGTTTAGGGTTTAGAAAAATTCTAAAAAGCCTAGCACTAATCCTGGTTGTCCATATTTGATCACACGGTCAAATTAAATGTTGACATGGGCCCGCATCTGAAATGTTCGTCGACAGACAGTATATCTCTAGTATACTGCGGTATACCGTCGGTGTACCTCCAGATAAACAAAATAGATTTTGGAATCATAACTGGTAACGACGGTATACTGCAGTATCGTCAGTATGCCACTGTTGCTATTTTTGCTCAGTTCGAGCCCGGTTCAACCACCAATCCTCCGTCGTCTTTGCTATAACTCTCGTCGCTGCTTCACGATGTCCCGACGGTTCTTCCAAAAACTCAAATCGAGGCTGGATCCCAACAGATACAACATATAGAACCTGAAGTTTGAGTTTGATTCTAATTTAAGAAGATATAAATTTATTCATCAAGTATCTGCAGAAGTTCCTATTGTTTTGTAACGCTATGGGTGTTTGTTTGACGGGTCTGGTTCAGTTCCTAGTTAAAGCTTTTCAAGATTTTTTTCTTCTGAAGAACGTTGGGGTTTAGTTCACATTTTGTACAAAATTTGTACGATTTTTTGTAACCGACAATAACACATGTCAACCAGAGTCGAATCTGGATTATGAAACCAGACATTGGTCGGGTTTCGGGTATAGACCTTTTTTTAGATGTCCTTATCTACGGCTTTGGTGACCAACACCAAGAGGAGATTTGAACTTGTGCGGCGCCTTCTACGTGGGGGCTCGCGTTGCTACCACTAGGTTATGTGTTCGGATTTTACATAAATTCGACCCTGCCATCCCTACTTGCATGTGTTACTTAGGCCTACTATGGCTTCTTTATATGCTAGTATTGTATCTATTATTACTAATCTTGTTCTTATTTTAACTACTTGAGAAAGGTAGGTCCTCTTATGGTTTCTTTGATGCATTATATGTTATCCATTAGCTGCTTGCTTTATTTATATACTTATATTATATTCAATAGCGAAACAAGAAATTTAAACTTGGGTGGGCTATGATCATCTAGACATAGACTGATTCATATGAAAAAAACAAAAAAAACAAAATATGAAAAAAAGGATTAATTTTTGAGGCGCACTGGAGCCCATCCCAGCCCCTACTTAGTTTCGTCTCCGCTTATGTTCACTATGCAAATATTTCAGTTGTACAATTCCTCTGCTTTTATGTGATAATCTTAGTATGCTTGTGTTACTGCCCGGGCACAATTTTTCGATGGAAAACTGAGAAGATGAAACAATTGTAAGAACAATGTTCCAACGCAACACTTCTAGGAAGGTTGCGCAAGTATAACGAAGATCTAAGAAGATCTCGTTACAGCAGCATACGATATTACGAGAATCTAAGAAGATTTTGTAATCCACAGCAGCGAAGAAGATGACTAGCGATTGATGGATGAATATCCTGCTGGGGTAAATGATCACCGTTGCTCAAAGCTATATTCGTCCCACACGAATAGCTTCCAGGAACCAGCAAGTTCGTCGGAGAACTTTGGAACACTTCTGCTCTTCTGACTCCTCGGATCGTACACGGACTCCCGTACAAAAGCAACGCTGGTGCAAAGCTTCTCTTCTCTCTTACAACCTCTGTTTACTTGTGTTAAGAAACACTTGTAAATTTTCGTAACTCTCTGTATATGTTCTGTGTATCTGCCTGTGAGAGAGAAGAGACCTTTTATAGGCCCGAGTAGCAACTGCCCGGTTAGCACAACATTCGGGACGTGGTAATAACCACTCCGAACGTGCAGTAACCGCTCAGATCATTCACAGGCACGATCTGAAGCAAGTTGGTGCAAAGTGCGCCAACAAAATGCCACATTACGCCTCATGAGCCCATGAGCCAGAGTTCGAGTCCGAGTCCGAGTCTGAATCCGAGTCCGAGTCGCTAAGCCCCTACGGGGCTTAGCTTCCATGGAAATAAATTTCCCAAGAGCAAAAAGCATGAATGCTTTCAATTGTTTATTTAGCATTTTTCCCATTAGAAAAATAATCCCACATGGCACACCCATGTGCACCTCCACACCACATGTTCATCTCTAAAATAGCATAGCTAATATATAGAGATACAAGTCCTTTGGCCTAGCCGATGTGGGACTAAAATTCCAAATGACAAAGGCCAAAACCCAACAATCCCCCCACATATCTCTGTATATGGGTATAAGTGTTCCCCACAATAACTATCCATCATGCATTAGGAGAGATGTCGCTGATGACTTGAATCTTCCCGCATGGGTCAAACAACAGACTATAATACAAGAATAGACTAAGCCTTGAATTCTGCATCATAGCTAAAATTCTTCCCAATCACAAAATATAGTTACATGTGCTTCTGGCTACACATTAAAGGCCCTGTACCAGCCTGGTTTCAGTATATTATTTTGGACGTCTATAAGTTTACCCTCAAGGGACGGCCTGATATCTCTTTGTCCATACACTATAGGTGAGTTCATTATAAAGAGACATGGCATGAAGCGCTTTGCGCTTCCCTTGGGTGTTACCCCGCTATGACATGGCTTAAAGTCGAGGCCTTACACCGTAAAGGGAACCTCATCGTAGTGTCATACTACTGTAGCATGAGGCAACAGCCTCTTTGTAGTGCCAAACTATCCAGCATGAAGCCTTAGGCTCCCTTACGGTGTTGTGCCGCAACGACATGGCTTGCAAGGCCGAAGCTTTATCCCTAACCGGGTACCTCATCATGGTGTTGTGCCACTGTAACATGAGAAACTCCTCCTCTTTGTAGTGCTGACTACACCCCTCTTTATTTTAATATTCATCATTAGGCTAACTGCCTATTGGCGGTGCTATGCCGCTGTGACTTGGCTAGCAAAGCCGAGGCATTACCCCATGCCTGGGAACCTCATGGTGGAGTCACCCCACAGTAGCATGGAGTTTCACTTCTTGTAGTGCTGTTCTACCGTGCTTCCTGTAAAGCACACCAGGCATTCACTTTGCCTGAGAACTCTGTAAGGCATTTAAGCCAACCTTCCCACAGGATCCGTTTTTTACAGAAAACAACAGTAAACAATAGTGGTTGTAGGTCCGTAACCTCTCCATGCCCAATAGAATATGTACCCACCGTTCCTGATATTCTTTAGAGTAGTGGTCCTCCCTTGAACCAAAAGCTAGATGCCTAGTAGATTTCTCTTTGAACTAATTAGCATAAAACTTTATGGTAGGAATACAATAATACAATATCAGAATGCCTTCAAGCCCATTTTACAAGCTATGTCGTCAACCAGCTGACACTTGAGGCCCTTGGTGAACGAATTTGCCAGATTCTCCTGACTCCGAACATCAATCACTGCAATAACACCTCTCTTGATAAGATCGTGTACTGCCCTGTGCTTCAACCTCATAGTCCTCTTCTTTCCGTTGAAGAGGTCATTTGATGCCACCGTCGCAGTCGCCTGGTTGTCGCAGTATATCGATATCGCCGGTATTTGCGCCCCAACCACTGAAAGATCATACATGAGCCCCCGAAGCCATTATGCTTCCTCGGCTGTGGTATCAAGTACAAAGAACTCAGATTCCATGGATGACCGCGAGAGCATAGTCTGCTTCTTCGACTTCCACGATATAGCAGCTCCACCCATAGTGAAAATGAATCCACCTGTGGACCTCTCGCTCTCCACCTCTGAGCACCAGCTGGCATCACTGAAGCCTTCCACTACCGGCAGATCTCCACTGTAGTACAGTGCATATGTCTGAGTCTTCTTGAGATATCTCATAACCCGTTTTACAGCTTTTCAGTGTTCAACACCTGGGTTGCTCGTGAAACGACTCAACATTCCTACGGCGAAAGCTATGTCAGGCCTTGTGGCAGTAGTAGCATACATCAAACTTTTGATTACGCTTGCATACTCTAGCTGCCTGACGCTTTCCCCTAAATTAGGCTTCAGCTTCAGATCACACATGTACGGCGTATCGATCCCTAGAAGATCCCGATACCTATAACGAGTGAACATTTTCTCAATATAATGAGACTGTGACAGCGCTAGTCCAGTGTCTGTCAAGATGATCTTGATCCCTAAGATCACATCAGCTTCCCCAAAGTCCTTCATACTGAACTTGTTCGAGATGAATTTATTTGTCTCCGTGACACAACCTATATCCGTACCTAGGATAAACATGTTGTCCACGTATATACAAACAATCACACATCTTCCATCAACGAACTTCGTGTAAACACACTTGTCCATCTCGCTGACCATGTAGCCATTTGACCTTATAACTTTGTCAAATTTCTCATGCCACAACTTGGGAGCATGTTTAAGACCGTACATAGATTTTACCAACTTGCAGACTTTATCTTCAAGACCCTTGACGACAAATCCCTCTGGCTGTTGCATATAAATCTCTTCGGTCAGCTCGCCATTTAGGAAAGCCATTTTCACGTCCATCTGATGTATCACCATCTTATGTATTGCTTCGAGAGCAATCAACATTCTGATAGTGGTCATCCAGGCTACTGGAGCATATGTGTCAATGTTATCAATCCTCTGTTTATGAGAAAACCCCTTGGCTACCAACCTAGCCTTGAATTTGCCAATAGTTTCGTCTGCTTTCATCTTCTTCTTGAAGATCCATTTGCTTCTGATGGGTTTCGCTCCTTCAGGAAGATCAACCAACACCCAAGTGTTATTTGAGGTGATGGAATCAATTTCATTATCAATCGCCTCCTTCCAAAAAACTGCGTCTCTGGTCTTCATCGCCTCATCATAGGTAAGCGAATCTACTTCCACGTGATAGGTGACAAAGTCACTTCCAAAGTCCTTCGGCCTCCTCACACGCTTAGCTGACGGCTCAGCTTGTTCTGGTTCAATCGTTGTTTCAACAACAACATCTTCTTGGACCACATCTTTATTGAAGACTTCAGTTTTCTGTGCACCCTCATTGTTCTCCGGTACATCCGCAAGAACAATATTCTTATGCCTTGCAAATTTGTCTTCAAAATATTCTGCGTTGCGAGATTCAATGATATGATTTGATTCAATATCAAAAATTCTTCGAGCATCACACTTCTCGGCATACCCCAAGAAGATCGTCTTAGTAGTCCTTGTCCCAAGCTTCTGAATCTTCAGATTTAGAAGCTTGACATATGCCAGACACCCCCACACTTGAATGACATTCAAGTTAGGTCTGACCTTGAACCAGAGTTCATGAGGAGTAACATCTGAAGTTGCATGAGGTACTCTATTTAAAATAAAAATGGCCGTCAATGCAGCTTTTCCCTAGCAGCACTTAGGAAGACCCACAGTCAACAGCATTGAGTTAATCATTTCTGTTAACGTTCTGTTCTTTCTCTCTGCTACTCCGTTTGATTGAGGAGAGTACGGAGCTGTAGTCTCATTGACAATTCCATGTTCTTTGCAGAACAATGCAAATTCATGAGACCTGTACTCTCCATCTCGATCACTTCTTATTCTTTTTAGTTGTTGTCCAGTCTGCCGCTCAGCTTCGGCTCTGAACTCCTTGAACTTCTCAAATGCTTCATCTTTAGCCTTCAGCAAGTAGACGAACGCATACTTAGAGAAGTCATCGATGAAGGTTATGAAATTCTTTATCCCGGCCTTTGTAAAGAATTGTTTGAAGTCACAGATATCGGAGTGTACCAACTCCAGAAGATCAATACTTCGATTAACCCGAGGAAAGGGTTTCCTTGTGATCTTTGTTTGAGTATAAACTTCACATTTCTTTACCTTACCCCCACACTTGGAGATAAGTCCTAGACTAGACATTCTGTTTATTCGTTTACAATGAACATGCCCTAGTCTATTATGCCACAACTCAAAAGTATAAGCAGAAGGAGTAATTGCATTAATAACATTGGACTGATTTACAAGCTGAATTTTGAACATTCCTTCGATATAGAAAGCTTTCTCGAAATATGTTCCCTTAATAGAAATCACCATCCGGCCAGCATTGATGTCCATCCTGAGGCCTGCGTTACAGAGTAGGCCTCCTGAGATTAGGTTCTTGGCGATATCAGGTACGTGCTTCACGCCTTGAAGTGTCAGAGACTTGCCCGAAGTCAGCTTCAAAACTACCGTCCCGATTCCGAGCACTTCAGCTTGTGCCTGGTTCGCAATCATAACCACTTCAGAAGTAGGTGTATAGGTGGTAAACCACTCCTTGTTGGAGCAGACATGGCAGGTGGCTCCAGTGTCTACCCACCAGTCAGAGTCAATCGCTACAGCATCAATCTGCGCAATCATAGCAACAACGTCAGTGATCATAGATACCTTACTAGGCTCTCGTTGCTCTGATTGCTTGGTCTTTGCTTTGCATTCATTCTTGAAGTGGCCCTTCTTGCCACACATGAAACAAGCCAAATGTAACTTTGGATTCTTTTGCTTGAACGAAGTTCTCTTGACTTTCAGATTGTCAGGGTCCTTCTTCTTGCTGTGGGAAGCCGCCTGCTTTCCCCTTGGTTCCTTGGTATGAACCAGATTGGTGTTAGCCAATTGCTTGGACAGTGCATCCACCTTCAGTTGAGCCCGCATCTGGTCCTCAACATAGATTTTCTACAAGAGATCTTCAATGCTGATCTCAAGCTTCTTCCTATGCATGTTTGCATAGAACTTACTCCACCCAGCGGGAAGCTTCGAGACAATCCCTCCAACAACAAACTTGTCAGGAAGGGGCATCGCCTCGTCTTCTAGCTTCTGTCGCAGCTTCAGGAATTCCTTCACCTGCGGCAGCATGGACTTCTCGTCCTCAAAGAGCCATTTGTGATATTTTTCAACCATAAATATCTTGCTCCTATTTTTGTTTTCTTCGTACAGTTTCTCCAGAAACTCCTATATGTCTCTGGCAATAGTCTTATTACTGTAGGATTCTGCTAGGGAATCCTCCATAGCATTCAGGATAAGCAACCTACAAATGTTATTCTCCCTTCTCCACTTGGCCTGAAGTTTAGTAGCCGCAGTGATTGCGGCAGCAGACCCAGTATCTGGAACAGTAGGTTCCTCTTCAAGAAGCACGTGATCAACGTCTCTGAGTTGAAGAGTGAGATAAACCTTCCTCTTCCAGACTTGATAATGATCTCTATCAAACTTTTCAAACTTACAGAAGTCAGTATTGAGGAGTGAAGCATTAAAGTTTTCCATCGTCGGAATATAGCTTTGAGATTGTTACTGCCGGGGCACAATTTTTCGATGGAAAACTGAGAAGATGAAACAATTATAAGAACAATGTTCCAACACAACACTTCTAGGAAGGTTGCGCAAGTATAACGAAGATCTAAGAAGATCTCGTTACAGCAGCATACGATATTACGAGAATCTAAGAAGATTTCGTAATCCACAGCAACGAAGAAGATGACTGGCGATTGATGGATGAATATCCTGCTGGGGTGAATGATCACCGTTGCTCAAAGCTATATTCGTCCCACAAGAATAGCTTTCAGGAACCAGCAAGTTCGTCGGAGAACTTTGGAATACTTCTGCTCTTCTGACTCCTCGGATCGTACACGAACTTCCGTACAAAAGCAACGCTGCTGCAAAGCTTCTCTTCTCTCTTACAGCCTCTGTTTACTTGTGTTAAGAAATACTTGTAAACTTTCGTAACTCTCTGTATATGTTCTGTGTATCTGCCTGTGAGAGAGAAGAGACATTTTATAGGCCCGAGTAGCAACTGCCCGGTTAGCACAACATTCGGGACGTGGTAATAATCACTCCAACGTGCAGTAACCGCTCAGATCATGTACATGCACGATCTGAAGCAACTTGCGCACCTCGTACACCCCGTGCGCCTTGTACACCACGCGATGAACGCGCATTGAGCCACTTGCGCCACCTGCGCACCCTGCACCACCCGTGCAACTGAGCGCGCAACTGGGCACGCCACTGGACGCGTACCTGGTCGCGCAACCTGGGCCACGCAACCTGGCAGCGCACCTGGTCGCGCAACCTGGCAGCGCACCTGGCCGCGCAACCTGGCAGCACGCCTGGCCGCGCAAGTGGCTCGCGCAACAAGCGCAACTTAAGCGCACTATGCGCCTAGCGACGATGCTGACGTGCTAAGTGAGCCAACAAAACGCCACATTAGTCTCATGAGTCCGAGTCCGAGTCGCTAAGCCCCATGGAAATAAGTTTTCCAAGAGCAAAAAGCATGAATGCTTTCAATTATTTATTTAGCATTTTTCCCATTAAAAAAATAATCCCACATGGCTTATCCATGTGCACCTCCACACCACATGTGCATCTCTAAAATAGCATATCTAATAGCATAGAGATACAATTCATTTGGCCTAGCCGATGTGGGACTAAAATTCCAAATGACGAAGGCCAAAACCCAACAGCTTGTATGATTCTATTGGCTATAGATTAAGATTAAATTGTGAGGTCATAAATCATATATTCATGATATTACATGATACCCATACCATTGCAAAGGATGATCCTTCTAGGAGGGGTAGGGGTCCCCGGTAGTTCATAACTTGCTGTTGTCGCAGTCTCCGATCTCTAGTGTTCCGATAGTAGGACGTGACAAAATATCCCGATTGCCTTTTGACCGTAAACACGAGACAAATTGTGATGAACAAGGTTAAATTCCTCAGTGTTTTTTCTTCCTTGTTGTTTTGTCAATTCTATTTTATTGTTGTTACGGTAAGTGATCTTTGTACAACATTTTTTACTTTTATCAACCACTCTCAAACAACTAAACATGCTCTTACAAATATTATAAATATTTCCAGTTTCTTATAAACATGAATGGATCACTCACATGAATAAAATTCTCTCAACAAGATTGATCCCCTCTTTCATGATACAAAATTACATAAAGAAAGAATCGCTTGTTGTGCATATGAACACAAACATTTTTAAGTTATGAAGATACAATATCAACATGTGGTGAAGAAGGAAAAAAAAAAAAAATCTTGATTATTTGAGTGTCTGTACCTTCTTTCTAGCCAGGAACATGACAATCCTGGGGAAGAAGGATTTCTTCTTCTTCGGCTTCAGCTCCGGAGCCACATCTTTATTGCAGCCCACTCCATCCGACGTGGCATCCTCTCCGTTGGCGGAGCTCCTCCTCTCCTCAAAATACCCAGAGGAGGACCTCGAAGGAGCTTGGGAGGCGGCAGCGTCGCTGCCTCTCCTCTTCACTTCGCTCTCGGCTCTCCACTCCCTCAGCTCCTGCTCCGCGCACAGCTTCCCTTCGTTGGCCTCCCCCGCCTTCTCCTTCGCCGCCCGCAGCGCCACCTTCTTCTCCTCCATCTCCCTCCGCGCCGCCTCCAGCTTCTCCAGGTTCAGCAGCTCGGACTTCTTGGCATCTTTCACTTGCTCCATGACCGATTCGAGCCTCTCGTTGGCCTGCTCCTCGGCCTCGTAGGCCTTCTTGCTCAGCGCGTAGTACTCTTCCAGAGAGAGGGTCACTCCATCGCCGGCAGCCTCAGCCTGCTGCTGCTCGCTCTCTTGCATTGCTTTGATCGCTCCCAGCGCCAGCTTCTCCGACGCCTTCGACGCCTTGGCCTCCTTCTGCACGGCCAGCAGCCTGGCCTCCGTGGCGCCCGCGGCGGCCTTCGCCTGCTCCGCCTCCTCTCTGGCCTTCCCGAGCTCCTCGCGTGCGAACTGCACCACGGACTTGGCCTGCTCTGCATCCTGAGTTGCCCGCTCGAGCACTTTCGGCAGCTCCTCGAGCCTCTCCGCGGCCTCCCTCTCCTTCGCCAGGGCTAGGTCCAGCTCCGGCTGCATCCGGCTCAGCTCGGCTTCGAGGGACGAAGCTGCCGCGGCCGACATTCCTTCCCTCTGTCTCAGAGCGGCGAGAGCTTCCGTTTCCCGAGCCAGCTCGGCTTTGAGCGACGAAGCTGCAACCCTCAGGCACTTTACTTCTTCTTTTGCTCTCTCGATGCTGCTATGTACTTCTGAAAGCTCCTTCTTGGCTGATGCCAATGCCGACGGGACTGACGCTTGGCTCTTGCTCGGCTCGCCTTCCTCTCCAACAATCTCGGAGTACTCTTGGATTGGCTTCCCTTCCTTGTATGCAACTAGTTCGTTTTTCAACCCGAGCAACAAGCTGGACTTCGCGTCCGCTCTGGACTTGACATCGGCTGCCGACGAGATCTGCTCGCTGAGTTGTTGCATCTCGCGCTCGGCTTGCTTCAGCTCCTTCTCCCAGTCGAGCACATCTCGATCCGTCGCCAGGGCTACGCCGACCCTGTGCTCCTCCGCTTCGAGGTGGGAGGCGTGGGCCGACTCCAGAGCTTCCTTCGTGGTGATGAGCTCGAGAGTGAGGTCCTCGACCTTCTTCTCGACGTCCCTGGCGGCCGCGACGGCCTCGTCGGCCCTCGCGATCGCCAGGTCCCTCTCGGCAACCAGACGAAGGTAGTCCGCCTGGATCGCCGCCAGCTCGTCCTTCACCGACTTCAGCTCCCTGACGGCCGCCTCGTGCCTTGCTCTGGAGACCTCGGCCTGCGCCTTGGCCGCGACGCTCGCGTCGTCGGAGATGCCCTGCTCCATCTCTCTGGCCCGGAGCTGGGCCAGCTCCGAGTCCTGCTTTGCCTGCGCCTCCTCGGTCTCGGTCTTCTCGAGGCTGTGCTTCAACTCTTCTAGGAGCCTCTTGGTCGTGTCCAGTTCACCAAGAACTCGTGTCTTGGCGTCTTCAGCAGCTTCGGATTGCCTTTTGTACTTGGGGATCTCTTCTTCGATCTTCTCCAGTTCAATTTGTATAAGCTTGCTCTTCTGCACATGACCAAAGAAGCAAAAAAAAATCGAAGGATCAGTTTGCTTGCTTGTAGTCATTGCTAGGGGATATGATATCATAATCAAAAGAAAAAAGTTCTCGGGATATCAATCAAAGTCTGTTGAAGTTAGCTACAGATTGGATTTTAAGAACTGCAAAGTAATTTTTTTTTCCTTGATGAGACTTTGAAACAAGAAAACAAAAAATGTCACAGCACAGGAGAGGAGAATTTCTTTGGAAAGATTGAGCTCAGCAATACTTTGTAGCCTTTTGGCTTTCAAATACCAACAGACTTGATTCAAATATCCTACAGGAACTCATGGGTTATCAATTTTAAAGACTCGACCAACAGCCCGTTGGGTTGCATGCATGTCATCCGTTGAATTTTTTTTTTTCAAGTGCCTAAACAGAAAAAGCAAGGACCTAAATGTAAAACATAATGCCACTTGTCATAACCTCATTGCAAAGTTACTATTTGAGTGTCTGTAGTCGTACTCGACTTGATTTGCACTCTTAATCTAAGAGAATTTAGAATCAATTTGGTTGTATATAATGTAAAGCAAATAGTCCAGTGTGAAATTAATTTGGTTAATAAGACATGAGAACTGAATAAACTTCAGTTTCCCCTAATTAAATCGGATAATTATTCAAATTAAGAATATTAGGTCGTTGCTTTTTTTATATACCAAAATTGGAACCAAGAGGTTCTATTCATTTATTCACTAGACCTAACTATAAATCTATGTTAATTTCTTTTGTCCTCTTCCGCGCAAATTAAAACAAAATTTTGTAATGATCCGATAAGGATAAACTCCAGATTCTATCTAAATTCTACTACTAAAAAAAGAAAAATATACGAAATATAAAATTTGATTTGATTTTTCTTATTATTACGATATGCTGTTTTTTCGGCATACACTACTATGGAGGCATAGGACAGGGCAGAATATTATCATAATATTCGAAAGTGAAGCATGTTACAGTTTCCAGTCTCAGAAAATACCTCTAAAGCAATGACTTTGTGAGCTTTCCAGTCGAGAATTCCTCCAAACTTGCTGACAGCCTCTTTCACGGATTCGAAAGGCGCTGCAGTGTCGATGAGGGCTTTCTGTACATTGAAGTCTTTTAGACCGTCGAAGGATGCTGTTTTCGTGTGTTGAATGCTTCTGATTGCCACCTGACCGAGGGGAACTTTAAAAGAACTTGACATCTTTAAATCCTTTGATCTTCCTTGTCGACCACCAGGGGAATTTTGGAAGGTAGGAGATGACACTCCAGAGTAATTTCCTTCAGCATCCTTTATTTCCTCCATTCCCACAAGTAGCAATCCCAGATCGGACAGACTGTAATTTAGACATAAAAATGGTATGATTTGGGAAGGTGGATAGAAAACACTGCATCAAGAAACAACTAATGTCCACTTTGACTGAAGCTCTACTTAACCATAGAACCAATACCAATAGACGAAAAAAAAGATGTAACTAAAAAGAAACTCCTTTTAACCTGAATTATATGCGAGGTTGGTTACTTACATGGATAAATGACCTAATATATGATGTGTTATATTAACATGTGCTCTAAGGGGACATGGTAACAGATGGAGAAAACTTTGATACAGGAGGTATCAAAGTTTTGATACCTCTTTTGTACGACAAGTGGCCCCCTCTCTCACTTCGTAAAACGTGTGGACATAAAGTTAGTGTATGGGTCCACTTGTCATACAAAGGAGGTATCAAAACTTTGATACCTCCTTCTGTATCAAAGTTTTACTCGTATCAGATTGATAAATATGTATTTTACACGGATATTCTCACCAACACATTTATAAATGCACATTTACACTGACAAAACACGGGTATTTTGTTATCAAAGTAAAATGTTGCTTTATAATGTACTGGTTGGAGTACCCACGTAGAATGTACATTTATCGATGTTTTATCATGTGCTTTCAGGGCACATGTTAAAATAACCCATATATGATTTAGTGGGCACATAATTGGAAATTACTTAGTTTTGCTTCAATGTGTAGCAGGGTATGTAGGGAATCCCTTACTATTAGAGGATGAGCTATGCATGGTCAATTCCAATCATGCGCAGCGGACCTTCTTGGAGATGGAGTGAAGATGATAAGCCTTCTAGGAAGAAGAATAGACAAGTATTATATTCAATATGTCTTGGGAAGATTAATGGTCACTTGAGCCTATATAAAGTGCTCCTTGGCTTGTACTCAGGCCTCGTTTGGTTACCAGAATTTGAGCTTGGAAAAAGAAAGTGATTCATTTTCTGTGTTTGGAAGCCAAAGAAAAGAAGTTGGAAAGAAAAAAAATGATTGCCAAGGGTTAGGAAAATAGGAGGGAAAGTGGTTACCCCCATCCATCTAAGGAATCCCTTTCCCTCCAACTTTTCTGCATTTATTACAATTTTTTTTGACTAAAATATCCATGCTCATAAATGTTAATTACCAATTTTTATCCATAATACCTTTTAGACTAAAATATCCCTAAGTAATAAGTTTTCTCAGTAGCACAAAGGTATTATTGAAAAATTGACTTGAATTTGTTTCCTTTTCTTACGAACACCAAACAATGTAATGGAAAGTAAAGATGTATTCCGACTATAATCCCGGTCTTCCAAACACCGGAAAGAAAAATTGATGGAAATTACAATTTCCTAATGGAAAGGAAATAACAAAGAATCAATTTTCTTTCCTTTCCTTTCCACGAACAAAACGAGGCCTCAAGGTATCCAACATTCATTCCAATCCATCCACTTGAAGTTCATCAAGCTATCCACTCAAGACAACGAGTGAAGGACCGAAGAAGTTTCATCGTCAGTGCATCAACCACCAAAGGTCGATCGGTTGTGTAGGTGAGTTTGTTCCTATTGTAATCTACTCTTGAAGTGAAGAACTAAATGTTGGCGATCCTCTAGTTTGCCAGAGAATCTCTTGTAGTCCCATTATTCTTATAGTGGATGATAATTTTCCTGGAATAGGCCTTTTGGTTTTTCTCTCACATTGAGGGGTTTTCCATGTAAAGAGTATCGTGTGTTTCCCATGTGCTCGTGCATGATCTTTTTCTTAACAAGTCAAACAAATTATCATAACTTTTACAGATTGTTTATTGTTTTGGAGCTTAACATTTTGAATTATACACGTCACGAAGAACTTCATGCTTTCGAAACTCTGCTTGTATTTGTCCCATTGACATGCTTGACTCGATATTGGGAAACAGGAAACTTAGGAACCTATTACACTAGTTGATAACTGTTATTACAATCAAGAAAACTGAAGCAAGGATAACTGTTATTAAAAGGACTGTGAAGAGAGTAGAACCACTACCACTCAAAGTAGTTTGACCTTGTTGTCGATTGCTTCCAGGAGCTAGCAAGTTCTAATTGATCTGAGTTACAATCAAACTTCTAAAACACTCTTATATGTTATGTTTTGAATTGCCTCCAAGTCCTCGCAAGAGCTAGCTCAACACACAGTAAAGTTGCTGGACCGATCGAGTTGCTAAAGATGAAGCAACTTCTGCTGCATAACTACAAGGATTCTAGGAGATTGCACCTTTTTTCCTATATTAAACTTGGTGTTGGTCTTCTTCTAAGGTTGGCTGTTACAAATTGAATAGCCATGAAGAGATTATTAACTATGGTGCAACAAGTTCAAGTTCATAACACCTGGGTAACCCCCATATCTAGATAGTCTGTAACAGTTGATCGATCAGCTACCCACAACGTCGTACCCACAACATCCACGAGGCTGCTAGCGTGGTGCACACCTGGTGCCATGCAAAGTATGTCATCTATGCGCCACAAAGCCTAGGCCTTGGGGGAATGTAATTAAATTGGTGTCAAAATATTACGAGGTGGATATTATTCGGAACCTTCCCTTTTGTATACAACCCATCTCTAGCTACTACTTAGAACAACACAAACCCTTGTGCTATAATCAATATAGAATAAATTCATATGGAAATACACGGGTTTTTCCTAAATGGGACTCTAACTGGGTCCGGTTTATGCATATTTCTATGATCAAATCCCAACAACGACTTACTAAGTACAAATATCTTCAGGCTCACAACAAACTTTATGTTGGCAGAGAAATCAGTCTCAGAATGGTAGACAAAAAATATTTAAGAAATCACAAGGATGGAAGGATATGAAACTCCACAACAGATATCATCCACTCTCTCCAGTATCGCTAATGAAAATTTCATTCTGTTGTCGAGGCTGATACAGCTAGGCCTAAACTTCGTGGAATTTTTTCAAACTTTCTAGAAACAAGCCCAAAAAGGTGCTGAACTTTTGTATAACTTCACAGAAACTGTTCTAAATACATACTTGATTTACTTTTCTTTCATTTTCATGCTTCAAAGAAAATTCTTTTATATGGTAAGTTCTAATTAAACTGTGCAAATTATCAATAGGAATGATGACCAAAACAAACACAAAACAACTCATTTATATTTGAACTCTTATAGATCACTATGTTTTCGTATTTCTTAATTCTTTTTTCTAAACTGCAAATCCTGGTAATCATTATTCCTTCCAGATAACGGATCAAATTGCAGATAAGGGTAATCAAAGAGAGGATCCATACCAATACCTTACCTTATTTTTAACCTTGATATACTTCACAAAGTATATGTGTTCATAGCTCATGAGATGCCAACAGCTAAGCCATGTTCTTATTCAATAAACCTCCATAATAGAGTTTAATCCGTTCTAAGAATGCAATTATGAAGGCAAAATGGAATTTATATGATAAGTACGTAGTAAACAACATAAGGTATGCAACAAGGAGCTGTTGAATGGACACGTTTCTTTATTGGTTTAGTTCCAGGTGCCTGTCTAAAAAGAACAAGCAATGCACTTTCATGATTTTGAAGGACTGATCCAAATTTGGCACTTTCAGACCCTTATAAGTTTTGAGTTTGGGCTTCCCCTTTTCCAGGGAAGGTTCTCTCTATTTCTGCATTGGCAAAGATTCATCAATTTAAGGAGCTATTAGTGCTAGAGATCACTAATCACCTGAGCCAATTTTGGCTCCATAGAAAATGAGCTGAGAGTAACAATAGCCCTAAGCTCGAAACTTTCTAATGTTGGAGTTTGGCCTTTTGTTTTGGAATTTTAGTCCCACATCGGCTAGGCCAAAGGAGTTGTATCTCTAAATATTAGCTATGCTCTTTTAGAGATGCACATGTGGCGTGAAGGTGCACATGGGTGTGCCATGTGGGGGTATTTTTCTAATGGAAAAAATGCTAAGTCAACAATGAAGCATTCATGCTTTTTGCTCTTGGGAAATTTATTTTCATTTGAGCTAAGCCCCGTAGGGGCTTAGCGACTCGGACTCGGGCTCATGAGGCGTTTTGTTGGCGCACTTTGCACTTAGCACGTCAGCGTCGTCGCTAGGCGCATAGTGCGCTTAAGTTGCGCGAGCCTCTTGCGCAGCGCGGCTTGCGCAAGTGGCGCATGTTGCGCGAGTAGCGCATTGCGCGGCTTGTGCAGGTTGCGCGCGGTGCGTGTGGCGCAAGTGGTGCTGTGCGCGCAGTGTGCTAGTTGCGCAGACTGTGCGCAAGTTGCGCGGACTATGCGCAAGTTGACTCAGATCGTGTCTATACACGATTTGAGCGGTTACAGCACGTACGGAACAGTTTTTTCCACGTCCCGAACGTTCTGCTAACTGGACAGTTACTGCGCGGGCTTATATAAGGCTCTCTTCTCTCTCACAGTAGCTGTACAAGTAATAGAACATAGAGTACAGAAGTATTGTTTTAACACAAGTACAAAGTTCAAAATTCGTTACGAATTCCCACAGACTTTGAGAGAGAAGAGTAGCGTTGCACCAGCGTCACTTAGCGCCGCAGGAGTCCGCTGCCATCCGAGGAGTCAGAAAAGCAGAGTATTCCAGAGTTCTCCGACGAACTTGCTGGTTCCTGGAAGCTATTCGTGTGGGACGAATTAAGCTTTGAGCAACGGTGATCATTCAACCCAGCATGCCATCTTCCATCTTTCGCCTGTTATCGCTGCTGCTGTTAGTATTTCGATTCGTACCTTCTGTTTAGAAGTGCTACTGTCGTTTGCTACTGTTACGAAATCTTTTTAGATTATCGTAATCCAGAATCCTCCTAGGATTTCTGTTGTGTACCTTCTTTGAAGTGTTGCGTTGAAACGTTATTTTTTACAATTGTTTCATTTTCTCAGTTTTTCATCGAAAATTGTGCCCCGACAATAAAAATCTCAAAGCTTAAGTGCTACGATGGAAAACTTTCGTACTTCGCTAATCAATCCTAACTTCTCTAAGTTAGAACAATTTGATGGTGAGCACTATCAAATCTGGAAAAAAAATGTTTTCTCAATATTCAGTTCTCTGATGTTGATCACGTGCTGATTGAGGAGGAACCTACTGTTCCAGAAACTAGATCTGCAGCCGCAATCTCTGTGGCTACTAAGAACCAGGCTAAGTGGAGAAGAGACAATAGCATTTGTAGGCTTATGATCCTAAATGCTATGGAAGATTTCCTTGCCGAATCTTATTCAAAGAAGACTGTTGCCAGAGAGATTTGGGAGTCTCTGGAGAAACTGTACGAAGATGATAAGAACCGGAGCAAGATATTTTTTGCTGAGAAATATCATAAGTGGTTCTTTGAGGACGAGAAGCCAATGCTGCCGCAGGTGAAGGAGTTCCTGAAACTGCGACAGAAGTTGGAAGACGAGGCGATGCCCCTCTCCGACAAGTTTGTTGTTGGAGGGATCGTTTCGAAGCTCCCTGTTGGATGGAGCAAGTTCTATGCAAACATGCATAGGAAGAAGTTGGAGGTCAGTCTCGACGGTCTCTTGCAAGAAGTCTATGTTGAGGACCAGATGCGGGCTCAACTGAAGGTGGATGCACTGTCCAAGCAATTGGCTAACGCCAATCTGGTTCATACCAGGGAACCAAGAGGAAAGCATGCGGCTTCCCACAGCAAGAAGAAGGATCCTAACAATCTGAACGTGAAGGGGACTTCCTTCAAACAAAAGAAGGCAAAGTCTCAGATGCCTTGTTTCAAATGTGGCAAGAAGGACCACTTCAAGAGTGAATGCAAAACAAAGACCAAGCAATCAGAGCAAGTAGAGCCTAGCAAGGTATCTATGATCACTGACGTTGTTGCTATGATTGCGCAGGTCGATGCGGTGGGGGCTGACTCTGACTGGTAGGTAGACACTGGAGCCACCTGCCATGTCTGCTCCAGCAAGGAGTGGTTCACCACCTATACACAAACTTCTGAAGTGGTTATGGTGGCGAACCAGGCACAAGCTGAAGTGCTCGGGATCGGAGCGGTGGTTTTGAAGCTGACTTCGGGGAAGTCTCTAACGCTTCAAGGTGTGAAACATGTACCTGCTATCGCAAAGAACCTGATCTCAGGAGGCCTACTCTGCAACGCAAGCCTCAGGATGGACATCAATGCTGGCCAGATGGTGATGTCCATAAAGAGAACATATTTCGGAAAAGCTTTTTGTACCGAAGGAATGTTCAAAATTCAGCTTGTAAATCAGTCCAATATAATTAATGCAATCACTCATTCTGCTTATACTCTTGAGTTGTGGCATAATAGGCTAGGACATGTTTATTGTAAACGAATAAACAAAATGTCTAGTCTAGGACTTATCTCCAAGTGTGGGGGTAAGGTAGAGAAATGTGAAGTTTGTGCTCAAACGAAGATCACAAGGAAACCCTTTCCTCAGATTTATCGAAGTACAGATCTTTTGGAGTTGGTATACTCTGATATCTGTGACTTCAAATAATTCTCTACAAAGGCCAGGATGAAGTATTTTATAACCTTCATCGATGACTTCTCAAAGTATGCGTTCGTCTACTTGCTGAAGGCGAAAGACGAAGCATTCGAGAAGTTCAAGGAGTTCAAGGCTGAAGCTAAGCGGCAGACTGGACAACAACTCAAGAGAATAAGAAGTGATCGAGATGGAGAGTACAGGTCTCATGAATTCACATCGTTCTGCAAAGAACATGGAATTGTCAATGAGACTACGGCTCCATACTCTCCTCAATCAAACGGAGTAGCAGAGAGGAAGAACAGAACGTTAACAGAAATGATTAACTCAATGATGTTGACTGCGGGTCTTCCAAGGTGCTACTCGGGAGAAGCTGCATTGACGGCCACTTTTATTCTAAATAGAGTGCCTCATGCAACTTCAGACATTACTTCTCATGAACTCTGGTTCAAGGTCAGACCTAACTTGAATGTCATTCGAGTGTGGGGGTATCTGGCATATGTCAAGCTTCCAAATCTGAAGATTCAGAACCTTGGGACAAGGACTACAAAGACGATCTTCTTGGGGTATGCCGAGAAGAGTAATGCTCGAAGATTTCTTGATGTTGAGTCAAATCATATCATTGAATCTCGCGATGCAGAATATTTTGAAGACAAATTTGCAAGGCACAAGAATATTGTTCTTGCGGATATACCGAAGAACAATGAGGGTGCACAAGCAATTAAAGTTTTCAATAAAGAAGTAGTCAAAGAAGATGTTGTTATTGAAACAATGGTTGAACCAGAACTCGCTGAGCCGTCAGCGAAGCGTGTGAGGAGGCCGAAGGACTTTGGAAATGACTTTATCACCTATCATGTGAAAGCAGATCTGCTTACCTATGATGAGGCGATGAAGACCAGAGACGCAATTTTTTGGAAGGGGGCGATCAACCATGAAATTGATTCCATCACCTCAAATAACAATTGGATGTTGGTTGATCTTCCTGAAGGAGCAAAACCCATCGGATGTAAATGGATCTTCAAGAAGAAGATGAAAGCAGACGGAACTATCGACAAGTTCAAGGCTAGATTCGTAGCCAAAGGATTTTCTCAGAAGCAGGGGATCGACTACTTTGACACGTATGCTCCAGTAGCCTGGATGACCACTATCAGGATGTTGATTGCTCTCGCAGCAATACATAAGATGGTGATACATCAGATGGATGTGAAAACGGCTTTCCTAAATGGCAAGCTGATCGATGAGATTTACATGCAACAGCCAGAGGGATTTGTCGTCAAGGATCTTGAAGACAAAATCTGCAAGCTGATGAAATCCTTGTACGGTCTTAAACAGGCTCCCAAGATGTGGCATGAGAAATTTGACAAGGTTATAAGGTCAAATGGTTACATGGTCAGCGAGACGGACAAGTGTGTTTACACGAAGTTCGCTGATGGAAGAGGTGTGATCGTTTGTCTGTACGTAGACGACATGCTGATCCTAGGTACGGATATGGGCTGTGTCACAGAGACAAAAAAGTTCATCTCGAGCAAGTTCAGTATGAAGGACTTGGGAGAAGCTGATATGATCTTAGGGATCAAGATCGTCCGGACAGACACTGGACTAGCGCTGTCACAGTCTCATTATGTTGAGAAGATGATCACTCGTTACGGGTATCAGGATCTTCCAGGGATCGATACGCCGTACATGTGTGATATGAAGCTGAAGCCTAATTCAGGGAAAAGCGTCAGGCAGCTGGAGTATGCAAACGTAATCGGGAGTTTGATGTATGCTACTACTGCCACAAGGCCTGACATAGCTTTCGTCGTGGGAATTCTAAGTCGTTTCACGAGCAACCCAGGCATTGAGCACTGAAAAGCTGTGAAACGGGTTATGAGATATCTCAAGAAGACTCAGACATATGTACTGCACTACAGCGGAGATCCGCCGGTAGTGGAAGGCTTCAGTGATACCAGCTGGTGCTCAGAAGTGGAGAGCGAGAGGTCCACAGGTGGATACATTTTCACAATGGGTGGAGCTGCTATATCGTGGAAATCGAAGAAGCAGACTATGCTCTCGCGGCCATCCATGAAATCTGAGTTCTTTGCACTTGATACCGCAGCCAAGGAAGCAGAATGGCTTCGAGAGCTCATGTATGATCTTCTAGTGGTTGGGGCGCAAATACCGGCGATACCGATATACTGCGACAACCAGGCGACTGCGGCGGTGGCATCAAATGACCTCTTCAACGGGAAGAAGAGGACTGTGCGGTTGAAGCACAGGGCAGTACACGATCTCATCAAGAGGGGTGTTATTGCAGTGATTGATGTTCGGAGTCAGGAGAACCTGGCGGATCCGTTCATTAAGGACCTCAAACGCCAGCTGGTCGATGACACAGCAAGTAAAATGGGTTTGAAGACATTCTGATATTGTATTATTGTAATCCTACCATAAAGTTTTATGCTATTAGTTTAAAGAGAAATATACTAGGCATCTAGCTTTTAGTTCAAGGGAGGATCATTAATCGAAAGAATATCAGGAACGGTGGGTATATGTCCTATTGGACATGGAGAGGTTACGGACCTACAACCACTATTGTCTACTGTTATTTTCTACAAAAAACGGATCCTATAGGAAGGTTGGCTTAAATGTCTTAATGAGTTCTCAGACAGAGTGAATGCCTGGTGTGCTTTACAAAAAGCACGGTAGCGCAGCACTACAAGGAGTAAAACTCCATGCTATAGTGGGGTGACTCCACTATGAGGTTCCCGAAAGGGGTAATGCCTCGGCTATGCCAGCCAAGTCACAGCGGCGTAGTACCGCAAATAGGCAGGTAGCCTAATGTTGTATGTTGAAATTAAAGAGGGTGTAGTCAGCACTACAAAGGGGAGGAGTTCCTCATGTTACAGTGGCACGACACTACGATGAGGTACCCGAATAGGGGTAAAGCCACGGCCTTGCAAGCCATGTCGTTGCGGCGTAACACCGCAAGGGAGCCTGAGGCTTCATGCTGGATAGTATGGCACTACAAAGAGGTGGTGACCTCATGCTACAGTAGTATGACACTACGATGAGGTTCCTGGTACGGGATAATGCCTCGATTTTAGGCTATGTCATAGTGACATAGCACCGCAAGAGAAGCGCAAAGTGCTTCATGTCATGTCTCTTTATAATGAACTCACCTATAGTGTATGGACAAAGAGATATCAAGCCGTCTCTTGAGGATAAACTTGTAGACGTCCAAAACTATACACTGAAACCAGGCTGGCACAGCCCTTTAATGTGTAGCCAGAAGCACATGTAACTACATTATGTGAGTGGAAAGAATTTCAGTTGTGATGCAGAATTCAAGGCTTAGTCCATTCTTGTATTATAGTCTGTTGTTTGACCCATGCGGAAAGATTCAAGTCGTCAGCGACATCTTTCCTAATGCATGATGGAAAGTTACTGTGGGGAATACTCAAACCCATATATAGAGATATGTGGGGGATTGTTGGAGGTTAGCCTTTTGTTTTGGAATTTTAGTCCCACATCGGCTAGGCCAAAGGAGTTGTATCTCTATATATTAGCTATGCTCTTTTAGAGATGCACATATGGTGTGAAGGTGCACATGGATGTGCCATGTGGGAGTATTTTTCTAATGGAAAAAGGCTAAATCAACAATGAAACATTCAGGCTTTTTGCTCTTGGGAAATTTATTTCCATTGGAGCTAAGTCCCGTAGGGGTTTAGCGACTCGGACTCGAATTCGGGCTCATGAGACGTAATGTGACATTTTGTTGGCGTACTTTGCACTTAGCACATCAGCATCGTCGCTAGGCGCATAGTCCACTTAAGTTGCGCTCGTTGCGCAAGCCTCTTGCGCAGCCGATTGCGCGCATTGCACGGTTTTGCGCAGGTTGCGCACGGTGCGCAAGTTGCGCGCGTTGCGCGGTTGCTTAGGATGCGCGTGGTGCGCATGTGGCGCACGTTGCATGAGTAGCGCAGTGTGCGCATTGCGCGGCTTGCGCAGGTTGCACGCGGTGCGCAAGTGGCGCACGTTGTGTGAGTAGCGCAGTGTGCGCATTGCGTAGCTTGTGTAGGTTACGCGTGGTGCGAGTGGCGCAATATAGCGCAAGTGGAGCAAGTGGTGCTGTGCGCGCAGTGTGCTAGTTGCACGGGTGGCGCCACTTATGTGCGCTGTGCGCAAGTTGACTCAGATCGTGTCTATACACGATTTGAACGGTTACAGCACATTCGGAGCAGTTTTTCCCACGTCCCGAACATTCTGCTAACTGGACAGTTACTGCACGGGCTTATAGAAGGCTCTCTTCTCTCTCACAGTAGTTGTACAAGTAATAGAAAATAGAGTACATAAGTATTTTTTAACACAAGTACAGAGTTCAGAATTTCTTACGAATTTCCACAGACTTTGAGAGAGAAAAGTAGCGTTGCACCAGCGTCACTTAGCACCGCAGGAGTCCACTGCCATCCGAGGAGTCAGAAGAGCAGAGTGTTCCATTGTTCTCCGACGAACTTGCTGGTTCCTGGTAGCTATTCGTGTGGGGCGAATTAAGCTTTGAGCAACGGTGATCATTCACCCCAGCGGGCCATCTTCGATCTTTCGCCTGTCATCGCTGCTGCTGTTAGCATTTCGATTCGTACCGTCTGTTTAGAAGTGCTACTGTCGTTTACTACTGTTACGAAATCTTTTTAGATTATCGTAATCCAGAATTCTCCTAGGATCTCTGTTGTGCACCTTCTTTGAAATGTTGCATTGAAACGTTGTTTTTACAATTGTTTTATTTTCTCAGTTTTCTATCGAAAATTGTGCCCCGGCAATAACATCTAACACTTCTCACAAAATGAGTCCTTGAAATACTTTTGCCCAGAGCATGAAACAGGTTTGGCTTGATCAAGATCTTATACAACCCTAATCAGTCATATATGTTGGTTAAATTACAAGCAAAAGTGGAACAGAAAATAAAATTCTACAGGCCCTTTTGGTGGCTAGGGAAATCTAAAATATCCACAATATTTGGATCAGCAGAAAAGGAGACACTTCCTCTCATTTGCGGACGGCTTTGAATGAGTCAAGATTGTCAGGAAGAACATAAAAATGTTACATAAATTGCATTAAGTCTAATCAGTTACCAAAATTTCCCATTTGAGATGAAATTTGAAAATACATATGTTTGATTAACGACTCATGTGATCCTAATATTTATTGCAGTTGTTTCTCTTTATTGTCACATTTTTAGCATGACAAATTGGTAAAGCAACAAGGTCCACTGTGGTGATTGTGCAACAATTACAAGGGAAGGGGCTCAAAAGAAGACGGTGAAAAAGGTGACCATGATTGTCCTGAGGTCTCGACAATGTCATTTCATTCAAGGTGGAGGAAGAAGAAGAAAAAACCTGCCCAAATTTTGTTGAAGGTGCAGCTTGGTTTTTTCTTTGGATTTTGCTACTGTGGATGATTTTTTTTTTCTTTTCTTGATGGTGTTTGTGGATGCTAATTATAATTTGATGATGTTGGTGTTTGGTGATTTTATGTTGGAAGAAGGGACAACTATAAAGGCTTGGAGTTCGGCATCTAATGTATTAAGAGATGTAGTTTGTGTGATTGTTATGAAAATTTGAGATTGAGCATCAGTTTTCAGTGTCTGTTTGTTGGTCTGCCAAGACGATATCGTAATATAAAGGTGCAATTCAATCAACATATGATAGTCGCCAACATAATTCAAGCCTTTTTCCATCCATATGTGGTTGGCTATGTAGCATTAGAAATTAATCTTCTTTTTTACCAAGCTTTTATAACCAGCTTTCAACCTAACGTGAACAATCTAAGTTGATGCCAAATTTATAGACAAAGTAGATATGAGTATGAGATGGTCATTCCATACAACCAAGGCATCCAGTTGGAAGGTAGTTAGACCTACCTTTTCTGTATGCAGTTTAGGCTCATCCAACCAATGAGCACCCTCATTCTCCTAGCCTATAAGGAGCCTAAACCAAGGACAAGATGATACAAGTTGCTATAGAAAATTTCATTCATCTCTATTACACATTAAAAGCAAAGAGTGAAAGGAGTGACAATCCTATTCGGCCAATATATGATGGTCGTTTTGGAATTTGTTTTTGAGACTTTTATGATTGAGAATTTTGTTGTTGATAACAAACCTGAGTCAAGGTGGAAGTTGGTGGAAATCAAGGTTTGCAGTATTGAAATCAGTATCGGGCCCTTCCTATGAGTATTAAGATCGACGATAGCAGCAATATCGACGATTTCAGATCGAAGTATTAGATATTTTGGTATCGGAAAACAAATAATTATTAAAATTTTAGAAAAAAATATTTTATACATTTAGGCATAATTTAAGTATTTTCTGTTTTGTTTCTTAGTAGTTTTGAAATCGAATGAAATAATAGTCACCCTTACCATTTGGTTTACTTGCGACATATAAATTTTCCTCTTTTACATGTTTTTACAATCTTATTATATTTTTACACCCTTGTTGATTGGTCTTTTTTGTTCAATTTTTTTATCGAATTAACTGAAAAAGAGACCCTCCAATGTTGGTACCGGTGAGTATCAGTATCGGTTGGTATCAGGCCGGAACATGACAAATCGTAACGGTATCAACCGTATCGGATCGATATCAGCCGATATTGCAAACTGCTATAAATACGATTATATCTTTCGAGAAAAGAGCCAAGAGAGACGAAAGATGTAGTTTTCTTTAGGTTGAGAGTTTGTTTATGATTATAAGAGATTGTAATCCATATTTACTAATATTCAATGATTTGTGAGTTTGTATATGATTTTTTTAATTTTATTACGTGATTGTTACTCTTTATTGTCGAATCTTTTATGTAACATAATAAAGCAAAAAGAATTGTCCATTAGGCCATCCAGTTCAGTTAAACATAGAAAAAAAAAAGATCTCCAAACAACCTTGATGTTGGAGGATAGGATGAGAAAAAATTGACATGGATAATTTGGGCATGTGCAATGCAGACCCACATATGCCCTCATAAGGAGTGGTAATATACTAGTTAATGAAGACTAGAAGTAGGCCCAATTTAATATGGTTTGAAGCATTAAAGAAGATATGGATCTTGCATTACACAGAACACGGCTCACGGCTCTTAAAAGAGCTTAATGGAAGAAGTGGATTCAAACAACCGACCCCAAACATGTGGGATAAATGCTTCGTTGTTGTTGTTGTCATTGTTATTGTAATGTTATTTTTTTCGTTGTTAATATCCTCGACACTGTACCAAAACTTTAGAGTTATCATGATGGTTGAGATAGTTGGGGGTTAATAAAAAATAGGTTTGATTTGTGTAGAGATATGTAAAACTTTTTTTAAAGTTCGCTTACAATGCACGCCAAACAAGATATGCCAATGCTCATGAAACCGAACATGACGATTTAACATGCCACCATTGGACACATACATAGTGTCTATCAAGAAAAATAAAAATTAAAAAAATAATATATGAGCATATTCAAAACTTTTTTTCCATATAAAACAACAACGTATTGGTAGAAGAGAGCAGCATCCATGCAAGGAAATTATTCAAGAAAAGAGCAAGTGAAACGTAAATGTTACCAAAAACTTCTTTTTTTATGGAGCTCTACGGGAATGAGGAGGTGACAATCCTATTACACATTAAAAGCAAAGAGTGAAACGAGTGACAATCCTATTCGACCAATATATGATGGTCGTTTTGGAATTTTTTTGAGACTTTTATGATTGAGAATTTTGTTGTTGATAGAAAAACTGAGTCAAAGTGGAGGTTGGGGGAAATCAAGGTTTGCAGTATCGAAATCGGTATTGGGCCCTTCCTATGAGTATTAAGATTGACGATAGCAACAATATCTACGGTTTCAGATCCAAGTATCGGATATTTTGGTATCGGAAAGCAAATAATTATTAAAATTTTAGAAAAATATTATTTTATACATTTAGGCATAATTTAAGTATTTTATTTGTTGTTTTTTAGTAGTTTTGAAATTGAATGAAATAATAGTCACCCTTATCATTTTTTTTCCCTGCGATATATAATTTTTCCTCGTTTACATGTTTTTACTATCTTATTATACTTTTACACCATTGTCGAGTGGTCTTTTTCCTTCAATTTTTTTTTGTCGAATTAACTGAAAAGAGACCTCCAATGTTAATTGGAACTGGTGAGTATCAGTATCGATTGATATCAGATCGGAACAATACAAATCACATCGGTATCGACCGTATCGGATCGGTATTGGCCGATATTGCAAACTATGTTATAAATTCGGTGACATCTTTCGAGAAAAGAGCCAAGAGAGACAAAAGATGTTTTTTTTTTACGTTGAATGCTTGTTTAGGATTATAAGAGATTGTAATCCATATTTACTAACATTCAGTGATTTGTGAGTTTGTATATGAATTTTTTAATTTATTTGCATGATTGTTTCTCCTCACAGTTGAATCTTTCATGTAACAGAATAAAGCAAATAGAATTGTCCATTAGGAAATAACCTTGATGTTGGAGGAAAAGCTGAGGAAAAATCGACATAGGTAATTTGGGCATGTGCAATGCAGACCCACAAATGCCCTCATAAGGAGTGATAATATACTAGTTAATGAAGACTAGAGGTAGGCCTAATTTAAGATGGTTTGAAGCGTTAAAGAAGATATGGATCTTGTGTTACACAGAACACGGCTCTTAAAAGAGCTTAATGGAAAGTGGATTCAAACAACCGACCCCCAAAATGTGGAATAAAGACTTCGTTGTTGTTGTCGTTGTTATTGTAATGTTATTTTTTTCGTTGTTAATATTCTCGACACTGCACCAAAACTTTAGAGTTATCGTGACGGTTGATGGTTGAGATAGTTGGGGGTTAATAAAACAAATAGGCTTGATTTGTGTAGAGATATGTAGAACCCTTTAAAGTTCGCTTACAATGCACACCAAACAAGATATGCCAATGCTCATGAAACCAAACATGAAGATTTAGCATGCCACCATTGAACACATACATTGTGTCTACCAAGAAAACGAAAAATAAAAAAAATAATATATATGAGCATATTCAAAACTTTGTTTCATTATAAAACAACAACGTATTGGTAGAAGAGAGCAACATCCATGGAAGGAAATTATTCAAGAAAAGAGCAAGTGAAACGTAAATATTACCAAAAACTTCTTCTTCTTCTTCTTTTTCTGGAGCTCTCTGGGAATGTGGAGGTGAAGAGAATGGGAGGCACCCCCGCTCTTCCCAGATTGTGACCAGGTCGCTTTGTTGTGTTTTTTAATCCTCCCTTTCACTTGCTATAATTAGATGAATATTGTTCCTCTCTCTCTCTTTCTCTTTTTATTTTCTTTTTTCGTAGGTAATTTCTATTTATTGTGTATCTCAAATGTAAGGTGGAGGAGGAGCGCAGTATGGACCAGAAAATAGAATGTACTTCCAGCTGAGCGTGTGAATCTTCTCCTCCAGTTTAAAAATCCTTTTTGTTGGAGAAAGGGAAATTGTTTTATAATAGTACAAACACCACCATTATGGCTTTATCCGAAGATTTTTGGGGCCAGCTATTTGAGTCGATATTATTTTATTTATTTATTGTTTTTTTATACATTCAACTATTAGTAAGGGCATGTCTTAAATACAAAACAAAAAAAAAACAAAAAAAAAAAAATTATATGCTTTCTTAGGAGACAGATATGTTGTTCCTATTTTCAGGTTCCCAAATCTGTACCTGCTTTTGTTTGGGCTAATTCTAAGGGCACCCCAAACTTTTACTTGGGGCTAACCCTTACTAGGGGACAACCCAAATTGATGGAACTTTTACCGGGGACAGCTCCAATTTTACTTGGGCTAGCCCAACCCCCAAAGAATTAGGGTTTCCCTAGAGGTGGACGCCGGCGGGGGCGCGGGGGAGGAGACGCCAACGCCGGCTATCCTCACCACAAACCCCCTCTCCGGACCTACCTGCCTTCCCGATCCCACCGCCGATCCCCTTCCGATCCCGACTCCGACGACTCCGAGTGCAACCTCGAGACGAAGACGAAGACTCGGACGAGGGCGAACGGAACCGCAGCGACCAGTCCAGTTCCTCTCCCGACAGCTGCATGAAGCGTCGGAAGCTCGACCGCTACACCCTCGGGTTCAAGTTCGCCCCCCCCGAAAGCCACCCACTCCTCCTCCAGCGGCAGCGAGAGCAGCGGTTCCTCACCCCAAGCCGAATGCTTCGAAGAATTACACCCCCCCGACTGGTCGGAAGACTCGACCTTTGTCCTGCTCGACGCCTGGGGCAACCTTTTCGTAAAGAACGACCGCAAACTCCTCCGCTCCGACGAGTGGAGCAAGGTCGCCGAGAAGGTCAACCGGGCATCGAGAACGGTCCGATCCGAGTCCTAGTGCCGGAGGAGGAGGAGGTGGAGGAGGCGACAAAAGGGGAGAAGGCGCAGGAGGAGGAGGCGGAGGAGGACGAGGAGGGGGGGAGGATGAGGAGAAGGAGGAGGAGGCGGCGGCTACGGATCGGGAGGAGGGGGATTGTCAAATTTTTGGCAGTCCTTCTAATAGAAAGGACTGTCACATTTTTTACAGTCCTTTCTATTGGGAGGACTGTCAAAAATTTGACAGTCTATTAAAAAAAATTAGACTAGCCCCAAGCAAAAGTTTGGATGGCAAACTTATAAATAATTTTGGAAGAAGTTGGGTAAGCCCCAAGCAAAAGTTGGGATGCCCTTAGAATTAGCCTTCTTTTTTTTTTAAAAATCAGAGATACCCACAACAAGACAGTATACCTGCTATGGCGATTTCAGACTTGAACTCCCAACTTCGGTTGACTTCTAGGCTCCGTACCCCTCCACGAAGTTGTCGTGGCTCCTCAGAGACTTGCTAGGACGTTAGAGTGGTGTCTTGGGATCACATGAGAGGTGGTGGAAGGGGAAGAAGTGTGGATTGGTGGTGATGGCTAGGGTTTTGCATAGGCCGACGGGTATAGGGGAGATAGGCTCTCGGGTATGAGGGCTTTGGGAAGGGGTTTTGCATAGGCCAATAGTGGTATCTATTTAAAGGGTTTTGATGTTTGGTGAGTTAGGGTTTGGGTAGAGGAGTTTTAGGAAAGATTTGGTTAGGTTTTGATATATAAATATCAAGTTATGCTAAGGTGAATCAATGGGTGCATATTGAGTTTCCTAATTTGGAAAGTCAATGTTGGGTTGGCTTAAACCTATTATGGCTGTCCAAAATCCTCTAAAAATTAATCCAAATTAATCCTAGTAGGTTATGGCAATCTAGTATATGCTCTACCAAGGCTTGTTGGACTAGTATTGGAGCTATATAATTTATTGAACCGAAATAGGCTTCGAAAGTCCAATAAATGGTCTTATGTGCCATTTGAAAAATAAATAGTACATGAAAACTCAATTGAGTGGGACACAATTGACATGTGCGTAGTAGGCTTAAAATAGGTCAAAATTATATATTGGGTCAAAGAGTTTGGATCGGGTTTGGGTCCCCAATTCCAATTGGAAAATGCATTGAAATTACGGCGAAGGACTAAATGACTATTTTGACCCTAAAGTTGTGCAAGAAATATGTAGTGCAATGGAACATGTTTGGTGGGACATGATATATCAAAATGAAGGTGGACTCGTCTAGGACACGAATATGGAACTTGGTTTGGGAAAAAGATAATTGTTGCGCTTCAAAAATCAAAGCTACGATAAATTACTTCTATTGTCCATATTGATTATAAAATATAGTTTATTATTAAATAACCATAGTAAATAAATAAATATATTTAAAAATAATACCCAAAAATGAGGGGAGTTACAAGTTGAGTGATAAAAACTTTGTGAATGTGGGAAAGATAATCATATGATAGAAAATAGGAAAGAGAGTGAGAAGTACCTATTGATGTAACTATGTTCGTTGAAGATAAGGGAACAGTCCTTGATGGATAAGCTTTGGGAGTTCTATGTATCATATGGATTACGTAGGTGGTGGTGGCGGTTTGATATTGTGGTTGTGGGGGACGATGGTATAAGGGTCGGTTGATCTGATTGTGCAGAGTAGGAGATTGTGAAGCGGGAGTGGTATAATATCGTGAGGACGTATCAAGTGGTGGGGTTGGTATAGAAGATTGTGGATATATGGGCATGATATCGGTTTGTAGACATGGTGATATGATGTTATAGCATGATTCCATATAATCGATTATCATAACCCGAATGTGATGTCGTGTGAGCCTAAGTTGCACTCGCACAAGACAGGATCATAAAGTTATCCAAATCACAACAACAAATAGAGTACATAGAGAAATTAAACACTTGCACGGAAGAAAACTTTGCTTTGTTGATAATAAACAATATTTACAAGACTCTAGTACAAGGGTTGTTGTGCAGGCTTGCAAACTGACTCTGATGAGATAGTCATTCCATACTTTACATCCCCATATACAAAACCAAAACTATGTAACACCTGGAATCTGAGCCATTTTTGTTGCACCTTAGAGTGGGGTGTCCAAAAGTGCTATGAGCAAGCCTTCGTACTCGCCACTCGAGCAATGCTTCAAAATGTTCAAGCGTCACCTTGAGTTCTCTGACATGCCTCCCTGGTTATTAGCACTTTTGGAGACGAGGTTTAGTACATTGTTGTGTACTGGTGAATGACTAATTAATCCATGATATCATTTATTATAGAAATTATGTGAAGCATGCAATATATTTAGTGATCTTTCTAGCCATCCTAGTCAATTTTATATAAGCAATTATAGGACATAACAAATGTAACTACGATAAATCTTATCCACGACAGAGTCTCCGCCCCTGTATAAGACTTACCATATTCTTTCCTGTCGACTTGATATTGTTAACTGAAATATTGTATATATGTCATGACCCGCACCCGATATAGGGGCACGAGCACGTAGGTACATCCAGCCTACGTCGCAGTGTCGACGGTATAATGCTGTATAGGTCATCTGTAATATCTAACATCTAATAAATTATAGAATATAACTGTTGGCCCATTACCTAATGGTCACACCTGATTTTGATAATCAAAGATGACTTAAGTTGATACACAAAATATACGAACTGATGCTAACATTTCAGGACAAGTAAAATCAATATCGAAGAGCATACTGCATCTACAACAAGCATTCAAGTTGTCATCCAAAAGCAAAATTGAATCATAATCAGATCGAGTTATTTTACATTTTATTCTGTATTTTATTCTTTATTGAGTCTAGGACACAGAACGTAAAATCGATCGGGTACTACTGGCTTAGGTTATCTATAGTTCACTCATCTAGAAAGCCTACCCATTTATCTTAGTTCCACGTATCTAAAAAGCCATAAAATCCTATGCAAATTTGGCCATACAAAACATATTCTAGAGTAACAGAACTCAGACAGAACTCTGACCGAGTTCGGTCCGAGTTCGTTCTAATATATTTGAATATTTAGTTGCCTCCAAATCTGTATACAATGTTCGTCTGCGAGATCTTCGCATCCGAACTCTGCCCGTGTTCGGTCCCCAAAAATACCTATAAATAGGAGATAATTTTTTATTTCTAATCACTCATTCACTCTTCTCTCTATCTATTTCTAAAGTGTTTGTCAGCGATCTAAAGATTTCACTTTCCACCTATACATCTCTTAGCCAAAGCCAGTAACATCTGTTCGATTTAGAGTCTTTGGTTTACAGAGTTGTGAAGAGGTTTTTCAAGTTCAAAAAATATCTCAGTTTTCGGTGCCGGTCGTACGATCGTCACCAAGCACGGTGTTGTGAAGTCTATCGTGTACTGTCACCAAGCACGGTGTCACGCCCCACTCCCGTAGGAGCGATCGTCCTCGCTAAGGCGTGATGCCGCACGAGCCTAGATTGCGCTCGTGCAAGGCAGTTTCATAACGGCCGATTACATAGGCGGCGACGGGGTCGTCGCACAGAAGTCCCAAGCAGAAATATTAAAACATGCAGCAGAAATTTTGAACAAGCACACATGAACACAAGTCATTCAAAAGAAGCTCTTTATTGATATTGAATATAAGATTACATTTGTGGGCACAAGGCCAAATTATAAGTCTCTCGTGTTCACTTTTCTCTCATTTACAAGTCACTCTGCTCTCTCTCATCTCTCGATTACAATGCTTGAGCCAGCGGAAGCTTCGGAAGGCGATGTCCATACATTACGTCCTGTATAAGTCTTTAATCCACGCGGCCGCACGCTTCGAATCGCCAAGGAACTCCGTGCCTCGACGCATCCAAGCGAGCTCCGCGCCACGAGCTTCTACCTGTGCCTGCACATGAACACTGTGTGGGTGTCAGTACTCAACTGTACTGGTGGAGTGAGCTCCTCGCCCACCCATACAAAACCTACACGTTCATTTACTTTGTGCAGCTTACAAGTCCCTTATGATTGTCTTTCTAGTCTTGCCTTATGATCAATTTTAAGACTTGACGTCTAACCAACTCGTTATGCGACGACATAGTCGTGCTATCATGTTAACGTGCATTTCGATCGAGGCAGTGCCTCGTCGTGCATTTACTTGACCAAAACTTGAACTCGGGATGGCAGGGTCGTGTCGTACTCTATTGAAGACTTCAACATATTCAAGACAGTGCCTCGCCGAGGAGCAACTTACGCGAACTCGGCCGTGCCAAGACCTTTACTCAAACCCAAGTGCCTCTAGACTTTGCCTAGACTTGTCCGTGCTTCAAGATGAGGTCGTGCCTAATGACTCCCTGACTTAGCCAACTTTTACATTACGGTCCTTTCGACTTAAAGCGATGGCACTCGACTTAGCTCTATGCAAACTTAGGCCAACAATGTCGATACGCGAAAGCCAATACTTGATACGCGAAAGCCAATACGCGAATGCCAATATTTGATATGCGGAAGCCAATATGCGAATGCCAATATTTGATACGCGAAAGCCTTGGTTTGTGCCGAAGCACGTATCTTGCTAACTTGATACACGTCGTGCTAGACTGTCTCATGATTCGACCGACACCCTGCTAGTACTCGACGCTATCCAAAGGTAAACATGCAGATTGCCGCTCTTGCCGACACATCTACATGAGTGGTCACTAGCAATGTCAAGCTATCTTGGACACGGCTCGGCGGGGGTATCGGGCCGCCCTTCCAATGGGTAGCTAGCCCCGGAAGCGCCGATACTCCCATGCGGTTATCCTACATCCTGCTTTGAGCCGTAACTCGCTTCCCCTGGGCGAATGATTCCGGCGCCTTGGCAATCATTCGAGAAGACTACACCTTGTCGACAAGTTGTCCAATGACCATGCAACTCGATCTACCAAGTCCTTTCTAACCATGTTTTCCTACTTTCTATCGAGACTCCCAAGCCGCGGGACCGATCTCGTGTGTTTCCTTTCAAGACATAGCGAGACTCCCAAGTAGCGGGACCGATCTCGTGTGCGGGACTTATCAAGACATAGCGAGACTCCCAAGTAGCGGGACCGATCTCGTGTGCGGGACTTATCAAGACATAGCGAGACTCCCAAGTAGCGGGATCGATCTCGTGTGCGGGACTTATCAAGATTTAGCGAGACTCCCAAGTAGCGGGACCGATCTCGGCGACAACCAGACGCGTGGACTTTTTTGTTCGTGGCATGCTATTTGCTAAACCGACCGTGGCCCGTGCCTTAGACAGGCCTGGTTCTCTAGGCGACGCTATCGCTCAAGTCATATAGTTTATATGATGAGCCTTGTTCTCGAGGGACTACGCGACTTGACAACCGCAGATAGAGTGGGATAGTGCTAGAAATGGCTTCGATAGCCCAGCACAACACTTGTCTAACTTATTCGGGCAACGACTCGACGAACAAGAGCTACGTCGAGCTACGCATCGAGGGAACGTGCCGTGCACGCGTTCGACTTGAACAACCAAGTTCTCGGGTGCCTAGACTTAAGTCAACAAGCCGTGCATGACGACTTAACTTGCGGGACGTGCGAAGGCTATGCCAAGCCTTGCGGGACAGGACTGTGCATGCTTTATTAAGCATTCATGCGGGCGACGCCTATGACTTAGGCTGATTCGGGTGTTGGGGCAAAACGACGAGACCGTGCATGCTTTACCAAGCATTGACGTAGACGACGCCTATGACTTAGGCTGTTTCAAGTGTCGGGACAACTTAGCAACTTAAGCCAACTTCCTTCTCCCAAGCCACGGGATCGAAGGATCGAGTGTAATTTGAAAGCACGCTGAGCCGACTTCTATGAAGACCGTGGGACCATTTTCTATGTTCTAAGACATTCCGACGGGTCAGGATTATTCCCTTAGCTATGTGCGTTCGTAGCTTTTATATTAGCCTACTTGTGCAAGTTGAAAACATGTACGTTATTAAGTGAAGGCTAAGATGAGGCAAGTTCACCGAAACTACCCCACCTGAGCGAGCGGTCGCCTTGACTTAGCGAGCCTTCAAGCAGCCGTTGCAAGGCTAGGTTCCAACGCCGTCGGCATTTCGATTCCTCCGATTGACTTTGCGGGTCGGGGCACTACATCATACACCACTCAGAACAAGTCTCATCCTCGAGACTTTCCTGGAGGCAAGCCATCCTACCATTTCTATGGCCAAGACTTAATCGAGCCTAGACACAAGATTATAACAGTCGAGCAAGATAAGCCTACGCGTTTCCTTGAGTCCGAGCCACGCTCGCACTATTATCATTCTTTTCCTTAACACGATTTCAAGTTCTCGACACTCTTTCATTCTCCAATTCTTATTTGAATTCAACGTATCGCTTGGTTGGATCGTGCACGCATTTCAGACGTCCCCAGAATACATGCATTCACCAAGCCGCATGATAGAGAATTCGTCTTTCTCACTCGAGTCGCATCGTGCACATACTCAAGCATCCCTGAAATATATGCATGTCAGCCGAATCTCGTGAGGGGTATTCCTATATTCGTGATTCACTATATCCATTCAAGCCAATCCTCAAGATCAATCTTTCGATTGATAACTCATGAAATAGGGCGTCTCGCCTAACCGCTAGGCCATTTCTTTTCGAGGCTAAGTCAATGTCAGGATTGGAATCATAGTTCCCCAACAATAATACCAACATTGTCCCCAATCCTAGGGTCAAACCAAAGTCGATAGTACGGGGTTTCCTACCCAAGCTCGCGTCACTCAGATTTCTAAACATCGAGCATGATCACCTATTCGCATCAGTGCATTCGTTGCGCTATTCGAATCCATTCAAATCACCAATTCTAACCAATTCATGTATTCAATCACGAGGTCGTCTAGCTTTGACAATATGTTGTGCCCCAATCTCACGTGAGTCCAATTATCTACGGTGGTTCATGAATCACCATGCAACGCACCCGCGGAATAATCATTCTCATCGGGGCGTAACTCTTATTTGAGTCCAGACTAAGTCATTCTCGATACGCAGATTGGACCTACGCAATCCTCAAATTCAATTCATCAAGCACACTGAGTCGTTCTCGAGTCCACCTTCACGTCAAACCACAAGTCGAAGCACACTAATTGCCACGCCATGCTAGTTCAATCACCCCCGCTGTATGAATCACCATACTAGCGCTCACGCGGAGTGATCACCCTAATCGGCACGATACATGTGCGAGGCTGGGGTTGCGCTCGCATAAGACAAGGACGTCAATGTTGTGGTTGTCAATGAAGTAAATCCAAACATTTCATTTCATCCAATCCAAGTTCGATAGTTCGATCATCATTCGTTCAACCAGAAAATCCTCGAGCCAAGTTTATATTTTCCTCGACACGTTTCAATATCCCGAGTATAGCATCCATCGGAATAATGACATTTGTACGATCGTCATTCGCCGAGTCAGAGTACCCCCGAGTTATCGTATATCGATCTTTGATACGCCTCAATACCATCGACGATATGCGTAACCTGACGATCTTCCTTTGCAACCAATTTTAAGTCATGCGACTGATGCTATTGTCCGAACTGGATATACCACAATTTCCTTCGATCAAAATCCAAAATCATAAGCACGAACCTCTAAGTTTCCTCGATGGAGACATTCATTTTTATTCATCGTTTCGAGCATGATTCGATATCGTTTTCTAACTCGCGTTGCCTATTCACAAGTTGTCCGAATGAGATGCTCGTTCGGGACATTCGAAGTCACGACCAACTAAGCATGACGCATTCTTAGGCTTTGTGCGATCGTATCGCCTCGTCGACATACTCGTAATCTTCAATATTTGTTCGAATAATTTCCAAGACAAACCATACACCACTCGGATTCGAGCCATCCGATCTAATCCTCAATCACATTCGCTTCGTTCACTAAGACATCCTTCAGATTCGTTCGACGAATCTCTAGCATAATCGCTCACGTCGTGTCGACGTACTAAGTCGTTCGCACTTATTTCTCAAAATCTAAGTCAATCCTCCGTCTACGCCTAAGCGTTAACTCGATAGCATTCCTATCGATAGACACTCTAAGTGTAGCTTCGTTTCCGACCGAGCGGTACTTGATATCGCTCGCAACTCGTTCGCACCAAAAGGTCGAGGTGTGTGACACACGAACTAAGTTGTGCCGCATAACCATCCCGTACGGACTATACTTCGAGTTTGCACGCTCATTGCTAGTGTCGACGTAAGACTATTTGGGCACGCACGCGACTTTGCTAACTTTAGCACGTGTTTTCATTCAAGACAAGTTGACATCGTTCGGCACAAAGGTCGTTGCCTATCGATGCGTTCGATTGAACACTTATACGAGCTTTTGAAAATATTTAGACTTATTGTATGGACATGCCGAGGGACAATCGAGAGAGAGTGCACACTTATTTTCCAACGACGAGCTTTCAAAACTGAGAAATTCGACGTGAAGTCCAAGGACGTAAAGCCGTGCTCTGATACCATTATATCATGCCCCACTCCCGTAGGAGCGATCGTCCTCGCTAAGGCGTGATGTCGCACGAGCCTAGAATGCGCTCGTACAAGGCAGTTTCATAACGGCCGATTACATCGACGGCGACGGGGTCGTCGCACAGAAGTTCCAAGCAGAAAAATTGAAACATGCAGCAGAAATTTTGAACAAGCACACATGAACACAACTCATTCAAAAGAAGCTCTTTATTGATATTGAATACAAGATTACATTTGTGGGTGCAAGGCCAAATTATAAGTCTCTCGTGCTCACTTTTCTCTCATTTACAAGTCACTCTGCTCTCTCTCATCTCTCGATTACAATGCTTGAGCCAGCGGAAGCTTTGGAAGGCGATGTCCATACATTACGTCATGTATAAGTCTTCAATCCATGCGGCTGCACGCTTCGAATCGCCAAGGAACTCCGTGCCTCGACGCATCCAAGCGAGCTTCGCGCCACGAGCTTCTACCTGTTCCTGCACATGAACACTGTGTGGGTGTCAGTACTCAACTGTACTGGTGGAGTGAGCTCCTCGCCCACCCATACAAAACCTACACGTTCATTTACTTTGTGCAGCTTAGAAGTCCCTTACGATTGTCTTTCTAGTCTTGTCTTAGGATCAATTTTAAGACTTAACGTCTAACTAACTCGTTATGCGACGACATAGTCGTGCTATCATGTTAATGTGTATTTCGATCGAGGCAGTGCCTCGTCGTGCATTTACTTGACCAAAACTTGAACTCGGGATGGCAGGGTCCTGCCGTACTCTATTCGAGACTTTAACATATTCAAGACAGTGCCTCGCCAAGGAGCAACTTACGCGAACTCGGCCGTGCCAAGACCTTTACTCAAACCCAAGTGCCTCTAGACTTTGCCTAGACTTGTCCGTGCTTCAAGATGAGGTCGTACCTAATGACTCTCTGACTTAGCCAACTTTTACATTACGGTCCTTTCGACTTAAAGTGATGGCACTCGACTTAACTCTATGCAAACTTAGGCCAATAATGCCGATACGCGAAAGCCAATACTTGATACGCGGAAGCCAATACGCGAATGCCAATATTTGATACGAGGAAGCCAATACGCGAATGCCAATATTTGATACGCGAAAGCCTTGGTTTGTACCGAAGCACGTATATTGCTAACTTGATACACGTCGTGCTAGACTGTCTTATGATTCGACCGACACCCTACTAGTACTCGACGCTATCCAAAGGCAAACATGCGAATTGCCGCTCTTGCCGACACATCTACATGAGTGGTCACTAGCAATGTCAAGCTATCTTGGACACGGCTCGGCGGGGGTATCGGGCCGTCCTTCCAATGGGTAGCTAGCCCCGGAAGCGCCGATACTCCCATACGGTTATCCTGTATCCTGCTTTGAGCCGCAACTCGCTTCCCCCGGGCGAATGATCCCGGCGCCTTGGCCATCATTCGAGAAGACTACACCTTATCGACAAGTTGTCCAATGACCATGCAACTCGATCTACCAAGTCCTTCCTTATTCATGACCATGTTTTTCTACTTTCTATCGAGACTCCCAAGCCGCGGGACCGATCTCGTGTGTTTCCTTTCAAGACATAGCGAGACTCCCAAGTAGCGGGACCGATCTCGTATGCGGGACTTATCAAGACATAGCGAGACTCCCAAGTAGCGGGACCGATCTCGTGTGCGGGACTTATCAAGACATAGCGAGACTCCCAAGTAGTGGGACCGATCTCGTGTGTGGGACTTATCAAGACTTAGCGAGACTTCCAAGTAGCGGGACCGATCTCGACGACAACCAGTCGCGTGGACTTCTTTTGTTCGTGGCATGCTATTTGCTAAACCGACCGTGGCCCGTGCCTTAGACATGCCTGGTTCTCTAGGCGACGCTATCGCTCAAGTCATATAGTTTATACGATGAGCCTTGTTCTCGAGGGACTACGCGACTTGACAACCGCAGATAGAGCGGGATAGTGCTAGAAATGGCTTCGATAGCCCAGCACAACACTTGTCTAACTTATTCGGGCAACGACTCGACGAGCAAGAGCTACGCCGAGCTACGCATCGAGGGAACGTGTCGTGCACGTGTTCGACTTGAACAACCAAGTTTTTGGGTGCCTAGACTTAAGCCAACAAGCCGTGCATGACGACTTAACTTGCGGGACGTACGAAGGCTATGCCAAGCCTTGCGGGACAGGTCCGTGCATGCTTTATTAAGCATTCATGCAGGTGACACCTATGACTTAGGCTGATTTGGGTGTTGGGGCAAAATGACGAGACCGTGCATGCTTTACTAAGCATTCACGCAGGCGACACCTATGACTTAGGCTATTTCAAGTATCGGGACAACTTAACAACTTAAGCCAACTTCCTTCTCCCAAGCCACGGGATCGAAGGATCGAGTGTAATTTGAAAGCACGCTGAGCCGACTTCTATGAAGACCGTGGGACCATTTTCCATGTTCTAAGACATTCCGACGGGTCGGGATTATTCCCTTAGCTATGTGCGTTCGTAGCTTTTATATTAGCCTACTTGTGCAAGTTAAAAACATGCACGTTATTAAGTGAAGGCTAAGATGAGACAAGTTCACCGAAACTACCCCACCTGAGCGAGCGGTCGTCTTGACCGAGCGAGCCTTCAAGCAGCCGTTGCAAGGCTAAGTTCCAACGCCGCCGGCGTTTCGATTCCTCCGATCGACTTTGTGGGTCGGGGCACTACACACGGTGTTGTAAAGAGACTGCAAGCTCTCAATTAGCTTGTGAATAGTGGATTAACAGTCGGCAAGAGTACCTGTGATTGGATTTGTCCTCTCAAAGGAAAACCAGTATATATCGCGGTGTTCACTGAGTTTGATTTTCTATCTCTTGTTACAATTATAATTTTGTCTCTTTATTATTGCCATAGTTATAAATTGCTTAAATTTTTTAATTAGTGATTATTTCTGTTGCACATGCACACACTCTATTCACTCCCCTCTAGAGTGCTAAACGGTCCTACGATTGGTATCAGAGCAGGTTATATTCTAATATAACAACCCTAGAGAGTATATATGGCAGCCGTAAAATCAATATTCAACCGTGAAGGGCAATCCACAAATAGACCCCACTATTTGATGGAACGAACTATACTTATTGGAAAACATGAATGACTTTCTTCTTAAAGTCTCTTGACTTTGATCTTTGATTTATATTTGTTGACGGTTATAAGAAACCGACACGTATAGTGATTGGGGGCGTACTTATAGACAAACCACATGACAAATATACTGATGAAGAAAAGTCAAAGGCTAGTATAGATGCACGTGCCATTAATTTACTATTCTGTGCAATTAACAAGACAGAGTTCAATTGAGTTTCTACCTATACTATGTCTCATGATATTTGGGAACTTCTTGAGGTAACCCATGAAGGGACTTCTCAAGTAAAAGAATCCAAAATTAGCAGACTAACACAAAAATATGAATCATTCAAAATGAAACCCGACGAGTCAATTACATAGATATTTACACATTTTCTAGATATCACTAATACCTTGCAATCTATTGGTAAAGATTACAGTAATCATGAGAAGATCATGAAGGTGCTACGGGCTCTAATCTAGAATTGGAACCCAAAGACAATAACAATCATTGAAGGAAACGATCTCACCACCATGAATCTGGAGAAACTTATAGGCAAGCTGATGACCCATGAGCTGGACCTACAAGAGTTTGAAGAAGCGACCTCTAAAGAAAAATCGATCACCTTCAAAGCTCAAGCCAAAAGAGCAGCATGTAATGATTCTGATGAAGAATCATCCAGTGGTGATAAACAAGCCCTACTAGTGAAAAACTTTAGAAAATTCCTAAAGTTTGAAAGATCAAACAGAAAGAAGAGAGACGTCCATAAAAGCAACGAAGAAGAATCGATATGCTTTAGATGCAAGAAGTCAGGGCACATGAAGAAGGACTATCCAATATCAAAGAAAAATAGTCCATATGATAGATCAAGATTAAGCAAAAAAGTAACAACTGGTCAGAAGTATGCAAATACAAGCATCTAGCAAGAAAGTGATGCCAGTGATTCAGAGGAAGTGGGCAGACCCTGCAGCACTGTCAATGTCTGTCTCATAGCATTCGATAAGGTATCTTCTAACCCTTTGCACGATAATTTTACTTTCGATGAGTTAGAAAATGCCTTTAGCGAACTACGTGAAGAACACAGAAATGTGCTGAACAAATGTAAGCAATCGCGTAAAGTGGTTGAGGCATGCACAACCGAAGTAGCCAGATTGTCTAATCTTCTCGAAGATATCAAAGAGGCATCTACTATCAGTAATACGGATGAGATAGCCAAGCTCAAAGTAGACTATCATGAGGCTATCTTCACCATCAAAAGGAAAGAAAGTGACTATGACAAAGTACAAGAACTTTATGACATAGAGAAGAAGAGGCACTTAGTCATAGAGCAAAGACTCATTGATATGACTGCTAGATATGAGGAGTCTTGTACGGTCTCTAAAAAGTTAGAGATCAAGTTAGGCAAGCAGGCCATCCCTGTGACACAGCCTAAGGTTAATCCTAATGCTAATCATACATCTAAGAGGACTTAACCATAGAAAGCACGTAAGAAACACGCTTATCATCATGCTTTCACGTATAGGTTTCAAAAAAACACAATTATCTGTCAACACAGAAACAAAGAACACTTTTTCAAAATTTACTTGCATGTACTGTGGTACATAAGGGCACATATCACAGTATTATCTGGCAAGAAAGCTTGTTGACAATCAAACACTTGTTTGGAGACCTAATACTAATCGATATGGACCCTTCAAGAAATAGGTACCAAAGGATTCATCTACTCATTTTGTAGATGGACCCTCAATCCTCTAATGCTAAAAGTAAGTGGATCTTCGATAGCATATATTTGCGACATATGACTGGTGATGCATCTTTGTTCGCTACGCTATCGATGAAGAAAGAAGGATACATTTTCTTTGAAAATAACTTGAGAGGTGATATAATTAGAAATGGCACTGTTGGTATGTCTCCTTACCCAGTAATAAAAGACGTTTGTCTAGCTACAGAATTGAAACATAACCTACTTAGCATAAGTCATTTGGCAGATAATGGTTATGGCATCAACTTTGTAAAAGACAAATGTACTATATATGAAATGTCATCTGGTAATCCCATATATGAAGAGATTAGAGAAGACAACATTTATGTTTTCTTTCCAGAGAGTACTAACAATGTAGGAAGGTGCGTAGTAGCTAACAAGGATAAAAGTTGGCTATGGCACATGAGGCTAGGACATGCTAATATGGATACTATCTTACGACTTAGTACCAAGAAGTTGGTAAAAGGACCCCCCCCCCCCCCCCGAAATAACATTTAAGAAAGATATGGTATGTGCTAATTGTGAAAAGAATAAGGCAACTAGGTCAACCTTTAAATCCATCAACGCTGTAAGTACTTCTAGACCCTTGCAGTTAATTCATATGTATTTGTTTGGCCCTAGTAGAGTCGCTAGTCTTGGCGGTAAGCTCTACGCTTTTATTATTATTGATGATTTCTCTCATTTTACTTGGGTTTACTTTTTACCAAATAAAACTACTGCTATTTTTAAATTTCAGATATTTTGCAAAAATGTACAAAACGGAAAAGGCTTCATGATTACTCGTATCCGAAGTGATCATGATGGCGAATTCATAAATTCTAATTTCAAAAAGTTTTGTGATGATAATGGATATTACAACGAGTTTTCCTATCCTAGAACTCCCCAACAAAATGGTGTTGAAGAGCGGAATAATCGAACTCTAAGCAAGATGGCTAGAGTCATGCTGAATCAGCATAATCTTCCTAAATATTTTTGGGCAGAAGCTGTTAGTACAGCCTGTCATGTTTTGAATATGGTGTTAATTCGACCTATCTCGAAGAAAAAATCATATGAGCTTTGGTTTGGAAGGATTCCTAATATTTCTTATTTTAAAGAATTTAGATGTCGCTATTTTATCCTGAACACCAAGGACAACTTGGGAAAGTTCGACTCTAAAGCAGATGAAGGGATATTTCTCAGATATGCTGCTAAGAGTAAGGGATATAGAGTTTTCAATAAAAGAAATATGACTGTTGAAGAATCCATTAACATTACTTTCGATGAGCTCAATATTCACAGATCTAGCAACAGTGATGATGAAGATGCACTGGTCAAATCCAAGTCATCCAAAGATACTGCTACCAATAAGAGTCCTATGGAAAATCTAACACAAAGATTCAAATCCTGAAAGTTCTTGCCAGATCGTCTAGAGACGCTCATCATAAGTGATGTATCGAAGGGTAGTATACGTTCTTCAAATAAAGATACTGATATAGCAGCTAATGTAGCTTTTATATCGCAAGTAGAACCTAAAACTGTAGCAGCTGATTTGCTGATGAATTTTGGATTGATGCCATGCAAGAGAAACTTAATCAATTTGAGAGAAACCAAGTTTGGTAACTCGTACCTAAACCTATTGGTCAATCAATAATTGGTACCAAATGGGTGTTCTAAAATAAACTAAATGAGGATGAAAAAGTTCTCCGCAACAAAGTACGTCTAGTTGCTCAAGGTTATAATCAAGAAGAAGGTATTAATTATGACGAGACATATGCTCCGATTGCTAGACTAGAAGCTATCCGCATATTTTGTGCATTTGCATTTTTATGATTTTAAATTATTTCAAATGGATGTGAAAAGTGCATTGTTAAATGGATACTTGAAAGAAGAAGTCTTTGTGAAACAACCCCCTGTTTTGATGATTTTCAAAAATCCGATCACGTCTTTAAACTTAGAAAAGCACTCTATGGACTCAAACAAGCCTCTTGTGCTTGGTATGAATGCCTAAATGCCTTTCTACTTGAAAATATTTTTTTAAAAGGAAGAGTTGTTACTAATTTGTCTATCAAGTCTTTAGATGATGATATTTTTCTTGTGCAAATATATGTCGATGAGATTATTTTTGGTTCTACTAACGAAAAACTCTGTCAAGAATTTGCTAAGTATATGTAGAGTAAGTTTGAGATGAGTATGATGGGAGAACTAAACTACTTCCTAGGACTTCAGATCAAACAACACTCACAGAGAACATTCATCGACCAAGCTAAGTATACGAAAGACTTATTGAAGAAGTATGACTTCGATATCGTAAAGCCTATCGGAACTCTAATGGCTACATCGACCAAGCTTGACATTGATGAAAGTGGCTAGCCAGTCAACCAGCGTAAGTATCAAGGTATGATTGGTAGTTTATTATATTTAACTGCTAGTCGCCCGGATATTATGTTTAATGTTTGTATTTGTGCTAGATATCAAGCTAATCTAAGGAATCACACTTATGTGCCGTTAAGCATATCTTCCGATACCTTAAGAAAACTTCTATAGCAGGCTTATGGTATCCCAAAATCAAATCTTTTGACCTAATTGGTTATTCAGATACAAATTTTGTAGGATATAAAGTAGATCGTAAAAGTACCAACGGTACATGTCATTTCCTAAGTAAAGCTTTAGACTTCTGGTTTAGCAAGAAGTAAAATTATGTAGCACTATCAATGACTGAGGCTGAGTATATCACCGCATGACGCTATTGTGCTCAAATTTTATAGATGAAACAAACTCTAGAAGACTATAATCTGAACTACACGAAGATTTCCATTTACTGTGATAACACTAGCACGATTAACTTGACTAAGAATCCTATTTTTCACTCACGTACAAAGTACATAGAAATTCGTTATCACTTTTTACGTGATCACCAACAACACGGAGATATTTGCTTAGAGTTTATTGACACAGATCATCAAGTAGCAGATACTTTTACAAAACCACTGACTGAATACTGCTTTAACTATCTGCGTCGTGAGTTAGGCATACTTGAATTTTCGAATTCATGATGCATTATGATTAATAAAAACTCCTATAACTTAAAACTTTGAAAGTTATTAATTGAAGTTATTTTGGGTACAAGCCGAAAGGGTCCTTCTATCATACAGGTGTAAATAGTCCGAAGCGACACGGTATACTTGTCTTCGGACTACCGCTAGCTGGGATTCGGCCCCTACAACTAACCCAAAGTAATGAACATTATTAAATGTAGAAGTTTAAAAGTTATCAAGTGTATTTATCATTCATTATGTATTAATGAACTAGAAATACATGTAGCCGAACTCGGACAGAACTCGGACCGAGTTCGGTTGGCGATAGTTCAAGTTCCAGAACCGCTATTGCCTGTCCTAGCTCTATTTAAACATCATCTTCTTCATAGTTTTTCTCCATCTCTCTACCGAAAAACTCCTCAAAACCCTAGTACTAATCCTCCCAAGCTTTCCTTCTCCTTCATTCCTAGGTTTACGAAGCTCGGAAGGTGTTCTCCTCCCTTCCTCCTTTAAGGTATCTCTATCTTTTTCTCTTCTCTTTTTATCTATGGCTCCCAAACTCTATAAGAGAAGAAAGTCACTTCCCAAGAAGGTTCATCTTCAAATTCGGAGTATGAACCTGTTAGCATTTTCAGTCCCGCTCGTCCTACTGACGACGAAGATTATGATTATGCATTCTTTCCTTCTGTAGAATATTCAATTGCTTGGTTTGACTCTTTTTATGGTAGAGGCATTTGTCCATGACGTTCCGTAAATTTTACTATATTTTTGGAATACGCTCCTACTTTTGAAAGACTCTGTCTTTCGAAACTTATTTGAAACCGTTGACAACATATATGATAATAATGTTCGTATGTTCTATTGCAATATACAAGTTAGGGACGATGGTAGCATTTATTCTTGTGTGGTAGTCATGAGATTAAATTTAACTCAACCTATGTAAGTGAATACTTTCACATGCCCGACGTTGGCAAAAAATGGTTGATATTAATCATGTCCAATTCCCCGAAGGTGTCACCCTTGATTCATTTAAGGCGGCTCTGTGTCACCCTAGACCTGTTCCTCGAAACGGTAGGGTGTACTTAAAGTACCTTAATCAAAATTTCTATGAATTATAACACTTTATTTTCTCCGCTTTGCTTCCCAAAACGGGATCTTCTGATGAGATCACGTTTTATGAGATATCTGCGATCTATCATCTGTATTTCGGTGTTCAGTTTACTGTTACCAAGACCTTTATGGCTTGGATGATCGGTTGCAGACGGCCGTGGTGTAACATGTTATACCCCATGCATCTAGCAGCTATCTTTAGAAGATTCGAAATCAATCTTGCCTTGTGTCCTTATTCTTCCATATCTTCTGAGCCGATTAGATCCAGGACTTATCCTAACCCACCTCCTCCATCCGGTGCTGAGCCTGCTCCTGTTGATGATCCAGATGCTCCTGCTCCAGCTGCTCCTTGTTTTGACTTGCAGTTCTATCAGCGGTTCGATGACTTTGTTGCTCTCTCTGAGCAACGTTATCAGTGATTTGATGTGTCACCCTCTCGGAACAACGTCATCAAAGTTATGTTGATACAGAGTTCCGACACACCTTACAGGCACAACTGTTGAGGAACAACATAGCTAATCTTCACTAGAGTTTGGCACATGACCCTGCACATCCAGTTCACATGATCCATCATCCTAATTTTGCTGGACCGAGGTTTAATGATGAGACTACTTTCCATCACTTTGATCCTACCACTGCTTACTTTGATCCTCATCCACCTACTGCTCCTGGTGATGATGACATACAGATGTGACGTGGGCTTCAGTTTATTATTTTAAAGTTTTATTTGCTAGAGATGATGACCTTTGTAGTTGCTTCTTGTACCAGTCTAAAATATTCTAGTTAGACTGTCTTTATTCTAGTAGTCATAAACTTTCCTAGTTATGACTTTTTATGCACTTTTGATGTACTTCAGTTCAGTTTATGATATTTTAGTACTTTAGTTCACTGCTACTAGTTCTACTTATGCTGTGACTTGTATATTGTGGTTATTACTCTGTTTCTTTATCTTTGTCTGTAAATTTTGGATAAATTGTTGGCTTCACATATTATGAGAGAGCTACACATTTTGTACATGACAAAGGAGGAGAAGAGCAATACCAAAATTTTAAAAATTCAAATGATGAATCAAAGAACAAGTCAGGTATATTATTTCAAATTTATATATTAGTTATATTTTGGTATAGACTCAAGTTTGTCAATTATCAAAATGGGGGAGATTGTTGGCCCATTGTCTAATGGTCACACCTGATTTTGATAATCAAAGATGACTTAAGTCGATACACAAAATATACGAACTGCTGCTAACATTTTAGGACAAGTGAAATCAATATCGAAGAGCGTACTGCATCTACAACAAGCATTCAAGTTGTCATCCAAAAGTAAAGTTGAATCGGAATCAGATCGAATCATTTTACATTTTATTCTGTATTTTATTCTTTATTGAGTCTAAGACACATAATGTAAAATCGATCGGGTACTACTAGCTTAGGTTATCTATAGTCCACTCATCTAAAAAGCCTACCAATTTTTCTTAGCTCCATATATCCAAAAAGCCATAAAACTCTATGCAAATTTGGCCATAGAAAACATATTCTGGAGTGACAGAACTCTGACCTAGTTCGGTCCAATATATTTGAATATTCAGTTGCCTCCAAATCTGCATACAACGTTCGTCTGCGAGATCTTCGCATCCGAATTCTGCTCGAGTTCGGTCCCCAAAAACACCTATAAATAGAAGATAATTTTTCATTTCTAATCACTCATTCACTCTTCTGTCTATCTATTTCTAAAGTATTTTTCAGCGATCTAAAGCTTTCACATTCCACCTATACATCTCTTAGCCAAAGCCAGTAACATCTGTTCGATTTAGAGTCTTTGGTTTATGGAGTTGTAAAGAAGTTTTTCAAGTTCAGAAAATATCTCAGTTTTTGGAGCCGGTCGTGTGCTCGTCACCAAGCACGGTGTTGTGAAGTCTGTCGTGCACTTGTCACCAAGCACGATATTGTAAAGTGACTGGAAGCTCTCAATTAGCTTGTGAATAGTAGATTAACAGCGGACAAGAGTACCTGCGACTGGATTAGTCCTCTCAGAGGCAAACTAGTATATTTTACGGCGTTCACTGAGTTTGATTTTCTATCTCTTACTGCAATTACAATTCTGTCTCTTTATTACTGCCATAGTTATAAACTGCTTAAATATTTGAATTGGTGATTATTTTTGTTGCACACGCACACACTCTATTCACCCTCCTCTAGAGGTGCTCAACGGTCCTACAATAACATTTCATCTCTGCACGGAAGAATAATATGACATATGATATATAACTCAATCACATGTTCTAAAGAGAGATAGAGCACGATATTTGGATAGAAGATAATGAAGATAAAACTGAATAGTAGCATAAATCACAACACAAAGAGTCTAGAAGTCTAAGTCAAAAAAATACATATCCTGAAAAAATTATAACATTCCCAAACATGTCAACTGAAGACAAATATATCAAACCAAGCTACTAGCTAAATACTACTGGAGGTGCACCCTCAGCAAGCACCGGCTCCAAGGGGAAATCTCCAGGGCATGGTCGTCAGTCCTATAAATACTCTAAAAAATATTATCCAATCAGGATTAGAGCAATGTAGAAATACTAACAACTGTTCTATTTAATTAACAAAAACTATAAAACAATAGTAAAGAAGATGCTATATACGATGAGGAAACATAAATAATACAATAAAGGTAATAAAAAAGACAGGCAATATAATCAATAAGATGTAATCAGTACGAGCAAGAAATGTATGTAGAACTACAATACCAGGGATAGATCAATGTAACCAATGAACTGAATATAAAAACTATAATATACCATGTGTTTTGAAATACTAAATAGACATATGATCGACTTGGGAGATTCAATAATTTACACTAAGGAAAAACTAGCTCAACCATACATGAAGTACATGATTTGCTAGTAGTTGATGATTTATACTACTTGTCGATAGTTCTTGATCACACACCTAACTAGTATTTCCTCCACCCCGACTGATACGATGGATCCAACCATGACACGTTACTAGCTAATGTGTCACGCCCCGATTCATAGAGTCATTTATTCACATATTTTATCTCTTAGAATCGATCGTCCTCGCTTGGGCGTGATGTCGTACAAGTCTGGTATTGCACTTGTACAAGGCAAAGATGGTACATAAGCGATAATCTTCAAATAGAAACACATCGCAGCGGCAGAAGCAGACAAATTGAAGTTAATGAGGACAGTCTTTCTTATTGAATATAAGTACATCATTTTTTTATAGCAGCGGAGGTAAAAGGATAACTTGAAGTCACACAGAGATATATAGAACTTTATTCTCTCTATTGATAATTAAAGAAGAGTACAAGACTTGTATTGTAGTACAATACTTACAACACATCTCACTTTACATTGAAAGCCAACTGAACAATGCTATACAGCTCACATTTGATAATTGGATACATTGGATTACAACTCAATATACCAACTTAGCTTACAACTCACTGGTACAACTGATTACAATATTCCATACATTATGCCCTTTATAAACAGAAGACATCATCTTGTACAAGGAGAGCTTCTGTATGTCCAACAAATCTTCGATGCCGCGAAACCAATCAAGCCAATCTTCGTGTGTAGAATATCCCAAGCACAAGCACCTGCCCACAAAACGTGGGTCAGCACATCATCTATGTACTAGCAAGCAGAATCCAACCCACTCGCATAAACCAACATTAAAGTGATCATTTAAGCAAGCATTTATTAGAATGATCTTTCTATTTTGGGGCCTAGCATCAGTTTACAGTTCATGGGCAATAATTATAGTGAAGCATGTAAACATATTCTTAGTAGCATTCATATGGACATATCATTTTAGCATTCTTGGTGTTATCATGCAAAGGCATCATTGAGGCATACTAGGTGTTATCATGAAAAGGCATCATTGAGGCATCGTTAACATTAACATCTTAAACATGTTATAACAGTTCTCACTTCAAGCATCACTTAGCATGTATATTGTGTTTGAGGAATGATTATAGCATGGCATCTTTCTAGCATACTGAATTTAACATGTTAAGCAGGATCTCATACTGAAAGACTACGTACAGCATCATTTACTTATTTGGAACGTAAGCATACAAGTTAAACCAACACATATGTTGAATTTATCATATTTAAGTGATTTTTTATCGATAGCCGACTCCCTCATACCTGCACCAAATACAGGTTAGCAGATATACTTACTCTGCCTGCATAAGACATTCATTAGCATGCATCCTGACTACATGGTCACTGGTGTTTAACCATACAGACGTTGCCATATAGGTCTTCATTGGTAATGCGATGACTCCAGAGAAGGTAGCTAGCCCCAAAGGATGCCTCGCAAAACCCGTACCCCTACTGGCACGCCAATATTTTTTCCTAGGCCGGATCGGTCGCCCTAACGTCCCGGGGTACCGTCCGAGAAAACATATCCCCATCACTTATGCATAAGTTGTCCTATGACCATGCGAATGCGTGTCCGACTCAATCGTGAACATAAAATGCATGGTAAAATATTGTAATAAAGACAACAGTGCTTCATCATTCATCTCATTCAAGTCATGTTCAATGACTTATTCATTTCCCAATATTATCATCATTTTATTTGGTGATCTCAACGATCCCAAGCCTCATCAATTCTCATTTATTGCTTCATTGCAACATTTCTCATCACGTTCCTTCTATGGAGGAACAACAGCATTCATTCATTTCGAAGGGACCTGTAGCATTTTATTCATTTCATTAGAACAATAGCATATTCAATTCTTTTCTCATGTATTATTTATGCAGCATCTCATTATTCAAGGGATTCATTCATTTCATCATTCTTAAGCATAAGGAACATTATTGATTCATTTTCAGGCATCATGTTACATTAGCAGTTCGAGTGTAATTCAATCAGCAGTTCAATAGTTCATGTGTTATTCATTCAATGATTTCCAGCATATGCATCTCTATCGATTTAGCCACTAAAGTATCGCATCACAATTATTCAATATTCAAGGTAAGAGACATTAGGGACATATTCATATTCATAGCATCACATTATTCCATTTATTAAGCATACAGGAATAAGGAGGAAGGAGGACAGTTCCACTTGCCTGCATAAAAGGTTCTTCTTATTCTGGTTGACTACACTCCCCCTAAGCGTAGCTCCACCAGCGAGCCACGTTCCAACACTTATTCCGTCTAGCCAGCTCAGAGAGACTGCATCAGTCTCAACTCTCTTGATTCTTAACATAAGTCATGGTCCAACATTCTGATCCTATCCAACAAGCCAACCAAATGCCTCGTGCGGAGCGGGGCATTACATAATATACCACTCAGAAAAAGTTTCGTCCTCGAAACTTAAGGAAACAACTCATCTACTAGATTCACTTAATCATAATGAGTTACTCATTCAGCTTCAATTCAATATTCATTTTAGCCCACTTGTTCATTTCAAAATAGTTATCCAACTGTATCATTTTAATCCATCAACGATTGATTCCATCTTTCTCTTTTCCAAATACTTGCAACTTTTCATTGATTCACCAATATTTTCCTTGTATTCTATCTTGGTCGCAACGCATCACTTCGTTTGCATCCATACACATATTTCAGGCGTCCCCAAAACATAATTATTTCAGCCAAAGTCCGTGCTAGTGCAATAGATTCTTCCCATAATGTTATCTCAGTCGCAACCTATCACTTCGGCTGGATCCGTACACATATTTTAGGTGTCCCCAAAACATATTTACTTCAGCCAACTTTCATGATAGTATAATTCGATCAACCATAATATACTCTCTTTTCCAAATCAGACTTAGCATCCTTTCAATTGACTTACCACTTTATTCACTTGTCACAATCACTATCTTCCAGGCCACAACACTTTACATCAGGGACAACTTGGTTAAGCTCTCTATTCGGGCATAATATTTCTAGCATTCGATCAAGGGTCTAATCTTAGAGCCAATCACATCAAGAGTCCACAACATGCAATCATATTCCTTTCCAAATCTAACAATATTTTTCACCGAGGCAACTCATCTTTTCTAAAAGATACAATTCCGACATCACCAACTATCGATTACCCAAGCCAAGGGTACAATAGTATGCAACAGTCAAGGTTAACCCAGCTACCCGACTATAGATGCCTATCCAATATTCCCATCATGAGCAGTCAATTCTATCCCATATAATAATTTACTACTCAATACATACAACTCAAGTCTCATCCCACGATTCTAGTCCCACTATCGGTCGACACATAATCCTCAAGGGTCAAATATCTCTAAGGTTCATATTGAAGAATATACATACAACATATCATTCTTAGGTCGTACTCATCACCATCTCTCATTCAATGCCACAAGGTTATTCTATGGTTCGCCAACGGCCATCTATTATTCGGTCCAGTCTCAATGGTTAGCTATACCGACAGCTATACCTAATCATTTAGGTGACTTCCCTAGAGTGGGCGGCTACTAGGGATCATGCTAGTTTCTTTTTCTTAGGGCCAACAAGTAACTGACAGTTCTAAGGAACTCTACCCAAACCTATGGGTATCAACTCAGTCTGAATAATGAATCACCAATTGGGCTAAGCCAGCAATCGGTAATTCATCAAATGGTCGCTAGGGTCAAGTCTATCTATCCAGGGTCTTTCTCAAGGAATTAATTCCCACATAGGCTCATTCTAGACTTACCCAACGATCGACTAAGATCGATCTATCAACATTACGGTCAATTCCTAAACCGACATATGATTCTCATCGTTCTAATAATCCATCAAGTAAATTCCCAATGATTCAATTTCTATTTCAAATTCCTTTGTACCCACACGAACCCATAAGCCAAGGCTAACTATTCAAGGTTCTTCGAATCCAATATTCTTAACATAACTACGGAATCATACTATTCGATCCGTATGACAGAGTCACACCACCAAGTCATAAGCCAACAATCTATCTCCCAACCAACAGTCACATATACCGACATTATCCAACACAATTGCAATTCCACAATCCCATTCGTTTCATCAGTCATCAACATCTCATACGGACAATCTTAAATCTCATATTGCAAGGGTCGAGTAATTTATTACATTCAATCCGACAATTCATGTATCAATTAACCATTCTCTATGCAACACAATTATTCAGGGTTGCTACTTGTTACTTTTCTAGTATAATTCAATTCTTCGGTATTCATGCACATATGCAATAACTATCCTTTGGTGATCAAGATGGATTGACATCTATTACACTGTAGGGTCAAGGCATATATCTCTAGTATTCTTTTGGTTCACCTACAATATTTTCAAAACTTTCAGCTTAGCAACCAACATTGTATTAGCCACACATAATTTGCTTCCAACCATTCAAAATCAACATTCAGATGTTCTAAGCCACAACATTCTCTAGCCAAATCTATTTACTCATAGTATACTAACGGTCTTACTAGTCTGAGTCAGCACTCGACTAAACAATTTCTAACCATGCCACCGATTACAATTTTCGACAATCTCGCTATCCAACATAACATCACCGTCAAGGGACACTCGAGTCATCTAGCCATAATACATGACTCCCAGCTAAGTCTCGGCACTACCCAGTACTCGCAGATAGTCTCATTGCTATCCTATGGAAAGGGTCAACATACATCTCGTTCTGAGGTGGTAGAGACAATATACCACTCAGAAACGAAGCCATCCTTAAACAATACCAACCCAATTCTATTCCAAACATTCGGGATCTATAATGATCATATTATTTAGCCAACATCTCGGAGTCTCAATATTACAAGCCAACATTCTTAGGGTCTCAAAAGCACTTAGCAACACGCATGAGTCAATTCACCAGTTTTGTTGAACTCATCCATCAATTACCTTATTCATAATTTATTTCCAACATCACATGCAATTCTCAACTTGTTATAGCATACATAGCCACTTTTCCTTATTTCTACAATTTCTAAACAGCATTCATAACGTAGCATACTATGGCATCGAGTCATTGTTGGGTTATTTGTGTCCAAACCAACAACAATCATTCATTCAGGGGCATCACAATATATATAGACTTATTATATGGAACATCCAGTGAGCAGCCAAGAGGGTCAATGAACTTTTAGACACGAACAACGTAGGATGATGGTAGAACAACGACAGCATAATCGCGGAAGCAATCTTTGATTTAATCTCGGAAGCAACGTTGAGTGATCGCAGAAGCAACTTTGGTTAATCGTCGATGCAACTTTGATTTGAAATGAATCAAAGAAGAGACCAAGGACGTAAAGCCGTACTCTGATACCAATTTGTCACGCCCCGATTCATAGAGTCATTTATTCACATATTTTATCTCTTGGAATCGATCGTCCTCGCTTGGACGTGATGTCGTACAAGTCTGGTATTGTACTTGTACAAGGCAAAGATGGTACATAAGCAATAATCTTCAAATAGAAACACATCACAGCGGCAGAAGCAGACAAATTAAAGTTAATAAGGACAGTCTTTCTTATTGAATAGAAGTACATCATTTCTTTATAGCAGCGGAGGTAAAAGGATAACTTGAAGTCACACAGAGATATATAGAACTTTATTCTCTCTATTGATAATTGAAGAAGAGTACAAGACTTATATTGTAGTACAATACTTACAACACATCTAACTTTACATTGAAAGCCAACTGAACAATGCTATACAGCTCACATTTGATAATTGGATACATTGGATTACAACTCGATATACCAACTTGGCTTACAACTCACTGGTACAACTAATTACAATGTTCCATATATTATGCCCTTTATAAATAGAAGACATCATCTTATACAAGGAGAGCTTCTGTATGCCCAACAAATCTTCGATGCCGCGGAACCAATCAAGCCAATCTTCATGTGTAGAATATCCCAAGCACAAGCACCTGCCCACAAAACGTGGGTCAGCACATCATCTATGTACTGGCAAGCAGAATCTAACCCACTCGCATAAACCAACATTAAAGTGATCATTTAAGCAAGCATTTATTAGAATGATCTTTCTATTTTGGGGCCTAGCATCAGTTTACAGTTCATGGGCAATAATCATAGTAAAGCATGTAAATATATTCTTAGTAGCATTCATATGGACATATCATTTTAGCATTCTTGGTGTTATTATGCAAAGGCATCATTGAGGCATACTAGGTGTTATCATGAAAAGGCATCATTGAGGCATCGTTAACATTAACATCTTAAACATGTTATAACAGTTCTCACTTCAAGCATCACTTAGCATGTATGTTGTGTTTGAGGAATGATTATAGCATGGCATCTTTCTAGCATACTGAATTTAACATGTTAAGCAGGATCTCATATTGAAAGACTACGTACAGCATCATTTACTTATTTGGAACGTAAGCATGCAAGTTAAACCAACACATATGTTGAATTTATCACATTTAAGTGATTTCTTACCGATAGCCGACTCCTTCATACCTGTACCAAATACAGGTTAGCAGATATACTTACTCTGTCTGCATAAGACATTCATTAGCATGCATCCTAACTACATGGTCACTGGTGTTTAACCATACGGACGTTGCCATATAGGTCTTCATTGGTAATGCGATGACTCCAGAGAAGGTAGCTAGCCCTAAAGGATGTCTCGCAAAACCCGTGCCCCTACTGGCACGCCAATGTTTTCTCCTAGGCCGGATCGGTCGTCCTAACGTCCCGGGGTACCATCCGAGAAAATATATCCCCATCACTTATGCATAAGTTGTCCTATGACTATGCGAATGCGTGTCCGACTCAATCGTGAACATAAAATACATGGTGAAATATTGTAATAAAGACAACAGTGCTTCATCATTCATCTCATTCAAGTCATATTCAATGACTTATTCATTTCCCAACATTACCATCATTTCATTTGGTTATCTCAACGATCCCAAGCCTCATCAATTCTCATTTATTGCTTCATTGCAACATTTCTTATCACGTTCCTTCTATGGAGGAACAACAGCATTCATTCATTTCGAAGGGACCTGTAGCATTTCATTCATTTTATTGGAACAATAGCATATTCAATTCTTTTCTCATGTATTATTTATGCAGCATCTCATTATTCAAGGGATTCATTCATTTTATCAATCTTAAGCATAAGGGACATTATTGATTCATTTTCAGGCATCATGTTACATTAGCAGTTCGAGTGTAATTCAATCAGCAGTTCAATAGTTCATGTGTTATTCATTCAATGATTTCCAGCATATGCATCTCTATCGATTTAGCCACTAAAGCATCGCATCACAATTATTCAATATTCAAGGTAAGAGACATTAGGGACATATTCATATTCATAGCATAACGTTATTCTATTTATTAAGCATGCAGGAATAAGGAGGAAGGAGGACAGTTCTACTTGCCTGCATAAAAGGTTCTTCTTATTCTGGTTGCACACACTCCCCCTAAGCGTAGCTCCACCAGCGAGCCACGTTCCAACACTTAATCCGTCTAGCCAGCTCAGAGAGACTGAATCAGTCTCAACTCTTTTGATTCCTAACATAAGTCATGGTCCAACATTCTGATTCCATCCAACAAGCCAACCAAATGCCTCGTGCGGAGCAGGGCATTACATAATGTATCCAATGTTATCCAATATTAGTGTTATCCAATAATATCCAATGTTATCCAATACCAACGAGAATCGTATCTGATACCATTGCGATGAGTTAAGGTAACATCTTATGACTGAAGATCAAATGGCAATACCAATCCGTGTACCATCATGTCACGAATGATAAGTAACATTTCTAAATACTTAAATTATAGTAGTAATAAAATAATAGAAAATATCAGAGAATGTACTCGCCCGCGGTTCTGAGCAGTAAATATGAATCGAGGTCTAAAGTAGAATCACAAAAATCTATATATGAGATATATATTGTTAATTTAGTGTTTAAGTGTGTTAAACATGGATATCTAGTGTGTGATATGCATCCTAAGTCAATTCTAGGTCAAAACTAGGTCTCCGTGGTCAAACTGGGTCAATTTGACTTAAATGTTGACTTTTGGGTTAAAACTTGTCAACCTTGGTCAAATCGAATCAATATATGTTAAGTTTTCCCCTATTCTAACATATTACCTAACTAGATACATTACCTACATATATTTACTTACATTACCTACACTAGGTAATCCTTACCTTAACATTAGGTAATTGCCTATACTAGATATTTACCTTACCCTAGTATATAAGTATTTGCCCTTCTACCTATACATGTAATTACCTATTACCTATTCATGTATTACCTATACATAGGCACTTACCTATACTAGGTAACCATATAGTCTATTACCTAACTACCACATTACCCAATAATGGCCTATACCTATGCTTAGTAGTTTGTATTACCTACCCAATACATATTACCTACATATTATATATTATCTACCTATACACAGGTATTTACCTACCCTAATATATAGGTAAGTCACCATCACCTATTACCTTGGTAATATCCTTACTTAACCCTCACACATGTACTCTCTACCTATCTCGTGTCACTCCAATACATCCACACACAAGGTGCACATGTGACACTTATTACCCTCTCACACTCATGCCAACACATATACATATAATTTAGGTGCACTGGTTAACAGGTCCTGCCACACTGCCAAGGCCACACATGTTCTGCCAACAACAGGCCAACAGTGGCATGTGGCCTTGTGCATAGTGGCTAATAGGACCCCCAACTGCCCTATATTGCACAACAGTACAGTTGCACTGCTTCCTCCCTAAATCCCATATTCTCTGCAGCAAGCCACCCCCACTACCCTTTCCTAAACCTGCCAATTAGTAGAGCAAGGGGGCTTCATTTCCCTTGTTCTCTATCCATATCTCTAATACCTCCTATATCAATATATCACCAAGACTTGTATATACCCATATCTAGCACCTACTATCAATTCTCTCTAACACACCTACCTACACAAATACACACTCACAAATACACAAGCCTAAACTAATACTCATGATACTGTCCCACTGGGGTCACACATATATGGCAACCATCTCACATAGGGGAACACACACCCCCCATAGCCTATAGGCATACGGTGACACTCACTCCTATCACTCTCTAAACACTCTCATGCACTCTTGTCACAAGCGCTCGCACTACCATAACACTGATACACATAGGCCAGCCAACACACACACCATAGATACCTAGGACACACACACTACTGTCTACACAATTTGTGGACTGATACCCCCAAGTTAGTCCTTTCTCTCCCTATCTCTACTTAATCCTACTGCTGTACAAGTAGTGAACCTACCTGCTACCTGTTTGGACTGCTATTAAGTCCAATAACCTGCTATACACCCCCTTTTACTAACTACCTATGCACCCACTGACCAAGCATACACTTATATATATATACACCTCTATGCACCTAGGATACACACAAGATTGACACTTACCTACATTAATAGGTACACATGACACATCCAATTTACAGACACTCTCCTAGGTATACATAGGTTCTCACTAATTGACCCCTGTCTCCTCATAACTTGCTGCACTTGGCCAAGTGCCTGTGTAAATTTTGGGTAAACAAGGACAAGAAGTCCCTGTCCAACTGGCCTATAGGCCAAAGCAGGCCCTGACTCAGCCCATGCCTGGGTATACAGGCATCCAAAAAGGGAAAGCCTCCATTCCTGCCTCCTGTACAGGCCTACAGTGTGCAAGTTGTAATGCCTGTGGTTCGTATTACGTATTTCTAGAATACGTGTACGTATTTATTCTTGTATTGCTTAATTTCTTCCCTGGGCTTGGTTTATTCTTGGTTTGGGTTGGCTTGGTTCGGTTTGGGATTGCTCTTGGTTCATCATGAACCAAGGGGTGAACCCCCTACCTACCAACACCACTCATATTTATTACCTATTCTTCTTATCTCTCTTCATTAATCTCTTCTTCCTTCCCCATTAAACCCACCACCAACCAAGAATACCCCTTAGGCAAGTGCAACTTGCTTCCACAAGAGAGCTCATTTTTATTATTCCATTAGCTTCTCCTCATGTTTCTAAGACACATTAGAACTTATCATTTTCTATTTTGAGGCTTTAATTTTTATAGATCTAGAAATTAGTTATTTTTGGATTTTGGTGGTTTTGATCTATCAAACTTCTTTGTTTTCAAGTTTTGATAGTTCCATGTTGTAGAGAATTTTATTCTACCCAATTTTGACCTTTGAAAAGTTGGATTTGGACTTATTTTGACCAAGTTATGGACTTTTGAAGCTTTGAGTTCAAACCATGAAGTTCTTGCTGATTTGGAGAAGACAGTGAGCAGTGTGCGCGAGCTTTTTAGCTTGCGCCACTGAGCTACACGTGCTCTTTAGCGCAGCGCAGTCTGACGCATACGCTGCCTTTTGGAAGCGTATGTCTTGCATACGCTGCCTTGATGAGGAGTCGTATGGACCTCATATGCTGCCTTGATGAGGAGTCGTATGGACCTCATACGCTGTCTTGATGAGGAGTCGTATGGAGTACATACGCTGCCTTGATGAGAAGTCGTATGGACCTCATACGCTGCCTTGATGAGGAGTCGTATGGACCTCATACGCTGCCTTGATGAGGAGTCGTATGGAGTACATACGCTGCCTTTTGGAGACGTATGTCTTGAGCGTAGCTGACTTGAGCGTAGCCTGACTTGAGCGTAGCCTGACTTGAGCGTAGCCTGACTTGAGCGTAACCTGACTTGAGCGTAGCCTGACTTGAGCGCAGTCTGACTCAGGCGCAACCTGATGTTTAGGCGCAATTGGACCTGACCCTACTTACCCTGGATCTTCTATAGCCCTGTATATTGATATTTTATTAGATATTTAACGTCCATTTTATATTCTTACGCCTTTTTTTTCCTGAACTTGATAATCATGAATTTACTTGATATGTTTGGAATTGATAATTGAGCATGACGTGATAGTGATCCGTAGTGGTGCACTCCTGACATAATAACCTGACATGACCTGATAGTGGCCCATCGTGGCGCACTCCTGACAAGTACACTTAGCATGATAACCTGACATGATTATCTCGAATAACTGTTACGACGGCTACCTGACATGACATGACCTATATAATTAATCTGGATACCGTGGACGATTGTGTTTGTATAAATAAACCAGTCCTGTCTTGCATCATGTCTAGGACAGGGACTCTTGAGTACCACGGTCCGAAGTACCTACTAAAATGGACTAAGGCTAATAACTAGATTAATATATTAGTCATGATAAGATTTTCCAGCTACAGGCAATCCCGTTACCTGGGCACGCCTTGGGATCTGTAGCCTGCCGTCGAGTAGGGCACATTTCCAGCACACTGTCATGTGTTGCACCCTTCAAGCTACCTAAGGGTACATTCGTTTCCTGGACGATGTACCCACCTGAATTTAACTCTAATCTTTTAACCCGGGTAACCTGGATGGTCTGCAGGGCTTGTGGCTGTGGAATAATCTTACTGCATCTTGTTAGTAATTAGGCTTGTGACAATCCTAGTTAGTTAAAGTATCAAGCCGTAATTCTTGCTTGGCCGTGAAGTGATTGGACGGAGTCTAACCAGTCTAGTCTTGCCCTGATCCTGTTCCAGATTATTGAATGACCAGAATGCTTGTATTTATTTTACCGATAAATGGTGAGAATTCCAAGTTCTGTTCAGACGAAGGGTTACAACCCCGGTCCTTGTTTGGTTTACGGGTTGTAACCTGGTTATCTGAATAGTCCCATGGTTATCTCGTCGTATATCATCCTGGTGTATTTTTTTTATTTCCAGTTCTTACTTTTATTTATATCTTGTGCTGATTGCTGGTTTTAGTTCTTAAGTGAAGCCTCCTTTGTGGCACTTGCTCTTTCTGGGGTCTGACCCAGCTGGTTTTGTGTGGCCAGATTTTGGAGCAGCTCCAGAGGATCTACCGGCCTTTCAGCCAGATGGTGGCCACTAGACGGAACCCTGGCAACGAGTGGGTTATTTTTGGCTCTCCCACTCTATTGTAAAAATATTCTTTTGAGAAGTTTAGCCGACGAGCACCTGTTTAGCTCGATTGCACTTACTTACTGTCTGCCTACGGGCTGTAACATGATTAACAGATCCTAGGGTTGATCATGTATGACTAAACTCTTGCTAGTCCTGACATTTTGTAACGACTAGCTTCATGATCAACTGAATATGTAATGTTTGGGATGCCTTACTATTGTATATTTAATGATCATACATCTTGTGACTTTTACTTACTTGCTTGTGATTGAGACACTAGGCTTGTTCATGACCTTAAGAGACTATTGGCTTGTAGATAAACCCTCATGTATCTGGACAGCCGTGACCGTATAGCGAGATGGATTCCATTTCATATACGTAGCTGGCTATGTCTGCCCCCGCTCTCCAGTATTCTGGTTCTGGGGCATGACATGGTTTAAGTAGTGGCCCATGCAGGTCTTGTAAATCATGATATGTGAGGGTTTACCGAATAGATGTCTCAATCAGTATTCATCCTTGATCTCTGCTCGTATCTTCTGAATCCCTGGATTCTTGTCCTGATCATATGCTTGTATCGTTGATCTGTCCTGGCCCTTCCTTATTGTTCCCTATGTCATCTTTTTTAGCGGCATTGTTCGTGGTCCTACCGACCAGCAAGGTGGAGCACCTCCCGCGGACCAGCAGCAACCTGGAGATCAAGCCCAGCATTCTGGAGTAGCCTCCAGAGTCGTGCCTTCTGGCGGAGAGCCACCAATCCAGCCAGTTCAACCTGTAGAACATGATGACGGCACTTTGGTAGGACTCGTCAGGACCTTGATAGCTTTCCAAGACCGGCGTGGAGATACCTTGCACCAGGCAGTAACGGATGCTTTGACCCGGGGTGGTCATCAGGGTAACAGCGCGGCCAACAGCTTCAAGCGCTTGAACCCTCCATTCTTCGACGGTAGTGAAGATGCTATCGCGGCAGATGCATGGCTTTAGGACACAGAGGTGATTCTAGAAGCAGCCAGGACCCCAGAGAACGAGAAGGTGGCCGTTGTACGCCTACAGTTGTTAGATCTTGCCCGCAGCTGGTGGACAGCGCAGGCCATTGGATTAGCAGCACCCATTGCTTGGGCAGTATTCAGAGAGAGATTCCAGACCAAGTATTTCGATGCCATGGCTCGGTATGATCTGCAGACGAGGTTTACCAATATGAAACAAGGAGGCAGGACGGTCGACGGATATGCGGTCGAGTTTTCCAGACTCAGTCGGTTTGCTTCTACTTTGGTGGCAACCGAGTATGATAGAGCCCAGCGGTTCCAGCAGGGACTTCATCTGGAGATCTTGTTGGCAGTTGAGCAGTTTGAGTATCAGACTTTTGATGCAGTCTTGAGAGCAGCCCGGAGGCATGAGTATACCTCCCAGAGGATTGTGGATAGGGCCGTAGGTCGGAAGAGATCTCACGGCCAGATGAATCAGTCTTCAGCACCGGCCCCGACAGCCAGGGCTTTGACTATTGGAGCTCCGAGGCGAGCGGCCTCAGTAACGTCGGTTCAACATTCAACTCCGACGCACCCTCAGCAGCAGAAGCAGAAGCAATCTTCCGCAGTAGGTTGTTCTCATTGTGGGAAGCCAGGCCATGTGGTAGCAGAATATCGCAGGGCACAGGGATTGTGTCTGGCTTGTGGAGCACTAGACCATAGGGTTGGATCCTGCCCGAATAGGGGTGGTTCATCATCGTCCAACCTTTCTAGCTCTTCGGTGAGAGGACCAGCTCCGGTCTAGCAGCAGCAGTATCCATTGCCGAGGCCCTTGCCGCCTCAGACCTAAGTGTTCCAGCAGCAGAACCCCCAGCAGTATGCACAAGTCCAAGCCCAGAGTCAGAGCAGGCAGCGAGGATTTCAGCAGAGGGGACCAGCACCCCGAGGGCACGGTCAGGCTATGGTGATGACCGTGGAGGAAGGATTGGCACCAGGAGAGGTAGTGGCAGGTACTATTCTCGTCAACTCCTTTCCAGCTTCAGCTTTATTTGATTCTGGTGCATCGTATTTATTTATGTCTGCACGATTCGCGACACGGGTAAGATTGGAGCCCGAGTCATTATCAGTAAGGCTTAATATACTTACTGGTAACGGACTTGTGGGACTAGATAGAGTGTTTTCCTCGTGTCGGATCGTAGTTAGCGGTAGAGGATTCCCCGCTAGATTGATAGAGTTTCCGATGGCCGATTATGATGTGGTCCTAGGGATGGATTGGTTGAGGAACCAGTATGCTAGGATAGACTGCCACATTGGCAGGGTTGTTTTTAGCATTCCAGGCGAGCCGGAGTTTTCTTTCTCCCGAGGCAAAGTTGAGTTATCTCCTCCAGTATTACGGATGGCAGTAGCAGCAGTTCAGTTGCCCAGGATAGTCGATGAGTTTCCAGATGTTTTTCCAGAAGAACTTTCAGGTATGCCTCCGGAGCGGGAGATCGAGTTCACTATAGACTTGATTCCCGGGACAGCCCCAGTGTCAGAGAGAGTCTACAGGATGGCGCCGTCAGAGTTGGAGATATTGTACAAGATGATTGAAGAACTCAGAACCAAGAGATTCATTCGTGCTAGTGGATCGCCTTGGGGAGCCCCGATGCTTCTTGTGAAAAAGAAGGATGGTACGTCTATGTTATGTGTTGATTATCGTACCTTGAACTCAGTGACAATCAAGAACAGATACCCTCTTTCAAGGATAGATGACTTGTTTGATCAACTCAAGGTGGCTTCAGTATTCTCGAAGATTAATTTGCGCTCAGGTTATCATCAGATCAGAGTCAGAGAGCAGAACATCCCGAAGACAGCTTTTAGATCGAGATATGGGCATTAGGAATTCCTTGTTATGCCTTTTGGAGCAACCAATGCGCCGGCAGTATTCATGGACCTCATGAATCGCATCTTCATGCCTTACTTGGATCAGTTTATGATTGTGTTCTTGGATGACATTCTGGTCTACAGCAAGAGTGAGGCGGAGCATGAGCAGCATCTCCGTGTGGTTCTTCTGATTCTCAGAGAGCACCAGTTATATGCCAAGTTCAGTAAATGCGAGTTCTGGCTCGATCGCATTTCGTACTTGGGTCATATCATCACTCGAGGAGGAGTAGAAGTGGATCCCCAGAAGATTGTGGCTATTGAGTCATGGCCAGTGCCCAGCACAGTTGCAGAGGTTTGTAGTTTTCTTGGATTGGCCGGCTACTACCGGCGGTTTGTTTCGGATTTTGCTCGAATTTCAGCGCCATTGACGCAGTTGACCCGCAAGGATGTGCAGTTTGCTTGGACAACAGAGTGTCAGAGTTCTTTTGAGCAGTTGAAGCGAGGCCTGATAACAGCTCCTATTCTCACGCTTCCAGATGGGACCGAAGGATTCTCAGTGTACTGTGATGCTTCAGGCAGAGGTTTAGGATGTGTTCTGATGCAGCATAGGAAGGTAATAGCTTATGCGTCACGACAACTTCGTGATCATGAGAGAAATTACCCAACCCATGAATTGGAGGTGGCAGCAGTGGTGTTTGCACTTAAGTTATGGAGGCACTACTTGTATGGAGACAGGGTGAAGATTTTTACCGACCACAAGAGCCTGAAGTATGTTTTCACCCAGAAGGATCTTAATATGCGTCAGAGAAGGTGGCTGGAGCTTCTTGTGGATTATGATGTCAACCTGCAGTATCATCCTGGGAAGGCCAATGTTGTTGCGGATGCATTGAACAGGAGAGCGGGAGTTTATTTTCTAACAGCACAACCAGAGCTGTTAGCAGATCTTCAGAAGATGGGTATTGAAGTTGTTCTCCCTTCCAGTGTGGCCTTGATGGCCAGTATGCAAGTTCAGTCTACTATAGTCGAGAGGATCCGAATGGCACAGTCGGCAGATTCCAAGCTTCAGCGACTCAGAGCAGAGTATGAGGCAGGACGAAGACCAAAGTTATGCATTCATGAGGATGGTACACTTCGACATGGTAAGCGTCTTTGTGTACCCAGCGGAGATATCCGGCAGGAGATCATGTCAGAAGCGCACAGTTCGCAGTATTCCATCCGTTCCGGCAGTACGAAGATGTACCGTGATATCCGACAGCATTTTTGGTAGAATGGCATGAAGCGGAAGATAGCTCGATTTGTCTCTCGGTGTTTGGTTTGCCAACAAGTTAAAGCCGAACATCAGAGACCGGCTGGACTTCTTCAGCCCTTACCGATTCCAGAATGGAAGTGGGAGCATGTGACCATGGATTTTGTGACTGGACTACCTAGATCCCCAGCTGGTAGAGATGCTATCTGGGTTATAGTTGACAGGCTCACGAAAGTGGCTCACTTTCTTCCATTCAGAGTTGGTCAGTCGACGGCTCAGTTAGCAGAGATGTACCTCAGGCAGATTGTCAGATTGCACGGTATGCCAGTCAGTATCACCTCGGACCGAGATTCAAGATTTACGTCGCACTTTTGGCATAGCTTGCAAGAGAGTTTGGGAACTCATCTCCAGTTCAGTTCAGCATATCACCCGCAGACAGATGGCCAGTCAGAGCGCACGATCCAGACTCTTGAAGACATATTGCGGTCTTGCACACTTGACTTCGGTGGTTCATGGGAAGATCACTTGCACCTGGTGGAATTCTCGTACAACAACAGTTTCCAGGCCAGTATCCAGATGGCACCGTTCGAGGCACTGTATGGTAGGAAGTGCAGATCCCCGCTAGCCTGGGATGATATTGGAGAGAGACAGATGCTTGGTCCAGAAATGATTGCCCAGACAGTTGAAGTGGTCAGGCGAGTCAGAGATCATCTTCGAGTTGCCCAAGATCGCCAGCGCTATTGGGCCGATTCTCATCGGCGCCTTCTCGAGTTTTCGGTCGGCGATCATGTATTCCTGAGGATTTTGCCTAACCGTGGCGTCATTCATTTCGGCGTATGGGGCAAGCTTAGTCCTAGGTATATAGGACCGTTTGACATTCTGGAGCGAGTAGGAGATGTATCCTATCGTCTCGCTCTTCCACCGTCGCTAAGCGAGGTACATGACGTGTTCCATGTATCCCAATTACGACGGTATATCCCGAACCCGAGCCACATCCTGGATCATTCGGAATTGGTTGTTGGTACCAACCTTTCGTATGAGGAGAGGCTCGTGTCTATATTGGACCGGAGAGAGAAGATCCTCAAGAACAAGACTATCAAGTTAGTCTGAGTTGCTTGGGGTCATCACTCTTTGGGGGAGTCAACGTGGGAGCGTGAGGATGATATCCGATCGCGATATCCCGACTAGTTTGACTCGTGAGGTATAATGTCTTTCTTATGCCTCATACCTTCGATTCCTTGCTTGAATGAGTGATTGTCTGCCTAGTTATAGCTTGCATATGATTAATGTAGCTTGTCATTGCTCCTCTAGCCTCTTGATTAAATTTCGAGGACATATTTCTTTTAAGGTGGGTAGAGTTGTAATGCCTGTGGTTCGTATTACGTATTTCTGGAATACATGTACGTATTTATTATTGTATTGCTTAATTTCCTCCCTGGGCTTGGTTTATTCTTGGTTTGGGTTGGCTTGGTTCGGTTTGGGATTGCTCTTGGTTCATCATGAACCAAGGGGTGAACCCCCTACCTACCACCACCACTCATATTTATTACCTATTCTTCTTCTCTCTCTTCATTAATCTCTTCTTCCTTTCCCATTAAACCTACCACCAACCAAGAGCACCCCTTAGGCAAGTGCAACTTGCTTCCACAAGAGCGCTCATTTTTATTGTTCCATTAGCTTCTCCTCATGTTTCTAAGACACATTAGAACTTGTCATTTTCCATTTTGAGGCTTTAATTTTTGTAGATCTAGAAATTAGTTATTTTCGGATTTTGGTAGTTTTGATCTATCAAACTTCTTTGTTTTTAAGTTTTCATGGTTCCATGTTGTAGAGAATTTTATTCTATCCAATTTTGACCTTTGAAAAATTGGATTTGGACTTATTTTGACCAAGTTATGGACTTTTGAAGCTTTGGGTTCAAACCATGGAGTTCTTGCTGATTTGGAGAAGACAGTGAGCAGTGTGCGCGAGCTTTTTAGCTTGCGCCACTGAGCTGCGCGCGCTCTTTAGCACAGCACAGTCTGACGTATATGCTGTCTTTTGGAAGCGTATGTCTTGCATACACTGCCTTGATGAGGAGTCGTATGGACCTCATACGCTGCCTTGATGAGGAGTCGTATGGACCTCATACGCTGTCTTGATAAGGAGTCGTATGGAGTACATACGCTGCCTTGATGAGGAGTCGTATGGACCTCATACGCTGCCTTGATGAGGAGACGTATGGACCTCATACGCTGCCTTGATAAGGAGTCGTATGGAGTACATACGCTGCCTTTTGGAGACGTATGTCTTGAGCGTAGCTGACTTGAGCGTAGCTGACTTGAGCGTAGCCTGACTTGAGCGTAGCCTGACTTGAGCGTAGCCTGACTTGAGCGCAGTCTGATTCAGGCGCAACCTGATGTTTAGGCGCAACTGGACCTGACCCTACTTACCCTGGATCTTCTATAGCCCTGTATATTGATATTTTATTAGATATTTAACGTCCATTTTATATTCTTACGCCTTTTTTTCTTGAACTTGATAATCATGAATTTACTTAATATGTTTGGAATTGATAATTGAGCATGACGTGATAGTGATCCGTAGTGGTGCACTCCTGACATAATAACCTGACATGACCTGATAGTGGCCCGTCGTGGCGCACTCCTGACAAGTACACTTGGCATGATAACCTGACATAATTATCTCGAATAGCTGTTGCGACGGCTACCTGACATGACATGACCTGTATAATTAATCTGGACACCGTGGGTGATTGTGTTTGTATAAATAAACCAGTCCTGTCTTGCATCATGTCTAGGACAGGGACTCCTGAGTACCACGGTCAGGAGTACCTACTAAAATGGACTAAGGCTAATAACTAGATTAATACATTAGTCATGACAAGATTTTCCAGCTACAGGCAATTCCGTTACCTGGGCACGCCTTGGGATCTGTAGCCTGCCGTCGAGTAGGGCACATTTCCAGCACACTGTCATGTGTTGCACCCTTCAAGGTACCTAAGGATACATTCGTTTCCTGGATGATGTACCCACCTGAATTCAACTCTAATCTTTTAACCCGGGTAACCTGGATGGTCTGCAGGGCTTGTGACTGTGGAATAATCTTACTGCATCTTGTTAGTAATTAGGCTTGTGACAACCCTAGTTAGTTAAAGTATCAAACCGTAATTCTTGCTTGGCCGTGAAGTGATTGGACGGAGTCTAACCAGTCTAGTCTTGCCCTGATCCTGTTCCAGATTATTGAATGACCAGAATGCTTGTATTTATTTTACCGATAAATGGTGAGAATTCCAAGTTCTGTTCAGACGAAGGGTTACAACCCCGGTCCTTGTTTGGTTTACGGGTTGTAACCTGGTTATCTGAATAGTCCCATGGTTATCTCGTCGTATATCATCCTGGTGTATTTTCTTTATTTTCAGTTCTTACTTTTATTTATATCTTGTGCTGATTGCTGGTTTTAGTTCTTAAGTGAAGCCTCCTTTGTGGCACTTGCTCTTTCTGGGGTCTGACCCAGCTGGTTTTGTGTGGCCAGATTTCGGAGCAGCTCCAGAGGATCTACCGACCTTCCAGCCAGATGGTGGCCACTAGACGGAACCCTGGCAACGAGTGGATTATTTTTGGCTCTCCCACTCTATTGTAAAAATATTCTTTTGAGGCGTTTAGCCGACGAGCACCTGTTTAGCTCGATTGCACTTACTTACTGTCTGCCTACGGGCTGTAACATGATTAACAGATCCTACGGTTGATCATGTATGACTAAACTCTTGCTAGTCCTGACATTTTGTAACGACTAGCTTCATGATCAACTGAATATATAATGTTTGGGATGCCTTACTATTGTATATTTAATGATCATACATCTTGTGACTTTTACTTACTTGCTTGTGATTGAGACACTAGGCTTGTTCATGACCTTAAGAGACTGTTGGCTTGTAGATAAACCCTCATGTATCTAGACAGCCGTGATCGTATAGCGAGATGGATTCCATTTCATATACGTAGCTGGCTATTTCTGCCCCCGCTCTCCAGTATTCTGGTTCTGGGGCGTGACACAAGTGCATACTGCCCTGGGTGCAGGGGACTAAGTCCCTGTGCACTGCCTACAACTGGCCAAGCCAACTGACTGCCTAGCTCGACCCTAGGCACCCGCTGCTGCTACTACTCCCTGCCTTCACTGATTTCACCAAATCAGTTCCTAAATCATGTGCGCAGGCCTTCACTCTCCACTACTTCCTCATCCTTCCTATCATCTATCTAAACATATATCATTCCCTAACATTGGCACTCATCTTACTGTCTCTAACTCCCTTACCCAATCTCATAAACACTAAACACTCAAAGGCAGTCCCTACACTTAGGCATACACTTGACTTTCTAGACACTAACACATTTGGTCACTCATAGGGACACTTAACCCTCAACCTGTTACAATCACTCACTAAGCATTGCCACAGTCCACTCTCATGACACTTAGGCACGACCATTTAGACACTTACACTCTCTACTAGACACTAACACTCTCACTCTCACTCATTGTCATTGGACAGTACCAAAATCCCCTCACTAACCATTCACTCTAACACCTACATATTCACTGTCAAATGACAGTTCAATCCCCGTTCACCAACACTCAAAATAGTGCACACATGCCTATGCGCAATTTCATATGCATCTACCCATAGACATACACAAACATATATCTACATACACATATAGACACTTGAAACTTTCATATACATATCCTATGAGCAAATCAAACTATTCATAAGTATAAAACTGAAATATAAAACTAAAATGGTCTATTTGTCATTTAGATAAATACTTGGTGTGCCCTCCTCGGATTTCTCCAACAAAAAAAAAATCCAATAACTTCTACCAAAAGATTGGTCAGAGCCTTGCTCTTCTACCTATGGGTACCTCTAGTCCATGGGTGTGTTCCTACGAGTGTCATGCATGAAAATAATATCTAAACTAAGGGAAATGACAGAGTTTTACCTATTGGGAGATGGATTCCCAATGAAACTCTTAGAGATGGCTCAAGTGTCAAGTATGACACAATCTTCCAAGCTTTTCGACTCCTCTTCTTGTGCTCCTAGGTCTCCAAGCTCCAAGCCTCCTAGGATGAAGATTAGGGGATGTTTGGAAGGGTTTTGAAAGAGTTTTGGTGTAGGGAAGTGTGGGAAATGGAGTGGACTAGTAGGGAGCTCAAGTAGGGTTTCTTGGAGGCTCTAATAAATGAAGAGGAATGATGAGACACCCCTTATATGACCAGCCAAGAGTGGGCTGCCCTAATCCACTTTGAAATGTCCATTCTACCCCTCAAATTGTCATGAACACTTAACTTAATGTGGGATAGTTTCTAGTCTAAGTGTTGGGTTAATTTTATTCCTAATCTTGACTCAACATGACTTAAATGTGGCTAGTTGTGTTCAACCTAAAATATAGGTCCAAGTAGTCATGTCTAGTCCAATTAGGTTCACTAACCAAGGTCCAATTAATAAACTAGTCTACTAATAAATGCAACCATCACATTTAATTAATAAAAAATACCCACTATATAAATAATGTAAAATGATAAAATATTCCTATTCTGGAAATATGGCAATATATGAGGGTTACTGGAAATACAAGCCATCCTAGACATATAGTTTGGTTCAGACGATGATCCTTTCAGCGCGGTAGCGAGCTCCATTAAAAGTCCTGAATAACCTGTGCTAGTGTCCAATACATCTATCTTGTTTCTTTCTCCGTCGAATCAGTCCCTAGTCTCGGGTTGTCGTTCGAGAAAATCAAACCTTGTGTACAAGTTGTCTATGACCGTGCAAGACTAAACTAGTTACTCAAGCATGCTCTATGAATTGATAAGAATCATAACCATTTTCAGTGTGTCCCGCCTTATCATTGCAACATTTATTTAGTGAGTTAATCTTTTGCTTAACATGGTTCTATAGCAAATATAACATTAGTAAACATGCAACAGTTCTATGATTTATAGTGCTGTCACGACCCGCACCCGTTTTTTTTTTTAAAACGGATACAAGACGTGTCCAAGCCAGCCTACGCCGCAGTGTCGGCGGTAGAACGCTGTCACGGCCATGAAGATCAAAATCACAAATATACTCATTCACAAGATTAATTTAATTTACAAAGATCACAAGTTTTACATTTGCAGAAAACATAAACTTGTACAATGATAGAATGACTACAACCCAACTATCTAGCTAGTCTCTAGGCTTCTGGCTGCAAGTATTCCCGTCACTTCCCAAGCTAAGTGAATCCACGGCTAACCTGAAAATGTTGGTTTCCAGTCAGGAATGGAACGAGCACAATTCACCGAATGCAATTTCAAATAAAGAAAATGACTATAAGACAAAGGTTAGGCATCAATCATGAGTTTTGAAAATAACATTAAAGCCATGAGAAAAATCAATAGTAATAAATAGACCAATATACTTTCCACCGTTAGAAGTACCTTTGACATGTGATCGGTCTGGGGTACTACACCGCACGGTCTACGAGATCTACTGCATAAAGTAAACAAGGTCTACGAGATCTACTGCATAAAGTAAACAAGGTCTACAAGATCTACTGCATAAAGTAAACAAGGTCTACAAGATCTACTACATGAAAGTAAACAAGGTCGACAAGATCTACTGCATGAAAGTAAACAAGGTCTACAAGATCTACTGCATGAAAGTAAACAAGGTCTACAAGATCTACTGCATGAAAGTAAACAAGGTCTACAAGATCTACAATGTCTACGAGATCTACAAGGTCTACGGTCTGATCACACATCCTTGGTACTTCTCATTCCCGACTCAATAATTTATAATAGAGTATAAAAATATCACATAACCAATGACTAATCAATGAAATATAGTAAAGATCAATATCGAAATGCAGACAATAAACTGTACTCGCCTGTGGTCCTCTGCTGGTGAAACCGACAATCTGAACTACTCAATGTGCCACAATAGTCAAAACCCGTACAACAGTCCCCGGAAGCTGAAATAAACAATACCAATGATCTCAGAATAGTCCAATTAGCTAGGATTACCTGTCCTTAAGTCCAATTCTGGACACAGGGGCAAAACGGTAATTTCGGGCCAAAATGGTGTCCGCCGTTGGACCCGCTTTGTACCGAAAAGCGTGCCAGAGTCAACGGTCTCTAAAGTCGTCAAACTACATGTCTACAGATCTAGTTTTTCGATACGAACCCAACCGTATGTCCTAAGTTGGATTCTGGCGGGCCGTGCACAAAATCGCCCGTTGAGTCGGACCGTGGGACCCGCAAAACGGCAATTTTATCAACGGTCTCAGAATCGGACCAAACTTGGCATACAGGACCAGAAAAATGATACGGTTCTGTTGGCGTAAGTTTCATCTCGATTCGATGAGCGTGCACAAAGTAATTGGAGAATTTGCAACGTACATGATACGGTGAATTTCGACGGATACGCATCAAATTCGTCGCGCACACGCGACCAATTTGAATTCCGTCAAAGCCCACACGACCACGAAGCCGTTACGCAGCTTTCGATGGTTTTGGTTCGCGACCACGTCGTCCCGATTGGCGTGACGCACGTCGTGTGGAGCGATTTCTAGTTTTTGGAAACAGATTTTCGTCAAAGTTCGGGATTCGATTTCTCGACGCGTGGTCGATGATTTCTGAATCCACAAGAAGGGTTGTGAAGCCCTATATGTTGTCTAAATTTGTGTTCAAGTAGTTTTCTAAAATTTTTATCGTGCATATCGTAAAACGCCTAGAAAGGTGGGCCTTTGGGACGGTTTACTGTCCTGTTTTGGACGGGTTATTTGCTCGACTTTGAGTCGATTTCTTGGACAACCTAAAGTACTAATATTAAATCTAATTGAAGGAATCCAAAGGCGGTTATATAGAGTACATACCGGTGCAAACGGCTCGGAAAACGATGAAGCGTGGTGGCGGGGAAGTCGACGTGAAGTCGGCTCCATCAACCGCTACTGCTGCCCTTACGCGCGTGTGTGCGCGGATGATCCCAGCGCCTGGCCGACCTGCCTGGGCGGCTCACGGTGGCGTTGCCGCGCGCGCGCGGTGGCTGGGTGCACGCGCGTGGAGGTGGGTGGTGGCGCACCGCTGGGTTTGTTAGGGTTTGAGTTTCTCGACGATCTCTCTCTCTCTCTCTCATCTATGAACTTATATAAGTTCGGTTGTTCGAACTGGAGGGGGGTCGGGTTAGTTTGCTCGGGCTGTGGCTTTTGTGGGCTACTGCTGTTGTATGCGTGGAAAGGAAAACTCACATGGTTTTGGAAAGACTTAGGGGTTTGGGTCTGTGGGCCCGTTGCTGCTGACGTATGAGTACAGGCATGTATGTTGTTGCACAACTTGCAACTAATGTATATTGAAATGTGTTGGAATTGAATTCCAATTCAATTCAGTTCAAGCATTAGTTTTAGGCCGGGTGTTGCTTGGCTCGGGATTGCTTCTCTCCCTATATATAAGATATATATATATAATATATACTTCTCGGTTAGCTTAGGTTCAGAGCTATATTTGCTCTCTGTTTGGGGGGGGGGGGGGGGGTCTCACGTGGGCCTGCTGGGTTGAATGAGATTCTCGGCCTGAGCTCGTGGAGCTTCAGGTTCGGGATAGGGAAGCTATTGCTTCACCTTCTTTTTCTTTTATAATCTATTTCTTATATTCTATTACTTATTAATATATAATACTCTTATATGTATATTATCTATATATATTTACACACAATATTTACCCTTATATTTATCTATATATATACGCACATATATAATATTATATATACACAGATAAATACAGGTATATTCATTTATTCACACACATATAGATATATAATTTATGTACCTATACATACACCGAAATTTCTATATACATTTCTATATACAATACTCATATATTTTTATATATAAGTACACACATATCTATATATACATTCTTTGATAAATAGTAGACAATTAATAACTAATAATAATAATTTATTCTCCATGACCACAATAATAATGTAGCCAGTTAATAATAAAATAATATTGCATAATAACATCCTTGATAATATCGATAATAAAATAATATTAAAATATTTTTTAAAAAAATGGGAAGGGGAGCTACAAGTGCTATAACAGGCATATTGTAAGTAAGCATGTAGTGAAGTTATGATTTGCATTTCTACGAAAACAATATTACATATTGTGTCTTAGCTTCTACACTTAGCATAACATGATATCAATATCATTGATTGATTGGAGAGCAAGAGGGTCAAGGAAAGAAAGGTCGAGCCAATCACCGTTGATTGAATGGATTAAGAGAAAGAGGTCTTCTACTCTACGTGTCGCCTAAGCGATCACCTGTAGTCGCATAAGCAAACGATCAATACTTTTTCTTTTTCTTCTAGATTTTGATACGATGCCAAGTTCAAAGAATACAAGCAATGAAATCCATCAAAAATATTCTTGAAAACACATTCATAAAACCAACGTGAAAGAAGCAAGTGCAGCAACAAAAATGACAAAGAAAACAAGCAGCATAAAGCTCCCTCACGACTTAGCCACAAAGTCCTTCCTTGAGACACTATCTGCTAAATATGGGGTCTTATTTCGAAGAAACCAATCCATAATGAGAAAAAAATCTTGATTCAAATCAATCGATATCGACAGTTGTTAACCATGCTCCCTACAAACGAAGAATGGGATACGATATTGGGACATGGCACTACATATGATATCAGGTAGTAGAGGTGGTGTAGGAGACGTAAACTTTGGCAAGGAGTCAATATAAAATATTAATGCTAAGATAATTGGGTTTGGTGATGTATTTAGATTATTAGTAATTTGAAAGTATGTTATCAGAGAAAATAACGTATCTAGAAATAAAGAAATTATGAAGTATGAGATCGAATGTAATGACCCGTCCCATTCAGTTCAACCGGAGGAATCGAAATGCAATGACGTTTGGATTTAGCTATGCAACAGCTTGCTCGAAGTCTCACTCGGTCGAGGCAACTCCTCGTTCTGGTGGGTGGCTTCGATGAACTTGGCTCAACTTTGCCTTCATACTTAATAAATGAATGTTTTTAATTGCACTAAGTAGGTATGCTAATAAAAGAGATGAACTCACATAGCTAAAGAGAATAATCTCAATCCGAGTTAGATTGTGTAGAATATGTGAGCCCGTCGACTGCGTCGTACGGTGGAGCCTTCGTACCGTAGCATACCTCGAAGAGGATCGGCTCGACATGTCGTGGAGGATAACCTTGATGAGGATTGTACATGACAGTGATGGTCGTGTCCAAGGCAGTGCAAGGGGAGGAGGGCGTACAACGGAGGGAGAAATCGAGGCACATCAAGATGGGGTGATTCCGACAGGTCCTCGATAAAGGTGGGTCCAACGAGCTATTGTCTCGATGGCGAAAGGCGACAACGGTGGAAGCATCATGCTCAGGAGGGTAGATCTGACTGTCTAGACCCGAGATCCGAGGTCTGGAAGGAGATCGAGGTTTGAAGCCGATGTTAGAGGAGGTCGGGGCTATGGTCAATGCCCGGCTGAGGTCGGTAACCGACTAGAGATCAGTCTTCATAGTAATTTTTTTAGAGAGGTAGGTTTATGAATTTTGGGTTTGTTTTGGTAATTAAATTAGTGATTATATCACTTATAGGCTGTTTGGCAATTAAATCAGTGATTGTACCACTTATATGGGATGACATCCAAATATTAAAAGTCATTCTCCCCACTTGCGGGAAACAAAAGGGAATGTATCCAAATACATTTTGGAAAGTCATCATGTTGTAAGTGCACTACATTACAACATGTTGAGGGTGCCACTTTGACACTTTCGATATCCAAACAACCCCTTAGTTCAATGATTAATTAGAGTTTTTATTATGATAAATCAATTAAGTTTTTTATTGTGAAATTACTAATGCTCATACAATACTATATTGTTAATACTTAAACTTGACATAGTCCTATATTGTTAATACTTAAACTGCAAATACCTAGAGTGACTAACCTGTTGCCAATTCCTGATAACAGGACAGCCCAGTAATCACAAAAGAGTGAATTAAAAGTATCAACAGGTAACTGCATCACATCAATCCCATTTAGTTGACACCTCTCAGTCACACACAACCTTGATTCAAATCCTCAATAACTTACTTCATGAACAGAGGGTACAAAATTAAAACAACACTTTAAACTACTACTACCTAGTATTTAACCAATTCAGAAATTAATAACAATGGACACTGAATCCTGAAGGTAATACACTGATATGCATTGGTATTTAAATCTGAATTAATCAAATAGCCAAGATATCTTACTCGAGATTCCCATATAAATAGGCAACAATGTCAAAGGGTTCTAATATTGAGATTTCATCCAGATGGGATGTCAGTATTAAAACTGACATTCACTGCTCGAACCCAAACTATATCAATACATGATCCTATAATTATAATTAACAGTACAAATCCTGTAATTAGTGAATTACCTGGTGGAATTAGTCCTTTGATGCTAAGCCTCGAACCAATCACAATTTCCTGGCTAAATCCTGATGGTTAAATCAATCAACCGAATGCAATATTATGCACATCACTCACTATTCTGTAAAAGTAAGACATCAAAATCTAAGGAAAAACATATGAAACTCACCTGTTCCCAGTTCGAAACTTAACCGATCTCTTAATACTTGAATCTAATTCAAATTGCTGCAAGAAAAAAATATTCAAAATAGGGAGAGACAAAGGTTGAGGCAAAATTAAGAGAATCAATTGTTCTCTGCGAATTCACAAAATGAAACATCGAAACATAGATTACTCACGATCTCGATCTCCTCCAATACAAGACTCGATCATGAGGTTACTCTTAGATCTGTCAGTTGATTTCACAGATCAATAGATCAGGGATTGAAAGAAGTTCTCTAGATGGAACCAAGGCTGAAATTCCAATCCACACGACAATTTAGATCTAGAAGAACCAGAGGAATAGATCGAATTTTGAGAATTACCAAAACTCATATGATCCACTGAAGAACTGGAAGTGCACGATCTCTGGATCAAAACTGGTTCAACCGTAGTCGGGGTTGAACGCTTACGCGTGATTGCTCCTCGCCAAGCAGCACACCTCTGCCATGGCCAATCGAACACTTGAAGAATGATTTGAGGAAGGGGATGAAGAACCAGGGAATGCTTCTTAGTAACTTTTAAGGAGTGAAGAAAAAGGAAGGAGAGAAAAGCCTCTTATATAGACAGTTACTCCTGAGCTGGAGAGAATTTTTGGAGGGAAAAATTGGAGGTGGAGTTGGTTACTGCACATGGCTGGTTGCGTAGAGAAGGAGCTCTGCTCCTGGAATATTTTCAAAATTTATAAAAGAGGAGATAGGTTAACTTCCTGAGAAGAGACCATGGGCCCGGGTTGGGCTTCCAATCCATGGTTTGAATTCAAATGAAAACAAGAAGAAAAGCTGAAAGCCCAAAGAAACCTATTTTTAAAAAAACTATTACACATACCACCATTACTCTTAATAAACTTATAAAATTCTAAATTGTTTATAAAATATTTATTTATATATATATATAATATATATATATATATATATATATATATATATATATATATATATATATATATATATTTTTTACATTTTCAGGAAAGTGGAGTTACAATATATATATATACTTCGTAAATAAAAATTTAAATACTAAATTTCTCCACCCAAACTCTTTATCTCCTTATCCTAAATCGCATTTCAATTTGCATTTGTAGATCGAGGCTTGATTGCTATTTGATTATGTTTTAATATTACTTTTGTTTGAAATTATTTAAAATATTATATTAGAGCCCGATAATCCGATGGACCCGACCCAACCCGAGCCCAACCTGATCCTCCGGGCTTGTTCTTAGGCTTCATATGTTTAACCCGGGGTCGGGTCGAGGTTGGTCTAGGGCTAGGCTTATGGTTCATCGGGTTGGGCTTGGGTTGAGCTCAAGCCCGACCCAACCCGCCCAGTTGCACCCTACCATGCCACCTCGCTCTAGTAATGTCCAACCGAGATAATTACTTCTAACCTATTGAAACATTGACCCATATAGTAGTTGCATTGAATTGATAGTAATCCCCTTATAGAGTTATAGATCAATAGTACTGGGATAGTACCTAGGTTACTTAGATTTTTGCAGTCTGTAATACCCAAAAAAAATCTCATATTCTTTCTTAAGAAATATGCTTAGTAGAATTGCGACCACAGATGGTTGTTGCATTTATAAGTTGAGAGTTTAGTATACCCTAGCACATAAATACTCGTGCATCAACGTCCCACATGAACCATGTACGACTAGTCGTACTCGACTCATTTAGATATAAGTCTTCTATCCTTTTTATACTATGCCAAACTGTAATTTCGAGGACAAAATTCTAAGATGGGTAGGATATAAGCTCCCTAGATTTTAGGTCTTCTTTTGAATTTTTTTAAGTGGATTATTTTCAATAAATAAATTTTATTATAATTAGTTTTGATTATTAAATGTACCCTTCCGTGACATCAATTTTTGGAGCAATAGGAATGTCATTCTCTCGAAACTTCTTTTATGAGTTTTGCAGTAGAAAAGATTATCTACATTTTAATATATCATGTCATACTCAGACTTATTTTCTTGCATTCTATTTACATCGCACAACTTTCTGATCTATTTAGACAACATGACCATCTACCGAAAAACTTGACCAAACTTTTAATCTAATTTCGGGGCTCGACATCGATCCAACCTAATCAATCCAATATATGATTTTGATCTATTTTGAGCCTACTACGTACATGCCTCTTGTGTGCCTTCCAATTGAGCTTCCGCGCGCTATTATTTTATCAATGATCCTAATTGATCAAAATTGTAGTCATGATTGCACCAAGCCCCTCCGTGTTGCATGGAAGGATCATTCACAGGGCGAGTCGACTTGGGAGCACAAAGAATCTATTCGGGAGTTCGTATTTGTGCTAATACTCTTCATTTCAGAAACGAGATTCATTTTGGCCACTATGCATCACTGGCGGTCATGACATCTCGAAGAGTGAACCACCGAGCCTCGTCAAGCCTGGATGGACTTTCCCCCCATCAGTGACGAGCCTTCTCTGTTTTCTATTAGATATCAAGCGCAAAAATTACAGACGAATTGAACTTGATTACAAACTCGCTTGTACAGAAGAAAGCCTAGAAATAAATCCTAGGAAACAATCTAAGTACAATTATTTAAATTTTTGATTCTGGAGGTTGACGATGGAGGCTCGAAAAAGTGTAGCAACTCTGCCTTACTTATTGGACTATCAGACACAGTCTTTGCTCTTGAAGAAATTACCAGCCTTTAGCATGGGTGTGTACCCTGCTATTTATAATAATTTCTGAATGAAGTGTATTTTGGGCTGCATGGAGGGCCACGTGGCCACGTGTCTTTAACAGCACACGAAGACTCGATCTTGGGTTGCCAGCTGGTGGGGGTGTTGAGATTTTTTTGTTGTAGCAAATCTAGGTGGTTGAGACTTGGTCAACTTGCCATGTGCCCCCCACAGAGTAGAGCCTGAATCATTTTGGCCGCATAGTAGCCTTAGGAGCCTTTCTTCTGCGGCTTTGTTTCACTTGGCGGCATGGGATCTTCGAGAGCCTTGCTTCTGCGGCTCGAGTCCACTTAGCCGCATGAGGTCTCCAGGAGCCTTACTTCTGCAGTTCGGCTCCACTTGGCCGCATGGGATCTTCGAGAGCATTCTTTCTTCGGCTCGAGTCCATTTGGCCGTATGGGATCTTCGGGAGCCTTGCTTCTGCGGCTCGAGTCCACTTGGACACATTGGGTCTCCAAGAGCCTTGTTTCTGTGGCTCGAGTCCACTTGGCCGCATGGGGTCTTCAGGAGCCTTGCTTCTCTGGCTCGAGTCCACTTTCCCGCATGGGATCTTCGAGAGCCTTGCTTCTGTGGCTCGAGTCTTCTTAGCCGTATGGGGGTCTCCAGGAGCATTCCTTCTGCGGCTTGGTTTCACTTGGCCGTATGGGATCTTCGAGAGCCTTGCTTTTGTGGCTCGAGTCTTCTTAGCCGCATGGGGTCTCCAGGAGCATTCCTTCAGCGACTTGGTTTCACTTGGCCGCATGGGATCTTCGAGAGCCTTGCTTATGCGGCTCGAGTCTTCTTAGCCGCATGGGGTCTCCAGGAGCATTCCTTCTACGGCTTGGTTTTACTTGGTCGCATAGGATCTTCGAGAGCCTTGCTTCTGCGGCTCGAGTCCACTTAGCCGCATGGAGTGATGATCCGTATAAATTCCATCTTTTCCATGCTTCTATAAGACCCCCTTCAAAGTTTTCAAATTGCAAATTTTAAATACTTTGAATAAGAAGCATAGAGACATGCATAAAACATCAAGCCATAGGGAAGCTTCGAGTCGCAGGGAGATTTCGATCTGTATAAAAATTTGAAGCCGCAGAGAGACTCTGTCTAGCTGTCACTACCGCATTTAATGCTTGGATTTGCTCTTTTTTTTGCTGCTAGAGATGTAGTCCTATGAATGTAACTGATTTTGAATAAAAGAATACATTCACTTCATTCTTTGTTTGTGATGTCTGAAGTGCTTGTACTAGGGGGCCTAATATAACATTTGTGGTTGGTAGAGGACATCCCATTGGAGGACTTTTTGTGGACCTATTACCCATTTGCGTGCCTATAGTGCGAGTAATAGATTTGAATAATTTTTTGTGGATATATTATCCTTTTGCGCACCGATGATGCGAGTAATAGATTTTGAGACAAAAATCTAACAGAGGTAATATGGACGTGACAGGTTCTGTGGTCTTAACACCATGACTTTATCCCCGATTGGGTACAGTTGTTTAGATGAGAAGACTATCTATATCAGAGGTAATATGGACGTGACATACGATAATCATGAATAATTTTTTGTGGACCTATTACTCTTTTGCGCACTGGTGGTACGGGTAACAGATTTAAATGATTTTTGGTGGACCTATTACCCTTTTGCGCACTGGTGGTGTGGGTAATAGATTTGAAACAAAACCTAACCGAGGTAATATGGATGTGACAGGTTTTGTGGCATTAACACCATGATTTTATCCCAGATTGGATACATGTGTTAAGTTAGGAGATTATCTATATCAGAGGTAATATGGACGTGATATACGATAATCAAAACTAGGAAGTTTGTACAAAGACAACAAAAAGAACCTGGCGGACTCCGGCGGGATGAAGCATCAGAGTGGAAGTTCAGAGGTATCAGTATACATGACTTGTCACTTAGGAAGATGCGATGTGAATCCCCACGGAGCTAGTAGAGTGTAAGTTCAGAGGTACCTGGTGTACATAACTCGATAGTATAGGAGATTTAGTAGTTAGGGAAGTATGAGGTTGTCTTTAAGCATAGTATTTTTTAGGAACTTGCTATTTATGGGCATCATGAGCAAGTCTCTATTTTGTTTTACGAGCCGGTATGTCCCGTTGGAGAATACAGACTCGATGATAAATGGACCCTCCCATTTGGACTGGAATTTGCCGGCGGTTTTGTGAGTCATGACCATCGGTCTGCGAATGGCCAAGACGAGATCGCCTACTTGGAACGTCCTATGCTTGACTTTCTTATTGAAGGCTCGAGAGATGCGTGCTTGATAGAGCTCGATGCTTTGTTGAGCTTGCAAACGCTTCTCGTCTAAGGCTTCCAATTCTTTTAGCCGTCGACGGTAGTTATCGTCCGATGTCAACCGGTAAGTAAGGGCCACGTAAAGTGAGGGGATCTGGGTCTCCAATAGGAAAATTGCCTCGCTTCCATAAACCAGAGAGAACGGTGCATTTCCTGTAGCCGTCCGAATCATAGTGCGGTACGCTCATAAGCATTCGCCCAGCTTTTCATTCTAGTCGTGCTTGTTTGAAGACACGAACTTTTTTGAGAAGCTTGATTATGGTTTTGTTAAAATCTTCAGCCAGACCATTAGCCGATGGGTTGTATGCCATTGAAGCCACATTCTGAATCCGATTCTTGTCACAAAATCGATAGAAAGCATAGCTTGCAAACTGCGGACCATTGTCATAAATAATCCTTCGGAGCAGTCCAAAATGGTAGATGACATGATGTTTTATGAAACTAATCACGTTTGATGTCTTTACCTCTGCAAGCGGAACAGCTTCTGCCCATTTAGAGAAGTAATCGGTGATTGCAAGTATAAATCGGTGTCCCTTAGATGACGACGGGGTGATTGGTCCAATGATGTCCATTCCCCACACTTCAAATGACCAAGAGGCCACTGTTGGGTGCAAAAATTCGGATGGCAGATGTATGAAGTCTGCTGGTTCTGACAAGCCCTACAATTCTTTGCATAATTGACAGCGTCTGCTACCATCGTAGGTCAGTAATAGCCTATCCGACGGAGACGGTCCTGCAACTTTGGGCCAGGTTGGTGAGCCCCGCAAACGCCATCGTGAGCCTCGTGTAGGGCTTCTTTGGCTTCTGCATTTGATAGGCAGTGTAGTAGTAGACCGTTGTAGGATCGTCGATATAGCATTTTTGTTTCTGTATCATAGACGAATGTGAGAGAACGCCATTTGATTGAAGTTGCTTCTTTCGCATTCTCAGGAAGAATCTCATAGACTGTAAAGTTGATAAACGGGAGTCTCCAGTCTTGTATGTCGTTGATTATCTGGGCGGAGTAACTCGTACCTAGTAGAACATTGTTTTTGGGATAGACCAGCTCATGGCCTATCACGTCGACTATATGATGAGCATGGTTTGGAACCGCCAAGGAAGCGACGTGACCTGCTAGGATGTTGGCTTTAATATTTTGGAGCCTAGGTACATGCTCTATAAAGAACCCTTCTAAGGTTTCAATGATGGTAATTGCTGTCTGATGATAAGGAATCAAGTCCTCATTACGAGCCTCATACGAGCCTCGGATTTGATTAACAATCAACTGCGATTCGCTATACGCTTCTAGGTATTCGACCCCTACTTCTTTTACGAGTCGAAGCCCGATTACCAGAGCATTATATTCAGCAACATTGTTTGAACAGGGTTCTGTGAGAGAATATGCCCGATTGACTACCAATCCAGAGGAAGAAATTAATACTATACTGACTCCAGCGACGATATCACCTTGGGGCCCCATCCTTGAAGTACCGTCGAAGAACATTCATCAAACGGCATCATGTGAAGTCATGTATGAGTTAACAACTTCGTCTGGGATTTCTTCATAGATTCTGGTAGTTTCTGAGCCTAGATGGGCTGCTAAAAAGTCAGCCAAGGCTTGACCTTTGACAGCCTTCTGTGGAACAAAAACTATGTCATAGGGGGACAACAATATCGTCCAGGTGGCTAGACGAGAACTGAGTGCACCCGGCTTAGCCATGAGAACCCTGAGGGGGTTAACTCGTGAGACAACATGGATGGTCTGCCCTGTCACATAGTGTCGTATTTTCTGAATGGCGAACACCAAGGCATGAAATTCCTTTCCCACGATAGTGTACCTATGCTCCGACCCCACCATCATTCGGCTGAGGTAATAGATGGCATGTTCATGCCCTACATCATTGTTCTGTGCTAGTAAGGCTTCGAGGGAGTGTTCCATTGTCCGCACATAGAGCAGGAAGGGCTTTCCGACGACCGGGGCTACCAGAACCGGCAGATTCGAAAGGTATTCCTTAATGTCATGAAAGACGCGTTGACATTCCTCATTCCATACGAAAGAGATGCCTTTCTTCATGAGTTGTGAGAATGGTTGATATCGTCCTGAGAGGTTAGATATGAACCTCCTGATGTATACTAGTGTAAAATCCCTAAATTTCTACTATATTTTTTTCTAAAATTTGTACGAATTTAAAATTTTTGAATTGTACGTCCCGTAGTCGTATTGTACGTCGTGCGCGAAATTTCGTTTTTCGTAATTGCTCGACGGGTGCGAATATGTGCGAGCGTACATATTTTTAGTAAAATATTTTTTTTATTTTTTTATATATAGTTCAAATAATATATATAATAATTATTTATATTTTACTTAAAGTTTATTTTATGCAAATATTCCTTGCATATGAGATACATTAATTTGAATTTATATATAGTTCCATTTTTCAAAATTTATTAATATTAATATTTTATTATTCCAAAAAGATATTTAAAAATATTTATTATTTTTGAAATTATTATTATTGGTATTTTTGGAAAATATATTTCAAAATTATTGTGGCAATTTAAATCTTGATTTAAATTTATGGATTTATTTAAATAGTTAATATTTGAAATTTGATTTATCCCATTTGATTTTAAGCTAAAAATTTAATTAGATTTAAATTGGATTTGTATTTGTATATGGATTTGATTGATTTTAAACTAAATTACGAATTATCTAATTGGGTTTTAAATCTTCCTAATTCTTATCCAACTGGGAATTCCCACATCCTATAAATAGGCATGTACTCCTCCATAAATTCTATCACACATTATTTCTCCACCATACCATTGCGTGCAGTGTGTCTCCATCTCCTTCCACTATTTTTATTTCTATTACATTTACATTTTAACCTTCTTCGTGTCCACATGTCGGACACGATCTCGACGCAGCAAACCCAGCCCGTGTCGGACACCCCGATATAATCCAAACCCTAGCCCTAATCCTAATCCTAACCCTAACCCTAATTTTGGTCGAAGCCCTCACCAGATTCTGCCATCTCCGGCATCCTATCACCGCCACGACTGGCGAGCCCCCTGATCTCCACCACCAGAACGTCACCACCACGACCACCAACCCGCAGAACACCAAACACAACCACCGCCACCCGGAAAACCCCACACTGCCACCAGGACTGCTCTTCCCCTCTCCTTTTCGATACCAGAAAATGCCAACCGCAGCCATCAATCTGCCCTCACCCCGTGCTAGCCACGTTACCACCAATCCTCCACGGCAACCGTCTCGGCACAGCCACGCTACCGCCGTCACTATGCTCCGGTCAGTGACCACAACCCCCGCCAATTCAACCAAACCCTCTTCTGTGCCGTCGTACCCCTATTCCCTAGCCACCACCGCCACCGGCGGTTGCAGCTCTACCATCTTACCCACACACACCACCAAGCCACCACCACACCAGAAGAAAGAGGAACATCCTTACCTGAACCTTTCGCCATCGCGAGCTCTGCTCCGTCGCTGATGCCGCGTTCCACACGACTGCCTCCACGATGCGACGCCGTACGATTTCCGCTCGGCCGAGATCCGCCGCAGTCGCCGGCCGCCGAAACCCTCCACCGCCATCCGCAGCTGCCCCTCCCAGTCCCGAGCCACGGTGCGCCGCTCCTCACCTCTCCGCCGCCCGTCCAGCGCCGCACCCCCTCACTCTTCCGACCCAATCTCGCCGAAACCCGACCGCCGTTCGCCTGAGCTCCTCCGCCACCGCCTCTCTCCCGTCATCCTCTCTCTCGCTCTCGAAAGAGAGCAGCCCCTTTATAGGTTTTAACTTTGGTTGTTTTGATTTTTGTTGTTTTGTGTTTTTTAGTTTTATTTATTATCTGTTTTCTTTTACTTTTTAAATATCTATTATTATTATCATTATAGATTTTTATCTATTATTATTATTATTATTATTTTTATTTCTGTTGTTGTTAATTGTGGAAAATGAGAAGGGGACAACAGTCCTCTCTTCTGGTTCTTTTGGTTTTGATTTATATATTTCTGTTTCTTATACAGTAGAGTGTATTTGTTATAGGAATAGTATATTGAATATATATTATTACAAGTATTATGTTATTATTTTTTCTTATAGTAATATTTTTAAAAAATTATTGCTTACAAAGTATGGTATTGGACTTTGAACTTGGTAGGACTTTTATTATTTTGATTTATTAATAATTATTATTATTATATTTATTATTCTTATTATTATTATTATTAATACCATTATCCTTTTAATTGCAGAATATTGATTAAAGTAGGTTATCTATTATTGGTATTTATATTTGATTTAAGAATTATTATTATTAGTATCATTAATATTCATATTGTTATTATTGTAAGTATAAATAATATTTTCAACATTGGGTTAGAAGCCCTAACTGTATTTGCTATATTATTTGTGGCATTTTAAAAGTATAGCTTATTAATAAAATTTTTTTTTTACAAAATATGGTTCTTACCCTTAAATAATTTTTCTAATATTGTTTTATTTCGCTTAAAATATTTTTGAAGTATAAGATATAGGTTTTAGCCTAAATTATTATTTGACAAAACTTACAGTTCTGCCTTAAAACGACTTTTGATTCTTTGGATATTTATTTGAAAGCATATTTTGACTAATAAATTATATTTCAATATTATAAAAATCGTATATATATATTATTTATCTAAATTTCTCTGATTATCCATCTATCCATGACTAAATATTTTCTCCTATTCCATCATCAAATCCGAACATCCTTCCATCGACCCTAGCCAATCCGACCGTTTGGGACCCAATGGAACCATCCATGCCGCCAACAGAGGTTCCCTTGTGTAGTTATTACACCAAAGTCGCAGTTTATGCCACAGTGATCATTGCAGCACACCAGGCATACTACCAGGCAAGACACCTTGCCATTTGCTGTTTAATTATTTTAGCTCATATTTTATGCATTGTTCATTATTTTTTTATGCAAAATAAACTGTGATACATGGCTTAACCTGTTAGAACTTACTGTTCATTTATATTTCCTGCTATGTATTAGTTTTCTTACACATTAAACCTAGATTTAAGGGACCACCTTGTGTGTTACATTCATTAGCCTTGACACGTTGTACCACGAAGTTGTGTGTCGCATATAGAACACGGACGTACGTGACTGGCTGGCCACCGGTGCGTACAAGCCGTGCGATAAGAATAACCGCTAATAGAGGTTGCATGCTATTTTGACTTAGCGGTTATAAAGGTTTACTGTTGTGGATACAACAGAGTAGGCATTGGGCGGGGAGGACAATTCCTTAGCATATGGGCTTCGATGCACTTTTTCTTTTGTAACCCGTGAGCTCCGTCGGAGACGCGGGTCAGACTACCCATGATTACTGACGGCCACTGACGATTCTGCGGAACGTCATGCTCTTACTGATGGGGCCTCTGGTGCCCAAGGGGGGACTATGCCGATCCTATTTAGCCAGGGCCCATGCGTAGGAAGGATTATTCTTAACTACATTTCACATAGAACGGTTAGGCACCTTTATCCATTAGGTACGAGTACTTTTGGTTTGGGTACTTGTATCTGACCGTGGCTTAGAACAATAACTTGTCGCGGATTAGTTCGTCACATCTTGTCCTTGTTTGGTTGTAGGTGTGACTTACTACTTCGATGAGAAGGTATTGAACCTTGTTGGGGTCCGGATACCATATTGAATTTATAGCATGGAAAGATACGTCACCGTGAATTAGTTTACCATCTCCTGTCCTTGTTTGGTTGGGGGGATGGTACGCTCGTTTAATAGGTACGTATTGGACCATGTTATAATTCAATTGACTTATTTATTTGAGCAATATTTATTCAGTTTATATGGCATGATATTATGTGTCTTATTACGTCCCTCTGAGAACCTGGTTATCTTCCCAGGTGTGTGCTCTTGTCTTTCGCAGGTGCTTTAGCTCTAGCCATGACCATCGCTATTTCTTTCGAGGATGATTGCGCTTGGATCGTCTTCGCTTCACTCGCCAAATTTATTTCTTTTCTCTTGTAATTTTTTCTTTACTTGTTGGTAGTGGATTTGTCTCCGCCCAAGATATTGTATCAAGACAATTCATTATCTTTATATGATGTCTTTTATTCATTTATTTTTGTGTGGATGAGATTAGTTATGGTTCTACTACATTTTATAGCTTACGTATATTTATTATACGGCTGGCATGTCTACGTTCCTAGTCCTACGTATTTTGGGACTGGGGCGTTACATGTTTTTGTGGTGGCCCATGCAGGTCAAGATAAATTGTTTGGTTACTTTACCGTACCAAGCAAGCCTGCGTATAGGATTAGAAGTCTAGGATCTTATCCACATACTTGACCTCTTTTCTAGATTTTATCTACCGTTCGACTAATTGATTGCATCTTGCTTGATTCCTCCTATCATTATTCTTATCTTCCCTTCGTGCTTGCTATAGATTGACCCTACTAGTTAGATGTCCCAAAACACCCTTAGCTTAATTCTTTTAAGTTGGGTAGAATACCCCACGATCCGACACACTCTTGACCATTAAGGAGAATATAAATAGTATTATCTAGACCATAGAGACAAGAGAAATTTAACCCATTTGGTCAACCAAGCCTTGGTCAATAAAATCGTAGAATGATTGTATAGGAATAAACAAGACTTAGATTCTTATGACTCTTAGACTATTCATATTTGTTTTATTTATCTACCATCGTGCCTATATTTTTACTATCTAGACTAATGATGCTAATGTAGCCTAGTTTTTTTTTGCAAGCTTATTCTTTTATCGAGCTTGATCATGACATGTTTTATTGGGTGCGCACCCACTAATATATTGTCTAATCAGAACCGGTGCATAATGGTCTGATCAACCAAGTGCACTTTGGTTCGCTTTTATCTATTATTCTACATGGATGGAACATAATTAAACTTGGCCTTTAGAATCCCATCCACTACTGCCTTGACAATTTTTTTGAAATTATTCGGTCATCTTTGAACCACGTATTCGTATTCGATATCATCGTCTTCGAACTCTTTATTGCTTTCGCCTTCACCTATTTTAGAGGGACGAAAGCGTTATACTAGAACTTCCTCTTGCCATCCTATCGATTATAACCATACCGTATTATTTTTCTATGATCTAGATTGCAATTTTTTACGACATGATTTTGTTGAAACATTGTCATTGTTGTTCCCCATCGATACCCCCTTGTGTCTTCTCACCCCCTACTAATTCATAATTTCGAGGACGAAATTCTTTTAAGTTGGGTAGGATGTAAAACCCCTAAATTTCTACTATATTTTTTCTTCTAAAATTTGTATGGATTTAGAAATTTTGAATTGTACGTCGCGTAGTCGTATTGTACGTCGTGCGCGAAATTTCGTTTTTCGTAATTGCTCGAAGGGTGCGAATATGTGCGAGCGTACATATTTTTAGTAAAACATTTTTTTATTTTTTTATATATAGTTCAAATAATATATATAATAATTATTTGTATTTTACTTAAAGTTTATTTTATGCAAATATTCCTTGCATATGAGATACATTAATTTGAATTTATATATAGTTCCATTTTTGAAATTTATTAATATTAATATTTTATTATTCCAAAAAGATATTTAAAAATATTTATTATTTTTGAAATTATTATTATTGGTATTTTTGGAAAATATATTTCGAAATTATTGTAGCAATTTAAATCTTGATTTGAATTTATGGATTTATTTAAATAGTTAATATTTGAAATTTGATTTATCCTATTTGATTTTAAACTAAAAATTTAATTAGATTTAAATTGGATTTGTATTTGTATATGGATTTGATTGATTTTAAACTAAATTATGAATTATCTAATTAGGTTTTAAATCTTCCTAATTCTTATCCAACTGGAAATTCTCACATCCTATAAATAGGCAGTACTCCTCCATAAATTCTATCACACATTATTTCTCCACCATACCATTGCGTGCAGCGTGTCCGTGTCTCCATCTCCTTCCACTATTTTTATTTCTATTACAATTACATTTTAACCTTCTTCGTGTCCACATATCGGACACGATCTCGACTCAGCAAATCCAACCCGTGTCGGACACCCCGACATAATCTAAACCCTAGCCCTAATCCTAACCCTAACCCTAATTTTGGCTGAAGCCCTCACCAGATTCTGCCATCTCCGGCATCCCATCACCGCCACGACCGGCGAGCCCCCTGATCTCCACCACCAGAACGTCACCACCACGACCACCAACCCGCAGAACACCAAACACAACCACCGCTCCCCGGAAAACCCCACACTGCCACCAGGACCGCTCTTCCTCTCTCCTTCCCGATACCAGAAAACGCCAATCGCGGCCATGAATCTGCCCTCACCCCACGCTAGCCACGTTACCACCAATCCTCCACGATAACCGTCTCGGCACAGCCACGCTACCGCCGTCACTATGCTCCGGTCAGTGACTACAACCCCCGCCAATTCAACCAAACCCCCTTCTGTGCCGTCGTACCCCTATTCCCGGGCCACCACCACCACCGGCGGCCGCAGCGCTACCATCTTACCCACACACACCACCAAGCCACCACCACACCAGAAGAAAGAGAAACATCCTTACCTGAACCTTCCGCCATCGCGAGCTCCGCTCCGTCGCTGATGTCGCATTCCACACGACTGCCTCCACGATGCGACGCCGTACGATTTCCGCTCGGCCGAGATCCGTCGTAACGCCCCGTCCGCTCGCCGCCGAACCCCGGCCATCTCGGCCCAAGCGTGCCGTGCGCGGCCACAGCCCCGCCGTTCCTCCGCTCCCCTCCCTAGTCCCTCGCCGCACTTGCCTGACCCAGCCGCCCGACCGTCGACTCCCCAACCCTCCGCCGACGTTTCCACCAAACGCCGTGTCGACCTCCGCCCAGCCGAGTCCCGGCCGAGCAGCTTCGACTCCACCTCCTCTAAGCCACCGCCGACGCCACCCTAGCCGCGCCGTGCACGCCCGTCTCTGCCACAGCCGAACGACCCCCTTCCTCTTCCTCCGCCGTGCGTCGGGCCACCGAATCCCCATCTTGTCTCCTTCCTCCTCCTCGGACGCCCCCAGTCGCCGGCCGTCGAAACCCTCCACCGCTGTCCGCAGCCGCCCCTCCCAGTCCCGAGCCATGCGTGCGCCGTTCCTCACCTCTCCATCGCCTGTCCAGCGCCGTGCCCCCTCACTCTTCCGACCCAATCTCGCCGAAACCCGACCGTCGCTTGCCTGAGCTCCTCCACCGCCGCCTCTCTCCCGTCATCCTCTCTCTCACTCACGAAAGAGAGCAGCCCCTTTATAGGTTTTAACTTTGGTTGTTTTGATTTTTGTTGTTTTGTATTTTTTTAGTTTTATTTATTATCTGTTTTCTTTTTCTTTTTAAATATCTATTATTATTATCATTATATATTTTTATCTATTATTATTATTATTATTATTTTTATTTTTGTTGTTGTTAATTGTGGAAAATGAGAAGGGGACAATAGTCCTCTCTTCTGGTTCTTTTGGTTTTGATTTATATATTTCTGTTTCGTATATAGTAGAGTGTATTTGTTATAGGAATAGTATATTGAATATATATTATTACAAGTATTATGTTATTATTTTCTCTTATAGTAATATTTTTAAAAAATTATTGCTTACAAAGTATGGTATTGGACTTTGAACTCGGTAGGACTTTTATTATTTTCATTTATTAATAATAATAATTATTATATTTATTATTCTTATTCTTATTATTATTAATACCATTATCCTTTTAATTGCAGAATATTGATTAAAGTAGGTTATCTATTATTGGTATTTATATTTGATTTAAGAATTATTATTATTAGTATCATTAATATTCATATTGTTATTATTGTAAGTATAAATAATATTTTCAACATTGGGTTAGAAGCCCTAACTGTATTTGCTATATTATTTGTGGCATTTTAAAATTATAGCTTATTAATAAAATTTTATTTTTACAAAATATGGTTCTTACCCTTAAATAATTTTTCTAATATTGTTTTATTTCGCTTAAAATATTTTTGAAGTATAAGATATAGGTTTTAGCCTAAATTATTATTTGACAAAACTTACAGTTTTGCCTTAAAATGACTTTTGATTCTTTGGATATTTATTTGAAAGCATATTTTGACTAATAAATTATATTTCAATATTATAAAAATCGTATATATATATATATATATATTATTTATCTAAATTCCTCTGATTATCCATCTATCCATGACTAAATATTTTCTTCTATTCCCTCATCAAATCCGAACATCCTCCCATCGACCCTAGCCAATCCGACCGTTTGGGACCCAATGGAACCATCCATGCCGCCAACAGAGGTTCCCTTGTGTAGTTATTACACCAAAGTCGCAGTTTATGCCACAGTGATCATTGCAGCACACCAGGTGTACTACCAGGCAAGATACCTTGCCATTTGCAGTTTAATTATTTTAGCTCATATTTCATGCATTGTTCATTATTTTCTTTATGCAAAATAAACTGTGATATATGGCTTAACCTGTGAGAACTTACTGTTCATTTATATTTCCTGCTATGTATTAGTTTTCTTACACATTAAACCTAGATTTAAGGGACCACCTTGTGTGTTGCATTCATTGGTCTTGACACGTTGTACCACGAAGTTTTGTGTCGTATGTAGAACACGGACGTGCGTGACTGGCTGGCCACCAGTACGTACAAGCCGTACGATAGGAATAACCGCTAATAGAGGTTGCATGCTAGTTTGACTTAGCGGTTATAAAGGTTTACTGTTGTGGATACAACAGAGTAGGCATTGGACGGGGAGGACAATTCCTTAGCGTATGGGCTTCGATGCACTTTCCCTTTTGTAACCCGTGAGCTCTGCCGGAGACGCGGGTCAGATTACCCATGATTACTGACAGCCACTGGCAATTCTGCGGAATGTTATGCTCTTACTGATGGGGCCTCTAGTGCCCAAGGGGGGACTATGCCGATCCTATTTAGCCAGGGCCCATGCATAGGAAGGATTGTTCTTAACTACATTTCGCATAGAACGGTTAGGCACCTTTATCCGTTAGGTACGAGTACTTTTGGTTTGGGTACTTGTATCTGACCGTGGCTTGGAACAATAACTTGTCGCGGATTAGTTCGTCACATCTTGTCCTTGTTTTGTTGTAGGTGTGACTTACTACTTCGATGAGAAGGTATTGAACCTTGTTGGGGTCCGGATACCATATTGGATTCATAGCATGGAAAGATACGTCACCGTGAATTAGTTTACCATCTCCTGTCCTTGTTTGGTTGGGGGGATGGTACGCTCGTTCAATAGGTACGTATTGGACCATGTTATAATTCAATTGACTTATTTATTTGAGCAATATTTATTCAGTTTATATGGCATGATATTATGTGTCTTGTTACGTCCCTCTGAGGACCTGGTTATCTTCCCAGGTGTGTGCTCTTATCTTTCGCAGGTGCTTTAGCTCTAGCCGTGACCATCGCTATTTCTTCGAGGATGATTGCGCTTGGATCGTCTTCGCTTCACTCGCCAAATTTATTTTTTTTCTCATGTAATTTTTTCTTTACTTGTTGGTAGTGGATTTGTCTCCGCCCAACAGATTGTATCAAGATAATTTATTATCTTTATATGATGTCTTTTATTCATTTAATTTTGTGTGGATGAGATTAGTTATGGTTCAACTGTATTTTACAGCTTACGTATATTTATTATACGGCTGGAATGTCTACGTTCCTAGTCCTACGTATTTTGGGACTGGGGCGTTACAGCTAGTCTTCCCTGAAGGCTTCGGAGTTTACGGAGGTTCCTCGGTGGACTCATCTCCAGGATTGCTTTTGTTTTATCGGGGTCTATGTGAATACCCCGGAAAGTAATGACAAAGCCCAAGAATTTCCCGCTGGACACGCCCATGAAGGACTTGGTGGGATTCATCTTCAGATTGTGCGCTCACATAAGGTCGAACACTGTCCTCAAATCACGTAAGTGATAATCCTTGGAGCGGCTTTTAACGACGATGTCGTCAACGTAGCACTCTACCGTCTTGCGCAAGTGATATCTGAAGATGACACTCATAGCTCGTTGATATGTAGCACCGGCATTCTTTAGACCGAAGGGCATGACTGTGTAACAATACACGTTGATCGGTGTTCGAAATGAAGCCACACGTATTATCGATCATTATGTCGGTGATTGGAAGAGAGAATTCATCCTTAGGACACGCCGCATTCAGATTACGGAAGTCGATACAGATTCTGATCTTTCCGTTCTTCTTGATGACTGGTACTATATTAGCTAACCAGTCTGGGTACTGCTCCTCGCAGATGAAACCGCTAGCTTTAAGCTTGTTTACTTCTGCTTCGATGGAGTTCATGATGTCTGGACGGAACTACCATTGCTGTTGTTTGACTGATTTTGTATCCGGATGAATATTGAGCTTATGAAGTGCGATCTCGGGGTTTAGCCCTGGCATGTCTTCATAGCTCCAAGCAAAGACGTCGATATATTCTCTGACGAGTTGCAACAGCGACTCCCGCTCATCGTCCGTCAGGCTTTTACTGATGAAGATTGGCTTCGAGGAGGATCCATCACCGAGGTCAACTTGCGTGACCTCGACTTCAGTGGGAGGGTCTCTTACTTCAAAGCGCTTCCCCCACTGTGCATCCAGCTGTTGGGCCCATGGCTCCAATTCAATGGATTCGGGCAGATCTTCATCTTCTTCCTGAATGTCAGCTGATGCCATGTTGACAGACAATGTCTGCCTGAATATATCCCCAATGCTATCTGTAAGCCCACTTTCTGATTTTTTATATTTTATTTTGATTATGATTAATTTTTATGTTCATTAGGATTTGTACCTAAGCTCATGAGAGAGCTATGATCATATTATGTTCATTTGGCCCTTATATGGTTTATATAAGCATTGTTTAATTATTTTATAGCTTATTATAATTTTTAGATATTTATTTATTAAGGTTTAATATTTTTAATGACTTTCAAGATTTTACAATAGGTTTATTTGAGACTATTTTGAGACCCAATATTTTATGTAGTCTCTAGTAGGTTATAAATATTTTCTATAATTTTATAGAATTTTTTTGCAATTTTTAGATATTTATTTTATTAAGTTTTATATATTTTAAAGGCTTCTAATATTTATTATGAGACCATTTGAGACTAATATGAGGTAAATTATTTTTATTTATATTCTAGGAGGTTAGATATATTTTCTGTAATTTTCTACAAAATTTAAGGAAATTTTAGGATTTTATTTGAGTTTATTTGGCCTTAGTCATACCCAGTCAGCGCCGGCCGGGCCCACCCGTCAGCCATTGCAGTGCCCAGTAAGTGGGTGTCAGCGCCGGCCGGGCCCACCCGTCAGCCATTGCAGCGCCCAGTCAGTGGGTGCTGACTGCACCTGCCCTATATATATATTTTTTTTTGCCCTATATATATATATATATATATAGATATATATATATATATATATATATATATATATATATATATATATATATATATATATATATATATATATATATATATTCGCTGAACAGCAAACCCTAATTTAATTATGGCCGTTTTTGAAGAAACTTGTTCCAAGGAGACCCCCGACTTCCCGAGACGATTGCGGACAACTCCGACCTTCTTTTTGCGTGTCGTTTTTTTGTTGGATTCGTATTGAGGTATACTTTGGAATATCTAACTTATTTTTATTATCTCTGAACCTTAATTTCTGTAAATTCGTAGAGTGTCGGTTGTCCGAAACTTGACACGTTTCAGTGTTTTCGAGATTCCGGGAGGACCGGAAATCGAAATCATGAACTGTTTGAAGTTTCGGAAAGCTAACACAGATCTCTATGACATATATATTTTCCAGAAATTAATTCGTTCATCTAGTACTTTAGTTATTCTGTTGAACTTAGAATTGATTGGTGAATTACCGTTTTGGTTACGATTAGCCATAACGACGATATCTTTTGACCAAAACGTGAATTTGCGGCACGGTTGATCCAGCGCACTCGTGGCATTGAAATCTACCAAGGTGCACTTTCAAAATCTTGAGTTCACGATGTTTGATAAGATAGTCAACGACATGCCTCGATTTGTGTGCCATGGTTTCCAAAATTGGAAACATGACTTTTTATGGCCAAACTTCCATGTTTAGATTATGTTCAGATTATTATTAGGTTAAATTCGATTTTTAAATAATTATTCTATAATTAACTATTGCTAGATTAGTTAACCCATTAGCCACTTATTCCAGGAATTTAGAACTAGAACCTTAGAATTGACTTGTAGTTTTCGTGCATGGTTCGTGGTACGATGTATGTTATAGGTTGACGGCTTCTAGATCGACAATCCCCTCATCCTTGACTTGTGACTACGGTTTGTGCAAGGATTCAGGCAAGTGCACTTTTTGATTTCTTTCTATTCATAGTAGTCTTTCCATTTCATGTTTATGCATATGCTCTCTTGCTTGTTGACACATTATTACACAGATTAGTGTCATGGATCTCTACATATTTTATTTCGTAATTGTCGTATTTTTGTGTTTCGTGACTTGTTCGAGTCCATGAGTACTAGTCGGAAGGAAAAATATATTAATAGACTTATGGACTACCCAGAACTATATCCCGTGTCTTTTATGGAGAATAGCAGCTACACTCAATACGTGCAGGGTGTCTGATTTACCCCCTAGCTGTTCACATGTCGAAACTGTTATTTTAAAACATATAGATAGTTGTCTTTACTTGCTTTCCTCGTTTTCTTCACCACTTGCCATGTCATCCTAGTTACATATTCTTTATCTAGCTGATATATCATGTTGTAGAGTTATCTACTTTCTTTCGTGATTTACCATGATATCGATCTTATTTTCTAGATCATCTCACATATGTTATTTTCATGTCTTGTAAATTCTATTATGTTTTCGAATTATTATCGATTTGTGTGCTTGTTCCTTTTCTGACTGGAAACCAACATTTTTTAGGTTAGCTATGGCTTCACTTAGCACTGGGAGATACGGGTGTACTAGCAGGCAGAAACCTAGAGATTAGATATATGTGGTATCATTTTTATTAAATGTAAGAACCTTGTATTTTCCCTAAATATAAATGTTGTAAATATTGTAATCGATTTAGAAATGTGAATGTGCAATAAATATTATATATTGTGATTTTTGAACAACTTGGCCGTGACAACGTTTTACCGCCGACTCTGCGGCGTAGGCTGGCTTGGACACGTCTCGTATCCGAATAGCGGGTGCGGGTCGTGACAAGTTTTTGTGGTGGCCCATGCAGGTCCATTTTTGCAAAAGATTACAAACGCGTGATAGTACTTAAGTTAGTCGTACTATTGCGAGCCTGCGGCTAGGAAAATGCTCATTCACAATTAGGACTAATTTAATTTCAGGAGAAGGACTAGGAATAGCAAACCCTTATTCAACTCACTATTTGTGTAGATAAGATTGCTACATAGGCCATGTAATTATATTATATTTTAATACGAGGGTATGATCTAAGGTGGGTAGAATATACGTTTGGTAAGTTAGGCTTTCATAAAATTCAATTCCTAATTTTGATCATTTTTGTGCCATTTTATCTTCTGCCTTCTCTAAACCTCGTTTTATTTTCAAAACTATTTTGCGATCGTTTTATTTTCAATTCTTAATCTTGGTTCAAATATTTATATATTAATTCAAGTCGTCTTCGTTCATTTTGCGTTCGTTTTGTTTTCAAAACTGACACTTTTATTCAAGGACATATACTTACATTTTCTTATCATGATCGACTTATTTGAATTTATAGAAGCTCCTTGAAATTCTTATGGATATAGTTAAAATAATTTTTGATGACTTACAATGGTAAGGCAGATGCGTACTGTCCCCATTTATTTGAATTATGGAGACACGGGTTCACTGCAGTCAACAGCGTACTGCGTGGCATGATCTCGAAGTTGAAATAATTTCAAGTATGCGTAGGTCGTCAAATATTACTAAAACTATATCCTAGTTGTATTATTGATCTTTTGATTTATATGTCAATATTGGTTAGAGTTGATAGAGTGTTCGATAATATATTATACTTGAGTCATGAAACCAAAGGTTCACGGCAGCTAGATGTACACTGGCGAGGCATGAATTCTCGGTTAAATGACTTCGGGTATACTTATGATTTTCGAATATCCTAGTGGCTATATCTTTTATTCGCATACGACTATTAATTTTTTTAAAATTATTTGATGTCTTATTTCTTGTTACCACCTTATCAACAATTGGTAGTTCTCTCTTTCTATCATATTTCGATTCTATCCTTAACCAAGCCTAGATTTTGACTAACCCTTTTGACTATAATTTGTGGATAATAATTTTAGTCATGCTAGTCGTATCCTTTGAAATTTCGAGGACAAAATTTTTCTAAGGTGGGTAGATTTGTAAGCCCACTTCCCAATTTTATTTTATTTTATTTTGATTATGATTACTTTTTATAGTCATTAGGATTTATAACTAAGCTCATATGAGAGCTATGATCATATTATAGTCATTTGGCCCTTATATGGTTTATACAAGCATTGTTTAATTATTTTATAGCTTATTATAATTTTTTGAGATTTTTAGATATTTATTTATTAAGGTTTAATATTTTTAATGACTTTCAAGATTTTATAATAGGTTTATTTGAGACTATTTTGAGACCCAGTATCTTATGTAGGCTCTAGTAGGTTATAATATTTTCTATAATTTTATAGAATTTTTCTACAATTTTTAGATATTTATTTTATTAAGTTTTATATATTTTAAAGGCTTCCAATATTTATTATAAGACCATTTGAGACTAATATGAGGTAAATTATTTTTATTTATATTTTAGGAGGCTATATATATTTTTTGTAATTTTCTACAATTTTTAAGAAATTTTTAGGATTTTATTTGAGTTTATTTGGCCTTAGAATGATTTTTAAATCTTTTTCTGTAATTAATTATCAGTCATACCGAGTCAGCGCCGGCCAGGCCCACCCGTCAGCCATTGCAGCACCCAGTCAGCAGGTGCTGACTGTACCCGTCCTATATATATATATATAGATATATTATATATATATATATATATTATATATATATATATATATATATATATATATATATATATATATATATATATATATATATATATATATATATATATTCGCTGAACATCAAACCCTAATTTAATTCTGGCCGATTTTGAGAAAACTTGTTCCAAGGAGACCCCTGAGTTCCCGAGGCGATTGCGGACAACTCCGACCTCCTTTTTGCGTGCCATTTTTTTGTTGGATTCGTATTGAGGTATACTTTTCAAATATCTAACTTATTTTTATTATCTCTGAACCTTAATTTCTGTAAATTTGTAGAGTGTCGGTTGTCTGAAACTTGACACGTTTCAATATTTTCGAGATTCCGGGAGGACCGAAAATCAAAATCACGTACCATTTGAAGTTTTGGAAAGCTAACACAGAGATCTATGACATATATTTTTTCTAGAAATTATTTCATTAATCTAGTATTTTAGTTATTCTGCTGAACTCAGAATTGATCGGTGAATTACCGTTTTGGTCACGATTAGCCATAACGACGATATCTTTTGACTAAAACATGAATTTGCGGCACGGTTGATTCTAACGCACTCATGGTGTTGAAATCTACTAAGATGTACTTTCAAAATCTTGAGTTCACGACGTTTGACAAGATAGTCAACGATACGCCTCGATTTGCGTGCCATGGTTTCCAAAATTGAAAATATGACTTTTTATGGCCAAACTTTTATGTTTAGATTATATTCAGATTATTATTAGGTCAAATTAGGTTTTTAAGTAATTTATTCTAGAATTAACTATTATTAGATTAGTTAAACCATTAGCCACTTATTTCATGAATTTAGAACTAGAACCTTAGAATTGACTTGTGGTTTTCGTGCATGGTTCGTGGTATGATGTATGTTATAGGTTGACGGCTTCTAGATCGACAATTCCCTTATCCTCGACTTGTGACTACAGTTTGTGTAAGGATTCAGGCAAGTGTACTTTTTTGATTGCTTTCTATTCATAGTAGTCTTTTCATTCCATATTTATGCATATGCTCTCTTGCTTGTTGACATATTGTTACACGGATTAGTGTCATGGACCTCTACATACTTTATTTCGTGATTGTCCTATTTTCGTGTTTTGTGACTTGTTTGAGGCCATGAGTACTAGTCAGGAGGAAAAATATCTTAGTAGACTTGTGGACTACCCAGAACTATCCTCCATGTCTTTCGTGGAGAATAGCAGCTGCACACGACACGTGCAAGGTGCCTGATTTATCCTCTAGTCGTTCATATGTCAAAACTGGTATTTTAAAACACAGATAGTTGTCTTTACTTGCTTTTCTTGTTTTCTTCACCACTTTTCATGTCATCCTAGTTACATGTTCTTTTTCTAGCTGATATATCATGTTGTAGAGTTATCTACTTTTTTCATAATTTTACATGATATCGGTCTTATTTTCTAGATCATCTCACATATATTATTTTCATGTCTTATAAATTCTATTGTATTTTTGATTTGTCGTCGGTTTGTGTGCTTATTCCATTCCTGACAGAAAACCAACATTTTTCAGGTTAGCTGTGGCTTTACTTAGCATTAGAAGATACTACTAGCATACAGAAACCTAGAGATTAGATAGATGTGGTATCATTTTCATTAAATGTAAGAACCTTGTATTTTCTCTAAATATAAATGTTGTAAATATTGTAATCGATTTAGAAATTTGAATGAGCAATAAATGTTATATATTATAATTTTTGAACATCTTGGCCGTGACAGCGTTCTACCGTCGACTCTGTGGTGTAGGCTGACTTGGACACGTCTCGTATCCGAAAAGCGGGTGCTGCTCATGACACTATCATCGGAATCGTATGTAGGCGATTCAGATGAGTGAGAATGCCACTCTCATTCCTCATCGGAGATTTCGGGCGTTGTTGCTGGTGTAACATAACCGAGACCATGTCTGGACTTGTTGTAATAATCCTAAGGTTTCCCAGCCGGGGCTGACAGCTGCGGAGGCGATCTTCGGCCGTTGCCGTAATTTAGTCCTGGGGTAGTCTCTATGTCGTACCCTTGCTTTTGCATGAAATACTTGGCTTGGGAACTATACAAGTAGAGCTGCAATCTTCCAGTGTCGGGTTCGAGATCGAACCCTTCTTGCATGAAAGTTTGAGGCCTTTTTTTCGGCCAAAGATGATTGTGTGATCCTCTTTTCTTCTGCCTGGAACTAGGAAGTATGTACCTCTAATGGGAGTAAATCGGTTTGCGGTATGGATGGTTATCACATGTGTGTGCAGGTTAATGTCTAGACCGTGCTCTATAGCATACATTAGATTAAGCTTATTACACTCAGGATAGTTCAACGACAACCTTTAATTAATAAAATATGGTATTTTGTCGAGAGGAATTACATCATCAGCCGAGGGACTATCAACATGTGCAACCAGATATTTTGCGAGTTCTGCTTCCTCTTCAGCTACCCCCTGCGTGACCGGAGGTTGGGACGATGTCTTGGGCAGCTTAACCACTAAGGGTTCTGTTTGTTGCAGCGGCTTGCCTGAGGGCCTCGGATCAACACTTGGCTACCGGCTTGTCTTGTGGAGGTGGATAACCATCGGCTCAATAGAGGACCTTGCATCTTCCGATCGCCTTTGATTGGATTTTGGCATCGGATCACCATCGGCTCCACTGAGGGCCTCGCATCTTCCGATTGTCTTTGATTGGATTTTGGCAATCGGATCACCATCGGCTCCACGACAGGTTTTGGCTCCTGGCTGGACCTTGGGAGTCGGATGACCATTGGTTCCAACTGCGCAGCTGGGGTGGGGGAACTGGGCACCTCTTTGTGCAAAGTTACGAAAAGGGGTGCGGCTTTGCCTGGTTTACTGGCCTGGAGATGGATTTTTAGGGGTTCCTCTGACCGTATTATGGCCTCCAGTTCGTCAGTTATATGCTTCTTAGATTCTTCATATAGACAAGCCTCAGAGTAATAGTAAGATAAACCCCTTTGAAGGGATCGATGTCGGCAAATTTCGTCTTCACGAAGCCGTGTTTACTGACATACTTGAAGCATTGGTGGAGTGTGGATGGCACGATCATGTAGTCATGTATCCATTGTAAAACCCCTAAATTTCTACTATATTTTTTTTATAAATTTGATACTAATTTAAATTTTTGTATTGTACGTCTCGTAGTCGTATTGTAAGTCGCGTGCGCAATTTCTTTTTTTTTCGTTGCTCGACGAGTGCGAATATGGGCGAGCGTACATATTTTTAGAAAAATATTTTTTTCTGTTTTTATAGTTTCAAAATAATATATATAATAGTTATTTTAGCTACCATACAAAAGTTTCCAAGTTATTATTTTATTTATAAAAAGTCTTTTGTTTATAACAGTTATTAACAATAAATAAAAATTCTTCGTACATACATATATTTCATAAATATTTTATTAATTTATTTTAAATAATAATATAATTTTTGAAATTATTATTATATGTATTTTTAGAAAATATATTTTGAAATTTTTGTGGCAAATTAAATCTTTGAATGGATTTTTATGGGTTTGATTTAATTAGTTTACATTTAAAGATAGAATTTATATTTAGTTTAAGTTTAGATTATCTAGATTTAAATTAGAATTTGAATTGGATTATTATTGATTGAATCGATTTAAATTTGATTTAAATTAAGTAGCAGATTATCTATTAAGGGTTTAAAGTTTCCAAATCCTTATCCAACTGGGAATTTATAAATAGGCAGGTACTCCTCCATTAATCCTCACATCCATAAATTCTTCACAAAAATATACATCGTGTCCGTGTCCCCTCCCCGTTCTTATTCAAATATATATACATATACATTGTATCCCTTGTGTCGGACACACCCCCGACACAGTTGAATTCAATCCCTAACCCAACTCCTTTCCGCCTCTGCCACCCAGGCTTGCCCGACGTCCCTACGGCAACCATCACCAACCCAGCCTTGTCGTCACCACCTCCGGCCAACCCGTACCCCTTCGACTCATCCCACACCCCGCGGCAACCCCACGACCCCCACGGCCACAGCCTTCACCACAACCCCATCACCGTCCCCAACATCACAAATACCACCATGATAACACCAACTTTCACCATCACGACCTGCCCCTGGGTAGCACCACCATTGCCTTCATCATCGCCACCACCCCCACGGCTAATATCACCATCATCAGCCACCACCACCATAACCGACCACCACTACCCGAACCACAACCACCGTGCTCGCAGCCGGCCACCCCCACCGTGGACGGCATATCCAAACCCAAAAATCCCAAATTAACAACAAAAGAACACCACCAGCACCGCTACTTACCTCCACGACCGCCGGTGATGCCAGCCCACGTCGGAGCTCCGCCACGCGAGCCTCCGTGCGTGTCCGCCACCCTCCAGCCGTCCGATTTCTTGACGAACCACCGTAGATCCAAACCCCCGCTGCCGGGTCGTCCTCGCACCGCACCTATCTCGGCCAACGTTGCGACGACCATATCGGTCTCGCCGCCGCCGAAACACAACGCCGCACACCGGCGACGAACCCCTCTCTGCCATCGGCGCTTCTCTCCTCTCTGTTCCTTCGCCTGAGCCTCGTCTCCCTCCGCCGGAGCAGCGCCCGTCCGCGTCGAGCCCCGCACCAGCAGGCGCCCTCCTCGCCTCGAAACCCCACCGCCGCTGAACCCTACCGACTAGCCATCTCCGCCGGTCGGAAGCCCTAGCCGCTCGCCTCCGCTGCACTCCGCCCCTTCGTCGACCTCCAAACCATCGCTGCCCTCCGTCCCTTCGTAGACCCCCTCCGTTCACCTCCCGCTTCTTCCTCACTTCTCTCCTTCCCACTCTCTCTCCTCCGCCTTTCCTCACTTTTCCCCTCCCTCTTTTTTTGTGTTCCCGCGAGCTTTTCCACTGCTAATAAAATTTTCTTGCTGCTTCTCCTTTTGTTTTTTCTTGTTTTTTTTGTTTGTTTTTGTGTATTTGTTGCTGACAGCTGACTTCCTCTCGTGAAATGAGAAGGAAGGAGACAACTGTGAGTTATAAAAATTATTATTATTATTATTATTAATTTTACAGTATAAGTATTTATAATAATAGTTAATTTTACTGTTAAATATTATATGTACATATGTACACTATGTATTATTATTATCATTATTATTAATATTATTATATATATATTTTTATTATTGACTAAGAATTTTGGTTAATTTAGCTATTATTAGAAATTGGTTATATACAAATATTATATTTGGCTTGGCCTTTATTTTAAAATATAGTTAGAACCCGAGATAAATTTTTTGAGATTTTTAATATTTATTTAGAAATATTTTGACCCGTAAATCCAATGATGTTTTGACTCAAATTAGGTTTGCCTTAAATAATTATTTTGGTATTTATCTAAAACTATGTTTGAAAATATAGATTTAGCTAAAATATTATTTAACGAAACTTAGAGTTTAGCCCAAAATGATTTCGATTTCTCAATGTATTATTCCTAAAAGTTGTTTTACTAATAAAATTTAGTTTCCAAATATTGTAGATATTTTCTAAAATCATATATATTATTTATCGAATTCCTTTAATTATCCTTCTGTCCGAGACCAATCTCATCCTTCTTATTTCCTTGCCAATTCTAGACCACCTTATGTCGAACCCAACTAACTTGACCCTTCTGGACCCAATGGAACTGTCCGTACCACCACCCGAGGTCACCTTACATAGTTGTTGCACCGAAGTCACAGTTCGTGCCACCTTGATCATCGCTGCACACCAGACGTCCTACCAGGCAATACACCTTGCCATTTACTGTTTATTTATTTTAGCTCATATTTCATGTATTATTTAGTATTTTCTTTATACAAAATAAACTGTGATACATGGCGTAACCTGTTAGAACTTACTGTTCAGTTTTATTTTCTGCTATGTATTATTTTTCTTACACATTAAACCTAGATTTAAGGGACCACCTTGTGTGTTGCATTCATAGGCCTTGACACATTTATACCACGTTATTGTGAGTCACATATAGGACTCGGACATGCATGATTGGCTGGCCACCAGTACGTATAAGCCGTACGTTAGGAAATAACTGCTAATAGAATTGCATGCTAGAGGACTTAGCAGTTATGAGTTGGCATTGGGAGGGAAGAACATGATTGGAAGTTGACTACCACCCTATCTATCGTAGACTCGCTCGCTACTGAGGAACGATAGGTAGACTATATGCTATAGACTCGTTCGATACTAAGGAATAGTATATGGTGTTGTGACTCGCTACTGAGTACTGTATTGATATTTTTGTGACTTGACCCGGTAGTCATGCGACCATGAACTGGTCTTAAAACTGCATTCACTTAGATTGGTTAGACACCCTTATCCGTTAGGTATGAGTACTCTTGGTTTGGGTACTTGTATCTGACCGTGGCTTGGAACAATAACTTGTCGCGGATTAGTTCGTCACATCTTGTCCTTGTTTGGTTGTAGGTGGACTTACTACTTCGATGAAAAGGTATTGAACCTTGTTGGGGTCCGGATACCATATTGGGTTCATAGCATGGAAAGATACGTCATCGTGAATTAGTTTACCATCTCCTGTTCTTGTTTGGTTGGGAGGATGGTAAGCTAGTTCAATAGGTGTGTATTAGACCATGCTATAATTCAATTGACTTATTTATTTAAGAAATATTTATTTAGTTTATATGGCATGATATTATGTGTCTTGTTACGTCCCTCTGAGGACCTGGTTATCTCTCTAGGTGTGTGCTGTTATCTTTTGCAGGTGTTCTAGCTCTAGCCGTGATCATTGCTATTTCTTCGAGGATGATTGCACTTGGATCGTCTACGCTTCGCTCGCCAAACTCTTTCTTTTGTCATGCTTTTCTTTTCATAGTTGGTAGTAGATTTGTCTCCGCCCAACTATATGTACCAATGACGATTCATTGTTGATTATATGATATCTTTTATTCATTTATTAGTGTGGATGAGATTAGTTATGGTTTTACTGCATTTTATTGCTTATGTATTCATACGAGGTTTCCATATATTGGAGTGTACTTTATATGTATACAGCTGGCATGTCTACGTTCCTCGTTCTACGTATTTTAGGATTGGGGCGTTACATCCATGGACGCCCCAGAAGGATATTATAGCATGTATCTGCGTCTATGACGCAGCAAGTGACCTTTGTTCTCAGATCGCCGATCTGACATTTTAAGTGGATCTTTTCCAGAGGATAGCTTCTTCCCAAGTTAAAACTGCTAATGGCAGTATTGGTCGATGCTAGCCGATGCATAGGGATGCCCAGGAGTTGAAGCAAACTTTTTAGGATGATGCTTATTGATGAGCCAGGATCGATGTGCATCCGAACCACCTTGATGTCGCCTATGTATCTAGTGTAGTACAAGGGGCAATCATGCAAGTTGGTCTTGATTAACATATTATGTGGGATAAATACGATGTTGGGCATAGCATCTGCACAATTGCTACCCTGGAGATCTACTGACGAGTCCTCCCATGTAGGCTTGACCTGGGCTAAGTAGGCGTCAACATTCAGGAGTGCTTCGCTTAATGCGACGTGAAGATCCTTGGAGAGCCTTAGGAGCTCGTATAACGACAACTTTGCTAGTGTATTAGCTAGTTGTAAAAGTATGTCAAAGTTGTATGGTCTCTCCAGCCCCTGTGGTGTGTCCTTACGGAGTGGACTATCGAAACGAGTTTCCTTCGGCTTGGATTTGTCCACCGGTAGAGGCTGAGATGGTCCAGAAACATCAGTAGCGGGCAGCGTTGTCGGCTGAGAATCATCGACTAAATTACCCAGAGTGGGTTGGACTTGTGCACCAGGCCGAGTAACAAGGGCCGCCGTCTCCTCAGCTTCAGCAGATATTGTGTGGCAGGACCTGGACTTCCTGCCCTTCTTTTTGCTAGTTGAAGATGGGACCGCCTGGATAACTTCGGGCACTAAGTCTGGGTGCACCCAAATGACCTCTCCTCGGGACGTGGTGAGAGACACCAACCCAGTCATCTGGTCCCAGACAGGTGGAAGATTAGTAACCTCTATCGTTGCCCGAGGAACAGGTATTACCCCGTCTTAAGTTTTTGTTGGGGGAAAGTCGCCGAACTAAACTGATACCATGTTCGCAGCCACAGTAACCTCTTCGAAATCCAGCGACAGAGCATTGGAGTTGATGAGGTTCTGGATGTACTGCTTTAATGTGAAGCACTGCTGCGTAGGGTGGTGGACATAGCGGTAGAAGTGATAATACTTCGGGTCCTCCATCTCTGCCAGTCGAGGCTTGTGCTCTATATCACGGAGTCGGATCCTACCTGCCTTCAGGAGCATGTCGAAGATAGGCTTGACATGGCTATCTTCAAAAGAGTATGTCATCTTCTTAGGCTTCGGAACTTCGGTTTGCTTCTGTTTAGGCTTTTTCGTTGTACCGGCAACCATGGCTTATTTGTCCTTGCTGTCCCGATTATTGGTGGTGCCGCCACTGTTGTTGTTATTGGAGGTGGTACCAGAATGTTTGCCTTTGTCCTCTCCATCGGGGATGTGTAATCCTAGCTGGCGGGCCTTCTTTAACTTGTTCTCCGTATTGGTAGTGCTTATGATGAAGGTCGTCCAATCCCTGAACTGATCTTCGCCCATCCAAAGTTTGATTGCAGGGAGCAACTTCTTTTGGCAGATTTCGATCAAGGAGCTTTTGGGATTGCCTTGGGGCAATCTTATCGCGGTTTGGCGGAACCGCTCGATGTAGTTTCTCGTTAGCTTTCTTTCTCCCTGAACGACGTCCATGAGAGACGATATTGTCACATTATGCCCCACTTCATAGAATCTTTCTAGGAACATGTTTTTGAAGCCTTCAAAGGAATGGAACAGTTGTCCGGAAGGTTGCGGTACCAGTCGAACGCGATTCCCTCCAATGCTCCGATAAATAATCGTGTGAGAATGGCGTCACTGTGCGACAAGTGGTCTGTTGTGACCTCAAAATAATTCATGTACCGGCTAGTAGAGGTCTTTCCGTCATATGAATCGATGTGAAATGGTTTGTACCATGGCGAAAAAGGAACATCTCTCCACGTAATGGGATACGACTGCCGTATTCTGAGGTCCCGGGAGGAGTCTCGGGCATTAAACATTGCTCGAAGCTCCTGGACTTCCCTTCTTGCCTCCCTGGCTTCATCTGCAGAAGAAGGAACGGATTCTCCTAGAGGATTGTCATCCAAAGGAGGAGCGATCATGTTAGAGTCTATGTTGACTGCGGGTCCCAAGCTTGTTTGTCCAGGCATCCTTGTTGGTTGAGTCGGCAAGGCAACTTTGATTTCGTCTACTGACTTAACCAAGGTTAGGATCGTGGCTTCAAGTGCTTCTAGACGTTGTCGATCACTATGCCCTTCGTGATAATCTTCTACCATAAACGATGTCCGCACGTGGGGAGAGACAGATGTGACCGTAGAGGATGTGCTTTCCGTATCGTACCCTCGTACAGAGAAATCGTCGGAGAACGTCGGAATGTCCTCCTCAGACTCGGAAGGGGTGCTACCCCCTGTGTAGGAAGCTGCATCGTCTTGGCGAAGGCGGTCACCCTTGGGGATGTCCAAGTCTGTTGCATAATTCCAGTGGATCGCTATCCCCTGTGTATCCTCTTGGAATACCGGGTTGTTGCATATGTTCAAGGGACTACCACCCCCAGCTTCGTTTCCCTCCAGGGAACTCGAGGATGTACCCTCGGGTGTTAGAAGCTTCTTTCTGGAATGGGTGCCTAGGTAGACACCCCCTGTGGTTGCCGACGATAATCCTCCCGATGAGAGTTTCCTTGCCGTGCTGGCTGAGGTTGTCGGACTGGAGGAGCCTATCTTTTTGCCTCCCTTGCCGGCAGGAACCTTCTGAGTGGAATTACAGGAGGTAAAGGGAAACTCTTCGTCTTTCAGACCGAGTTGTTGTCGGACAGGTATTGGCTGGTACAATCGTTAGAAAACGGACTACCGATCTTCAGGTGTTGCCGTCTTGTTGCCACAGTAGTTGATGATGACTTGGGTACAATGATGTCCTGAAAAGGGTGCATTATATGCCAAGGTTGCTTCTCTCTCCTTGCGTTTGTGAGTATTCACCTCTCGCAAGTCGATAGCAAATTGATCTACCCTTACATCTAATTTGTGGACTCGGGTATCCCGAGCACACAGGTGCGTAGGTATCATGTTTGCCCCTGATCCGAGGCTAGTAAAAGCACTTGCTCTCGCTCATAATTGGAAGACTTTTGGGACCCACCGTGTCCGTTTGCCACTGAGGGCTGGACGCGGGTGGTTCTGTATAACTTTTCATCAGAAGCCCGCATAACAGTTAACGATGCCCGCTGACGGTCAGCAGCTTGGACAGATGACTGGAATTGTTGGGCCCGCACTGCCCTAGACTTCTTCGACTTAGAACTCGAAGACGTGCAGTAAGAAGAGTCCAGATTGGAACATTCCCTATTCTCAATGGGTCGAAAACATAGCTTCTAACAGGGCCGCATGGGGCAGCCTGTCTGCGACCAGGATTGGCTATCGCATAGGACATCTCCCTGCGGCCGGAGTTGGCTGCCGCATATGCCATCTACCTGCGGCCAGAGTTGGTTGTCGCATAGGCAGACTGCCCATTTTTCTTATGCGGCCTCTTCTTCGTCCGTATGGGTTTCCCTTGTGCCACCAAAAGCTCAGCATCGTAGTATTTTCCTCTGCTGGATTTGTGGACAGTATGGTTCTCTGCGGTCTAAAGTAAGGCCGCAGGAGAGCTTTGATCACCATCTTAGGCCGCAGAAAGAGCTCTTTCGAGAACCTGGCGAGGGGCAGCAGTTTTGTGCTTTGACGTCCTACGGGTTCTTTTCGGGTTGGCTCGCTTCTTTGATGGACTGGCGCTCCCTTCAGATAGCATTTCTTCGAATGTTTGTTGGTCAAAACGAACCACAAGCATTTGCTACGTAAAGTCGAGCTTGGACGCGTCGGATTACGTCACCAACTTCTCATCAGAGGAGAAGGAAGTCACCAACAGAGTTGCCATCGTGTTTGCCATTAGATATCAAGCACAAAAATTACAGATGAATTGAACTTGATTGCAAACTCGCTTGTACAGAAGAAAGCCTAGAAATAAATCTTAGGAAACAATTTAAGTACAATTGTTTAAATTTTTGATTCTAGGAGATGACGTTGGAGGCTCGGGAAAGTGTAGCAACTCTGCGTCACTCTTTGGACTATCAGACACAGTCTTTGCTCTTGAAGAAATTGCCAGCCTTTAGCATGGGTGTGGTATCCTGATATTTATAGTAATTTCTGAATGAAGTATATTTTGGGCCGCATATAGGGCCACGTAGCCACGTATCTGTAACAACACACGAAGACTCGATCTTGGGCTGCCAGCTAGTGGGGGTTGTTGAGATTTATTTGTTATAGCAAATCTGGATGGTTGAGACTTTGTCAACTTGCCATGTGTCCCCCCTCAGAGTAGAGCCTGAATCATTTTGGTCGCATAGTAGCCTTAGGAGCCTTTCTTCTGCGGCTTTGTTTCACTTGGCCGCATGGGATCTTTGAGAGCCTTGCTTCTGCGGCTCGAGTCCACTTAGCCGCATGAGGTCTCCAGGAGCCTTGCTTCTGTGGTTCGGCTCTACTTGGTCGTATGGGATATTCGGGAGCATTCCTTCTGCGGCTCGAGTCCACTTGGCCTTATGGAATCTTCGGGAGCCTTGCTTCTGCGGCTCGAGTCCACTTCGCCGCATGGGGTCTCCAAGCTCCTTGTTTCTACGGCTCGAGTCCACTTAGCCGCATGGGATCTTCGGAAGCTTTGCTTCTGCGACTCGAGTCTACTTTGTCGCATGGGATCTTTGAGAGCATTGCTTCTGCGACTCGAGTCTTCTTAGCCGCATGGGGTCTCCAAGAGCATTCCTTCTGCGGCTTGGTTTCACTTGGCCGCATGGGATCTTCGAGAGCCTTGCTTCTGCGGCTCGAGTCTTCTTAGCTGCATGGGGTCGCCAGGAGCATTCCTTCTGCAGCTTGGTTTCACTTGGCCGCATGGGATCTTCGAGAGCCTTGCTTCTGCGGCTCAAGTCTTCTTAGTTGCATGGGATCTCCAGGAGCATTTGTTCTGCGGCTTGGTTTCACTTGGCCGCATGAGATCTTTGAGAGCCTTGCTTCTGCGGCTCGAGTCCACTTAGCCGCATGGAGTGATGATCCGCATAAACTCCATCTTTTCCATGCTTCTACAGTCGCCTAATTAGAAAGTCCTGCGACAACCCCATCGTGATCGGACTCACCAAACGCGATCTCTTCCTTCATGGACACTGCCAACCTGCAAGTTCTCCTCCCCTCACTGGTAATGTCTTCTTTCTTCTCCAATTTTTTTATAACCTCTGTATTATGGCCTAGCCTAGTTCTATGTACCCGTCGTATTTTCCTTAATAGCAGCTGTTGGTGAGCACCTATTTTATGTTGTGCTCTTTAGAAAATAAGAAGGACAGTGATGATCCAAGTTGTGTTATGCAAATACACACACTTGGTTGTTTACAGTAGGAATATGTGTTGAGGAGAATGAGCAATAATAGGAAGTAGAGATGTTGGATCATTGTTTACTAAGAAGGAGATATAGATGAGTAGTTAGTATTTTATGTTGTGCTCAACATATGCTGGGGTGGAGTTTTGAGGAGGACCTACTTGGGTTTAAGTGTGGAGAGCCAGAGGCTACGTAGCAGGGTGTGTGCTCTTTATTTCGTGTTTTAGCATTAGAGAATGGCCAAATATTTCAGTTGTTAGCCAAGTAGTGATGGTATATAGAAATGGTACCAGTTGCATGGGTGTTGGATGTTATGCATGCTGTGTCAGGAGAAGAGGAGGAGAATAGGAAGATTACCATACTTGTGTACCGTGAGTGCATGAGAAATATAGGAAAGGCACAATAGTATATGCTTGGGCTTACAGATGGGATATATAAATGTAAGCAGCCAAAAATATAATTGATGTACATGTGGGTTGGTAGCTTATTGGCAGGAGACCAACTGCAAGTGAGAAGTCCAAGTAGCATAGTAGTTGTTCATGTTCTATAGGAGCATTCAAGGATATATAATAATATATGCATAATAGTAATATATAGGTACCCATGTATATCTAAGTAGAAGCAATATTATTCGAACAAATAATTAAATTCAAAAATTATCTTTAGGTTCCTTGGGCTCTTTGGACTCGGACTCCGTACCTGATTTGCGTACTCAACTTTTGGATCCATGCAAGTATACCTTGCCTTTTGATTTATAGTAATTACATGCTAGTACCTTTTTATCAGTCATTCACTCAGGATATACCGATACATGCTTCACCTGCTCATTATTTGTCTTACATGATTTTACCTGCTCCCTGTTCAGTTATTACATGATTTTACCTGTTGAAACACTAGACATGATACACGAATTTGTGTTGCATGGCATATAGGTGACGCGTACATGATCATTGATATTACTTCTATATAGTTTTACCTGTATACATGATAAACTGGAGTTACCTGTAAGATTCAGACTGGACGTGTCATGGAAGCGAAACGATATTATCATTGGGTGGGGAGGACAGTTACTAGATGCTTGGGCTACTATACACACACTATATATTCTTGATTCATCGGAAGACTCTATTCTCAGAGCTACTGTAATGCTCCGCTCCGTACGGTGCATTACGATGAGTCGTTGACTCGACGAGTTGCGTTGACCCGATGAAGTATCGATGCGAATCAATACGAGAGTTACGTTGGCCAAAGGTAAGCTTTGAGTCGATTGTCTATGAATCGAATTGATGCAAAAGATAAGTTCCATTGAGCAAGTGCTGATTTTAGTTGATCTGGTGTGCAGGCTATGCTTTTACGCTGGACGATAAGAGGTCGGCATTTTGTCTTATGCAATGAAGTGTCCGCAAAACCAAATCGTGGCCTTGCAACGGATTGTGGCATGGGCACGATAGGCCAAATCAACCGAGTAGTTCAAAGGAATGGCTAAGTCCGAGAGTTAGCTATGAGACCAAGTTATGGAAGCAAGCTGCTTCAACTCGGCAAAACGGCAAGGCGTATTGACTTAAGGTGGGCGGGTTCTTGACTCTCTCTTCCTATTCCTTCACGTCTAATAAAAGATATCATTGTATGCGTAAGATGTTATCGAGTTAGCGAGCGTGGCTCGGCGACGAAAGGTCTAAGTATGGATTGAACATTAATGTAGAACATTGAACAATCGAACAATTGAAACGACGTGCATCAAGTGTACGAGTCGCGGTAGGGCGGTGATGCTAGAACATTGAAAGACAATATGAGATGTGCTTCATGTGCACGGCTCTGAAAATATTGAACACTAGGCGTAGAACATTGATTACGGTGCTTAGCGTGCCTTCATGCACGGAAGCTATGAAATGAGTGAGTAACTACGGAATTAGGCTATGAGAATAACTTACGAATGGTACATGCTGAATATGAGTACGAGACGACTAAGCCGTTGGGCGTCGTGCATCAATATAGATGTGTTGGGGCATAACGCCGACGGAGCTCCTCATATGGATGGTTGATTATGTTATGAGATGCGAATATGTTTATGGCACGGGAAACCGTTTATGGAACGAGACTATGTTTATGCAACGGAGGATATGGTTGGAATGTTATGTGTGTTTGCTATGGCGCGTATTGCATGGTCAATGGACTCGGATGGCCCGTGCACGGGTGCGGCTTCCCTCGGACGGTTACGACCGGGGCACCGGGACCGTTCGGCCTAAGAGAAAATTATGTGTGGTATTTATGGTGCACATTATTCAGACGGATTGCGACCGTCCAATGCTGTAATAAGCTATGATATCCGTAAGTTTAGGATCCTTCGAATATTGGGCTAGCAACCCGTATCGAAGCGATCGTAGGCTTACACATAAGAGATGCCAAGTCCATTACGGTACGAAACACCGTGACCTTCATATAGATAGGGCCGGTGGGCTGAGATGAGAGTCGGGTGCAGGCGCAGGGCCTGCGACCCTTATGCATTGTCTAAGTTTATGGTCGGAATATGTTGCATGAATTATATGGTTTCTTACGTAAGTTCTAACCAGTGCAGGCTAAGAAAAATGGGATGGAGATGTGCACGGGCACTAAGTTTATGTTTATATTATGCCTAACTGTATCTGCTGCAGGAACACGGTAGTGGACACATTATGATAAAGTTGCTATGCGTAAATATTGCCATAAAATTGATCCTAAGGCTAAATAGAAAGAGCAAAATTAAGATGCATGTTTCACTAAAATGACTTAGTGTTTGGTTTGGGTGCGAGCGGGTCTTGATCAGTACGAAGCGAGGACGAAAGCACTAATCCCCCACTAGTTTATGTGCAGGCTCAGGTTATGATCGGCTCGGGGCGGAGCTTGGCTTGGACGTGCCGAGGCATGGAGTCCTTGGTGTTCAAGAGGAGCTTTCGCATAGACGTTCGGACTTACGACATAGAGATGTTCGGCCGAAGACTACTTGGTGGCTATAAAGAGGCATAATGTATAGAACAATATAATTCTTTGTGAGCTAGAGAGATCATGAGCGTTGTAGCCAATTGGCATATTATGTTGGGCTATTCAGAGCCTTTGTAACCTTCAGTTCATTATGAATAAAAGAGATTCTTATTGTATTCTTTGTTTCCTTCCGCCGCTTATGTTAAGAATCTGAGATAATTACTATGTGAACCGTTATCTTGCCTTGCACGAGCGCAACTCCAGGCTCGTGCGGCATCACGCCCCAGCGAGGACGATGATTTGGATAAAATCTAGCGAGGACGAGCGATTTCCCGGATCGGGGCGTGACAAGTTGGTATCAGAGCGGTTCCATCCGTTGGACCGTGCGTGAATCTCTTTGACCCTCAGTTGCTTCGCTATCAAAATCAGTTGACTCTAAGTTGTTTCCGCAACCGCATGGCTCATGGATCTGCTCGATGCTATATTGGATGTTCCATACAATAAGTCTATATTAAGTGCGTACGTCTGCCACAAGTATGTCGTGACTATTGCGCTATCTCCGTGTGCCATCGGAGAGTGTTGGTTGTACGAAGTACAACGGGTTATGAGATTATGGTTTCTCGAAGTGCAAGAAAGTTATGAGTCGTTGGTCGTACGAAGTACAACGAATATGATGATATTGGTTGCACGAAGTGCAATGATATGCGTATTATTGGTCGCACGAAGTGCGAGAAGTTATGTGTTGTCGGTCGCACGAAGTGCAAGGAGTTATGTATTGTTGGTCGGACGAAGTGCGGGAAGATATGTGTTGTTGGTTGCACGAAAGCAATGGGTCGATATGTGAGGCGATGCGTATTATGTGGCTATGCGAATGGTTGTGTTGTTGGTTGCACGGAGTGCAGCAAGTCGTGAATCGTTCATTGCATCGGTACAACGAGTCGATATGGTATGACGCTTGTTGTATGGCTATGCAGATGGATAGAGATATATTGCACGAGATTGAGTAAAGACCTTAAGTATCGAGAATGAGTTGTTGCACGAGTTGCAACGAGTGAGATTGGAAGATCGCGGATGCGATAGTACGAGTTGAGTTGGTCGCTAAGTTGAGTTGAGTAGACGAACATGTATGTTGGCCGAATGTTGCGTTGAGCTTTGAATAAGTGAATGTTGCGGGTGTGATCGATATGATCGCCAAGATATGGTTAGAGTGAATGCGTGTCAAACTTGAGCGAACCTAGAGCTGGGATCGGAAGGATCGCCATATGGGATAGTTGATTGAGAATAGATGTCGGACCTATGCCGAATGTGATGTCGAGTAATGACTCGATTTCGAGTGGTATATGCAATACCAATTATGTGAGCAAGTATAGTGAAGTATTATATCGATAACGATAGGCTCGATCCTGAGTGGTATATGGAATACCACTTAGCGATAGCTATGTTAAGCCGCTTGGTGACTTGCGATAGATTTCGTCGAGACGATTATGTTGTTACGATATGTTTGGCCTCAACGGATGAAGTAGTGCCGAGACTTGAGTGGGAACGACTTGAGAAAAGTCGATGCGAGTATGCCTTGATGAATTGAGTTGAACGATTATGTGCGAAGTCATATCTACGAAGGATACGTCGGACGAGGATTCGTTAAGTGTAAGTCGAACGATAGGCTGAGCATAGCGAAGAAATGTACGTTGAGGAAATGGTCGAACCGGTCGAATTTATGTTGAGTTAGTACGGAAGCTTGTTTGGAATGAATTGAGTAGGTACGCAGAAATCGTGCGAACGAATTTGGGTTAGCATGACGAGTCGGTAGCACGATTGAAAGTGCGAGTTAGGGATATGAGAATGAATACGTAAATTAGAAATCATGTCTCGATGATGGTAGTTAGTACAACGAAATGGATTTTGGTACGTGGGACTTGATTTGTATTCGAGTTCGGAGAATGGCAATGATTGCAACGGGTTTGAGCTTATGAGAATGGAATATGTTCAAGTTATGCATATCGGCGATGGAATTGAGGCGTATCAAAGACGATATGCAATAACTCGGGTATACTCTGATCGAATGAACGAAAATTATGTTGAGCATTATTGTTGGATGAACAAGATACAGGTTAAGTTATGGCAATTGGGATGATAACGGTAGGAGTGCTTCGGAAAGTCTAAGAGTGGATGGATGTTACTTGGATGAAAACGAAAGTGCTTGATAGTTCGAGGATAACCACCATGTCGACATTCTTGTCTTATGCGAGTACAACTCCAGCACCGCACATGCGTCACGCCCAATTAGGGCGATCGTTTCGCGTGAGCGCTGGTATGGTGATTCATACAGCGGGGATGATCGAACTTACAAGGCGTGGCAAATTAGATTTGACCCATGGTTTGATGTGGACATTGTTCGAGGATGGTTTTGATGAATATGGGATGTGTCGAACTATGATCACGAGTAGGTAAACTCGGATTTGAGGCGAGTAGATGTCATACGACTAGCGAAGATGGTCGATGATAATGCATGAGTCATTCGAGTAGCAACGGCGCATCAGTTGCGCGGAGGATAGATAAATTACGGATTTGTAAAGTATGTCGGATTGGGTAAAGTCCCATAGGAAGTGTCGTAAATTGATTTGGCTCCGTAATAGGATATAGCATGGTTCATTGTAACTATTCCTCGTTGATGATCTTCAATTATCTAGCGTAGTTTCGGGACAGATGACCCTAGAAGACTTGACCACCAAATCAAGTGAATGTTGAAGTCCCATAGGATGACCCTAAAGAAGTCGTATGAGAAATTACGTCGATGATGAAGGACGATGTAGTACATGTTGAGAATAAGTCTAAGCGAGTATCATGTTTCAAAAGTTAGCGAGTAGCCTTCGACTAGATCGAGACGACTAGAAAAGTTATGATCGATCGAATGAGTGCATAAGTAGACTTGGTTGGTCGATGATCGAATAGATGTTGAGGAACGTGCTTAGCGTAGCGATGCGGTAAGACGATTACAAGGATTCTGCAATACGCGAGAGCAACGAATAGTAGAACAACCCTAAGAATTGTGTCGTAGATTGGTTTGAGTAACGGTCAGGCTATGTGTGTTGAGCGCACCGTCGATATTACGAAACGAACTAGTCGAGATTGATTCGAGAATTGAGTAAGGGATTCGTACTCGGTCGAGAATAGGAGATGGATGTATCGTAAGAGACCTTGGATCGGAAAGATTGTTGCCTTTGAGCATCGTAGACTCAAGTTAACCTCTTGTGTCGGAAGAGATTAAGCATGATGTCTGGATAAGTTACCTAGCGGAGGTAGCCCCAGACGCGGTGTGTAGGCAGTTCGAGAACATGGGTCGTGTTGGGATAGTTGTGTGCGAGACTTAGTGCAATGGTAGGCAAAGAAAATGGAGACATGTGGACTTAGTCCTTGTTGTTAAGGCCAAATTTTATGAATGACTAGATGAAAGACTTGGGTTATGTAAGAGATAGGCAAACGGTTGGGCGAATAGGCATTGCGGAGAATTATTGTGATCGGATGCACAATGACTCGATGCAATACGAGTGTTAGATGGCCGCCGAGAAACTTATGAGATCGAAGTTACGGGTTTGAATCAAGTTATGTGCAGAGATATATGGAAGAGGATTGCATGATATGGGATGATGCATACGAGAGGTATTTTAAGAATAGGCGCTAAGAATTGACTAAGTCGAGTACGAAATGATTAGGTGCTTGAGGATTTAAGTTGAGCTTGCTAGTTGTCCCGATATCCTACAACTGAGCTCGGCTGAAATGCATATATTGGTTGGACGCCTAAAATATGTGTATGATCCAAACTAAGTTGTATGATTCCAACGATAGTAGCACGAGATCGTGAAACGATCTAGCGAGGTACTTGGATTAAGTGTTGGTTTTGGTTCGAGGACGAACATGATTTTGAGTGGTATATTATGTAATGCCCCGCTCCGCACGGTGCACTACGATGAGTCGTTGACTCGACGAGTTGCGTTGACCCGATAAAGTATCGATGCGAATCGATGCGAGAGTTACGTTGGCCAAAGGTAAGCTTTGAGTCGATTGTCTATGAATTGAATCGATGCAAAAGATAAGTTCCATTGAGCAAGTGCTAATTTTAGTTGATCTGGTGTGCAGGCTATGCTTTTACGCTGGACGATAAGAGGTCGGCATTTTGCCTTATGCAATGAAGTGTCCGCGAAACCAAATCATGGCCTTGCAATGGATTATGGCATAGGCACGATAGGCCAAATCAACCGAGTAGTTCAAAGGAATGGATAAGTCTGAGAGTTAGCTATGCGACCAATTTATGGAAGCGAGTCGATTTAACTCGGCAAAAATGCAAGGCGTATCGACTTAAAGTAGGCGGGTTCTTGACTCTCTCTCCCTATTCCTTCACGTCTAATAAAAGATATCATTGTATGCGTAAGATGCTATCGAGTTAGCGAGCGTGGCTCGGCGACGGAAGGTCTAAGTATGGGTTGAACATTAAGGTAGAACATTGAACAATCGAACAATTGAAGCGACGTGCATCAAGTGTACGAGTCGCGGTAGGGCGGTGATATTAGAATATTGAAAGACAATATGAGATGTGTTTCATGTGCACGGCTCCGAGAACATTGAACACTAGGCGTATATCACCCTCATTTTTCCGTATTTCCCGTATTTCGTATTTATATTCGTATCTGGATTTTTGGCATATATTTTTTTATTTTTCTTGACTTATGAAATTTTGGTATTTCTCGTATTTTGGGTTTTCTCATGGCTCGGTTTTATTGGGTTGGTCTGGTTCGGTTTATGCATGGAGCACCTTAACCTATGCTACCCCTCATCCCCACCACAACTCCCCCTCTTTATATCCCCACCTACCACTCTCTCTCTTCATTACCACCACCATTAATTTTCTTCTTCTTCTTCTCCTTCCTTCACAACTCTCCCAACCCTAGGCAAGTGCACCTTGCCACTTCATGAGAGCCCTATTTTCTTGGTTCATTTGCTAGATTAGGACATGGTGATCAACATTAGAACTTGGTGTTTTGTGATTCGAAGTCTCCTTTGCTCTAGATCTAAGTTATTTCTATTTTCGGATTTTGCATGGTTTGATCTTCTTAAGTTGGATTTTTATGGGTTTTGGTGTTTCCATGTGGAAGAGCATTCAATTCTACCCAAGTTGGAACTTTGGAAATCTAGATTTGGAGTTCGGATGGCCAAGTTATGATGCTTTGAAGCCTTGGGTTCATCCATGGTGTTCTGCTGTTTGGAGAAGACAGTGAGCAGTGTGCAGAGCTGTTTAGCTTACGCACACTGAGCTGCGTGCGCTCATTAGCGTGCGTACGCAGACTTGAGTACGCTTCCTGTTGGAAGCGTGTCTCCTCGAGCGTGCGTGACTTTTCACGTACACTGCTCCCTTGAGTGTGCGTGACTTTTCATGTACATTGCTCCCTGTAGTGTGCATGACTTTTCACGTACATTGCTCCCTGTAGCGTGCGTGACTTTTCACGTACATTGCTCGCTTGAGCGTGCGTGACTTTTTACCTACGCTGCTCCCTTGAGCGTGCGTGACTTTTCATGTATGCTGCTTCCCTTGAGCGTGCGTGACTTTTCACCTACGCTGCTCCCTTGAGTGTGCGTGACTTTTCATGTATGCTGCTTCCTGTAGCGTGCGTAACTTTTCATGTACACTGCTCTCTTGAGCGTGCGTGACTTTTCATGTATGCTGCTTCCCTTGAGCGTGCGTGACTTTTCATGTATGCTGCTTCCCTTGAGCGTGCGTGACTTTTCATGTATGCTGCTCCCTATAGCGTGCGTGACTTTTCACCTACGCTGCTCCCTGTAGCGTGCGTGACTTTTCACCTACGTTGCTCTCTCAGCGTGCGTGACTTTTGTGTACGCTGCCCCCTGACCCCTTGCTTGACCCATTGGCTCTTGGAGTTTGGTCTTAATTCTTTAAGCTTTGCTCTTCTCTAGTCCTGTATATTGATATTTTATTAGATATTTTACGTCCATTTTATATCCTTACGCCTTTTGTCCTGAACTTGATAATCACGAATTTACTGGATATGTTTGGAATTGATAATTGAGCGTGACCTGATAGTGGCCCGTCGTGGCGCACTCCTGACTAGTACACTTGATATGATAACCTGACCTGATATATCTTGAATAGCTGTTGCGACGGCTACCTGACATGACATGACATGTATAATTAATCCTGACACCGTGGGCGATTGTGCTTGTATAAATAATCCAGTCATGTCTTGCATCATGTCTAGGAGGGGACTCCTGAGTACCACGGTCAGGAGTACCTACGGAATTGGACTAAGGTTAATAATTAGTATAATTCACTAGTCATGAAGAGATGTTCCCCAGTTACAGGCGATCCCGTTATCCCGGCCGCAAATGATTGGACTTGTAGCCTGCCGACGAGTAGGGCACATTTCCAGCCCACTGTTATATGGGGCACCCACCATTATCACTTAAATGATTGAACTCTATTCTCACTATAATGCATTGTACTCTCTAGATTGTCACTATAATGATTGCCTGGATAACCTAGATAGCTGCAGGGCCTGTGACTACTTGGAGCATCTCATTGCATCTTGCTAGTAACTAGGATTGTGATAACCCTAGTTAGTTAATGTAGAAAGCCATAGGCAATGATTGGCCGTGATCGCTTGGATGGAGTCTGGTCCAGTATAGTATTGTCTAGAATTGATTGATTGTAAGATTGTACCAGAATGATTGAATGATTGTCACTCCAGATTGTCACTATAATGATTGTCAATCCAGATTGTCACTATAATGATTGTCACCCCAGATTGTTACTTGACCTGATTTTTTATATTTATCTTGCCGATAAATGGTGAGAGAAACCAAGTTCCGTTCAGACGAAGGGTTACAACCCCGGTCCTTGTTTGGTTTACGGGTTGTAACTTAGCTATCTGAATAGTCCCATGGTTATCTCATCGTATATCATCCTGACATGCTTTTCCATATGTCTTGTCTTTTAGTGATTCTATGCAAGATTGTCTTTTATAATTACCCATCATGCTTTTTCTTAAATTACTGTCTCTTATTATGTAATTATATTATTGTGCTAATTTGCTGGCTTTGGTTCTTATTTTGTGGCCTCCTTTGTGGCACTTGCTCTTCCTGGGGTCTGACCCAGCTGGTTTTGTATGGCCAGATACCGGAGCAGCAGCAAAGGATCTACCTGTCTTCCAGCCCGATGGTGGTCACCAGGCGTAACCAGGGCATCGAATGGGTTTCTTTTGTTCTCCCACTGTAATATTGTAAATAATTTTTTTGAGGCGTTTAGCCGACGAGCAAGTGTTAGCTCGATTGTACTTACTTACTGTCGGCCTACGGGTTGTAACATGATTGACAAGCCCCGGGGGTTGATCACGTATGACTTGTTGGCCCAATGATTAAATCGTGTTTTTGCATATGGCTAATCAGTTAAGTTTAACATAATGATGTCACTAATATTCATATACTCATGTTGCTACTTAAACTTAGCATTGTCCTAATTGTCCTATATTATATTGCTATGCTTGTATCGTACTGCAACATATTTTGCTGGCCTAATATGTATTTGTAGACATGCAGTAAGCATGATCAAACATGATCTAAACAGGACATAGGCAATGAAAAATTAATGATGGAGCACAGACGGCGTCATACAAAGAGATTTCTCCGAACCGCCTAGCGACCTATCCGGGGCCTCGCATCGGGGGTTCCGCTGCCCGGTCAGCGGACAGGGGTCGAGGGGGCAACGCCCCCCGTCGGGGGTTCGGGGGCGAAGCCCTCGAAAGGTATTCAGATTTCCAGATCTGTTTATCTTCGGACGACTGCTGTCAAGGAAAAAGACGTCTTCAGGAATGCTCAAGTATCAGAAGAAATGCGTCATCAAAGGGCTCTTGGTTTTCCTAATTGTTCTAAATCTGTAATCTTCAATTTATTGAGTCTAGGAGAATGTGTACGTTGAGTCACACTGAGTCATCTCAACCCCTAGACATATCTCTCCAAAGCTCTACCATTCAAACAGACCAATTCCTGAACCAAGCCTAAGCTCCACAAAGCCCAAAAGCCCAATGGACCAATTCTGTCTTCTGGAGACAGAGTTCGGGCCGAACTCTGCCTCCACACAGAGTTCGGGCCGAACTCTGTCCCCTGATTTTCAGCACCCTGATTTTTAGGGCCTGCTTGCTACAAGCTGTCCAACGTTCAAAAATTTGAATTCTTGGGACAGAATTCTGGCCGAATTCTGCCTCCCCAGAGTAGTATAAATAGAGCTTGAATTCTTTCATTTCAAATCATCTCTTACCTTCAAATATTCAAGCTTTCTAAGCTCTACTACTCCAAGCCTCATTCTTCCATATCTCCTATGCCACAACTCTCCTTAGCCCAAGGTGCTCAGTGTGATATCAGCTAGAAGTTGTGTGCAAGAGGGAAAGAAAAGTCACTTGGACAATTCCAAGTTTTGCCACTGCGAATCTGTAAGAAGTTGACGTGCTCTTCTGTAGAAAAGGCACGGGGTGTAACTACTATTTCACAAATAGTGGATTTAATCCTGAGCTAGAGTTCTCAGGCCTGGACTAGTCCTCCACGAGGGAAACCAGGTTAAAACTGCTGTGTTTGCGTATGCTCTTCATATCTTTATTTACTTCCGCGTTTCTCTCTTATTTATTTACTATCTTAATAGTTGTTTTGTGGAGGTGATATAGAGTTAATTTTTATTTGGTGATTATCGACACAAACTCTATTTACCCCCCTCTAGAGTTGCCTACACGTTATTTCAATTGGTATCAGAGCAAGGTCTCTATTGTTAGGCTTAACATCCTTAGAGTAGATCCTTGTTTATTTGTGTATGGCATCGTATTCTTCCTCCTCCGATGAAGAGGGTTTTACTTCTAGTAGCATAGACAATCATGTTTCTTCTAAATGCAATAAGTGCTCTAAGTGGAAAGCCATGGCTAACCAATCCTTAAAGTTTGCTAAGGCTTTTCATTCTACAAATGAAGAACTTGTAGAAAAGGTTATTCATTTAGAAGAAGCTAATGAGTTTTTGAGAAATAAAAACAATGTTTTATTATCTAGACTTGACTCTCAAAACTCATCTTGTGCTTCTTTAAAGAGTTTGAATGATTCTTTAATTTTGAAAATCAAATCTCTTTCCTCATCAATAGAAGATCTTAAGAAGCAAGCACATGAGCTAAATCATTTGCATGATTCTTCTATTGACTCTTTAAAGAAACAAAATGATGATTTTATTTCTAGAATTGCTTTATTTGAAAAAGAGAATTATGCTTTAAATGGTAAATTTGATTCTCTTACTTGTTTGCATAATGATTTGCTATTAGAACATGATATTCTTAAGACCAAATCCATGCATAGTGATTCTCTTACTTGTGTGCATAATGATTTGCTATTAGAACATGATAGTCTTAAGACCAAATCTATGCATGCTCACTATAGAGATATTCATCATTCTAGTATGTCACATGTTCATAATCATGCTCATTCTGATACATGTGCACACACTAGTATTAGGTGCTTCTATTGCTCTCGCATTGGACACATGAGTGTAACTTGTCCTATTCGTAGGAATTTCTCTACCAATGCTAGAGTAAATAGTATATGGGTCCCTAAAGCTAACAAATGTGGATCCAAGTTTATTTAGATACCAAAGTCTTCGCCTAATATTGTAGGTGGAGCTTCTTGTATCAGGACATAGCACCGAGAAAGCGTGTTGGTGGTTACAAACTCAAAGGTCATCTTCTAAGCAATTGCACCAACACAAGTGTGGCCGCTAGAGCCACTTTGGTAACATGCTAAACGATTCTCTTTAAATGGTTTATATTTGTTGAATCTAGCATGTTTCTTTTGATGTCTTGCTACTAGCTCACATTGATATCTTTTAGTTGCTTATTATATAAATTAATGTGAGATATAATACTAGCATGCTTAGTTGATTTTCTTTCTATTTCTTTTATATAGCATGACTAGTTACATAGCTTTATATGATTAGTTCACACTATGTAGTTTATCACTCATTTTCTAGTAGTGTGATACATTTATATATGCATGCTCGTTATTCTTAATCCTTATTTACAAAGCATGCATATCACTCTAGTCCATATAACCTTGGTTTTGATTTGAGTTAATATGATTTTAACTCTTCATCTTTAAAAGTTTTGAGATAGTTACTTCTTGCCGATTTGTATTTAATATATCATTGGTATTTGTGAATATATGTGTTTAGCACAAGCTACTTATAATTTGATAAGTATATACTTATACTTCTTTTTAATCTTGTGCTTGCATAATATCTTCATTATCAATTCTCATATTTTATTTTGATTATCCTATTGAGAATCAATTATGTCTTTGTCTAATAAAGTCTCTTTATACGTGTTTTTGAATTTGTGATAGTTTTTCAAACATTCATTATGGATACATGACTATATTCATTAAATCTTCATTTACATGTAGATCATGTATTTATTATATTGACATCTATTTTTTTAGATATCTTTATGTGGGCATATGAGTTAAGCTCAAGTTTCATATTATTTTGAAGAGTATATATTCATACTTTTGCTTACCTCATAATTTAGCTATTGATTCTTTTGACTAAATTTATGTTATCTCTACTTGAATCAATTAGCTTATTCCTTAAAGTCTTCTTTTTGATGATATCTTATTGGCTTTTATTTGTTGACTTTATGGATACATGTCTTTCACTCTTATTTTGATCTTTTTTCGCTTAACCAATTTTTAGCCTGATTCCAGTTTTGTCACCAGAATCCGGAATTTGGGCCGAACTCTGTCCTTACCAGAGTTCGGGCCGAATTCAGCCTGGCTGTTCCAGAACCGGAAACAGCCTCAGCCGTTGATCATATTATAGATCCAATGGCCATTATTGATTCCAAATGTTGATATTTATTTATTCAAATGCCTTTAAGTTGGAATGTTGAGAGAAAGTATTTATTAGTGTCTTGTTCATGACTTTTATGGAAGTTCTTTTAAGAATTGCGTGTTTTTGTGCTTTACCTTACTTGTTGAGATCATCATACTTATTTTGAGTATGAATCTTCTATATATTTATTTTCATAAAGTGTATTATGAAAATATTTGTTTTGAAAATATTCTTAGCAAATTTTGATGATCATTCTTTCATTATTATTTGGGTATTTACCTCTCTTATTCATAGGGATTTTTATACTTTGATGTTGTTTGATGATATTGCATATATTCCTTTAAATCTAATTTCTTAAAAGTAAAAAACATTTTGGGAACAAGCCGAAAGGGTCCTTTTGTCATACTGGTGTAAATGGCCTGAAGCGACACGGTGCACTAGTCTTCGGACTACCGCTAGCTGGGAACCGGCCCCTACAGCTAACCCAAAGTGATCAACACTTTATAGACTTAAGATTTATTAAGGTCTACTTGCAACCATTATCTAGTTCTGGATCCTCCCCTAAGTTCCAGAATACTTCATCATATCTAGCCTTATATTTGAGCTACAAATATTTTATTATTATTGCCCAATGATGTTTTGTAGCACATGAGAATATATGTAATTGACATATCATACTTCTCATGTCTTTAGCTACTATGGGTTGAACTTTTACTTTGAGATTTTCCATTTCTAGAGAATACACTTTCATAATGGTTATAATTTTGCATTCTCTAGATCAATCTATTATTTCATTATCTTGGGTTAATCTCAATATTTGGCAAAGAGATTTGCTCCATTGTGTTTTCATGAACATCTCTTTTGTCTTTTACTTGATGAGAGTCTAATTCATTTACTTGCTATCTTATACTCTTATCCTTGCTTAGCAAAGAGTATATAAATCATTTTAATCATTCAAAATGTATTACCCTTATTGTGAACTCTATGCTTAAGCATGTATTTTTTGTTAGTGACTTAAGATTTAATGAGCACATTTATCATGTTAATGGCCTATCTCATTAATCTTAATTAGTTATGTAGCTAGCTTGCTTATTTGCGATGTATTGTTAAGCTACATAATTTTTGTTCACTTTCACTCTTCTAGCTATCTTCTTGAATTTTAATCTATATGTGATATGCTAGTTTACAAAAACAAGATTTATGAATTTTCTTGATGAGATTTGTATTCTATTTTAAATACATATGTTTGGTCTCTAAAATTAGTTTGACAATTTTTTATTTAATCTTGTTTTCGTTGAGGTTTGTGATTCATCATTTTAACTTCCTTCCATACTAGTCATTGGAAAGCATCTCTTAAATTTCTCTCATCTTTTGAGTCATAATTTTATTATATTACCATTTCTTTGGAATAAATTTGCAATGATTTAAATAAAATTGACTCTTTTCTATATTTTCCATTGGTTTGTTTATATGGTTTTTAGATGGAACTTATGACGGATCAAAATTATTTATTGGTTTACTTTATGAATGATCCTAATGATTGAGTAGTCCTTTATTATCTAATTATGTGGTTATCAAGTTAATTTATTACTCTACTTTGACTACTCATGGATTATCACATATCCTCTTTGCTATTTGAACTTTATTGGTTTCTCATTTAGTATTAGCAAGGTTGGATTATTACCAGTTAATGGGTACATATGTGATAAAACATACATAGTCCTTGCAAAGCAATAAATTGGATGATCATTTCTTAATTAGATAATAATGGACATGATATTTGAGCTTTATTTTTGAGCTATATTTTGACTTTCATCATGATTGATTTAATTGACTTTCTTTATTCATGATGACATTTTTCTTTAGTTTTATTTTTATCTTTTGAGCTATTTTGTGATTCTCATCATGACTGTTTTTAATGGACCATATTTCTTTTCATGATGATCTTTTTGTCAAAAGGTAACATGCATTGATCTATCATATTTAAATATGAGATTCGTCTATATAGGCTAATGTATGTCATCTTTTGATTAAATGTGCTTAATTAAAATATTATTTTGATCGTTCATCTTTAGTGACTATTAATTGGATATCTCTTCTAAAGATGATATTTTTCGTTCTATGATATTTTTATAGCCTTATATCATTTTTTTTTGTCATAAGTTATCATTTTATAGTCTTTATAGCATTGAGCAAGGGGGAGAAATCAATAGTTGATTTACCCCTAGATCTTGAAGTTATCATTTTTTGCTATAAGTGCTTTGGAACTAGATACGCATATTTTAAGGGGGAGCAAATAAATTGGTTCAATTCATTTATACCCTTTAATATGTCGTATACGTAGTTCATCATTGATCCATTTTTTTTGTGAAAGGTTTATTAGAGTATATGCAATTGTTTTCATCATATTATCTCTCTTTTATATGGGTCATCTTGTTAATATTTACTTTTGTATTTCATCTTGATGACTATTGTGCTTTCTTTGATTTGGCTTTCTTTGTATGTTTAATTTGGTTTTCCGTGTTGAGGACTTACCCAAAATTCATGATTTTATCTATATTGGTAATAGTTTGAGGGGGAGCATTCAAGTCGACTGAATTTCTCCTTCTCAAACATTTTTCTCCTTTACCTTCATGTTTATCTAAAGGGTATTCATATAGCATGACAAGGTAATTGAGTTCAAATACATGAATTTTGGATAAGCAAATAGATTTGCAAATAATGAGATCATTTTATATCAATTGCTCTATTTTACATTGACCATTCCTTTATTTTGTTTCACTATTTATCTGTGGACAATTGTGACTATCATATTTCCATTGATCAATGTTTCAAGTTTATTTATTTCAATTGATATCAAGTTTATATATTTTAATATCTCAATTGGTATCTTTCTTCTTTGATATCTTTTATTTGCAGTTATCTTATCCCTATGGTTTTTGACTGGATTACTTTTCTTCCAAAACTAGAGCAATATTTCATACCACACTATGTTTTTGGATGTCTTTCTTGGATTTCATGTTGGTAAACTATCTATTGATTATTTTCAAATTCTTTTACTTTTACCAACTAGTTGTGTTTTGACAAGCTATTTTCTTTTGGCACTCTATATTGGGTATGTAGTTTCTACACTTGTCTTTACACACTTCTTCCATTGTTCCTCATTTAGTATATCTTGATCATGATTGTCTATGCCTTCCTCTTTTACTTATGCTTGAGTTCGGTTTATCTCTTATTACGGAGGAGCTTATTTTTTTTGATCATGTCAAAGGGGGAGAAATAAGTTTAAGTTAGCACACAATATGTGTTTATTAGTGATTCATGCATCTATCGTATCTGTCTTAAACTTAACCAATTTGCCATAATCAAAAAGGGGGAGATTGTTGGCCCAATGATTACATCGTGTTTTTGCATATGGCTAATCAGTTAAGTTTAACATAATGATGTCACTAATATTCATATACTCATGTTGCTACTTAAACTTAGCATTGTCCTAATTGTCCTATATTATATTGCTATGCTTGTATCGTACTGCAACATATTTTGCTGGCCTAACATGTATTTGTAGACATGTAGTAAGCATGATCAAACATGATCTAAACAGGACATAGGCAATGAAAATTAATGATGGAGCACAGACGGCGTCATACAAAGAGATTTCTCCGAACCGCCTAGCGACCTATCCGGGGCCTCGCATCGGGGGTTCCGCTGCCCGGTCAGCGGACAAGAGTCGAGGGGGCAACGCCCCCCGTCGGGGGTTCGGGGGCGAAGCCCCCGAAAGGTATTCAGATTTCCAGATCTGTTTATCTTCGGACGACTGCTGTCAAGGAAAAAGACGTCTTCAGGAATGCTCAAGTATCAGAAGAAATGCGTCATCAAAGGGCTCTTGGATTTCCTAATTGTTCTAAGTCTGTAATCTTCAATTTATTGAGTCTAGGAGAATGTGTACGTTGAGTCGCACTGAGTCATCTCAACCCCTAGACATATCTCTCCAAAGCTCTACCATTCAAACAGACCAATTCCTGAACCAAGCCCAAGCTCCACAAAGCCCAAAAGCCCAATGGACCAATTCTGTCTTCTGGAGACAGAGTTCGGGCCGAACTCTGCCTCCACACAGAGTTCGGGCCGAACTCTGTCCCCTGATTTCCAGCACCCTGATTTTTAGGGCCTGCTTGCTACAAGCTGTCCAACGTTCAAAAATTTGAATTCTTGGGGCAGAATTCTGGCCGAATTCTGCCTCCCCAGAGTAGTATAAATAGAGCTTGAATTCTTTCATTTCAAATCATCTCTTACCTTCAAATATTCAAGCTTTCTAAGCTCTACTACTCCAAGCCTCATTCTTCCATATCTCCTAAGCCACAACTCTCCTTAGCCCAAGGTGCTCAGTGCGATATCAGCTAGAAGTTGTGTGCAAGAGGAAAAAAAAAGTCACTTGGACAATTCCAAGTTTCGCCACTGCGAATCTGTAAGAAGTTGACGTGCTCTTCTGAAAAAAAGGCACGGGGTGTAACTACTATTTCATAAATAGTGGATTTAATCCTGAGCTAGAGTTCTCAGGCCTGGACTAGTCCTCCACGAGGGAAACCAGGTAAAAACTGCTGTGTTTGCGTATGCTCTTCATATCTTTATTTACTTCTGCATTTCTCTCTTATTTATTTACTATCTTAATAGTTGTTTTGTGGAGGTGATATAGAGTTAATTTTTATTTGGTGATTATCGACACAAACTCTATTTACCCCCCTCTAGAGTTGCCTACACATTATTTCATGACTGAACTCTCGCTAGTCCTCACATTTTGTAACGACTAGCTTCATGATCATCTGGATATGTAATGTTTGGGACGCCTTACAATTGTATATTTGGAGATCTGATATCTTGTGATTATTATTAGTTGGTTGAGATTGAGACAATAGGCTATTTTATGACCTTAAGAGACTGATGAATTGTAGTGAAACTCTCACATATCTAGACAGCCATGATCGTATAGCGGTGTGGATTCCATTCCGTTATATGTAGCTGGCTATGTCTGCCTCCGCTCTCCAGTATTCTGGTTCTGGGGCGTGACATGGTTTAAGTGGTGGCCCATGCAGGTCTTGTAAATCAAGATGTGTGAGGGTTTACCGAATAGATGTCTTAATCGGTACTCGCCCTTGATCTCTGCTCGTATCCTCTTGATTCCTAAAAATTCTTGTCCTGATCACATGCTTGTAATCGTTGATCTGTCCTGGTTCTTCCTTATTGTTCTTATGTCGTCTTCTTCAGCGGCATTGAACCTGGACCTGCCGATCAGCAAGGAGGACCACCTCCCGTGGACCAGCAGCAACCAGAAGATTAGGCCCAGCACTCAGGAGCAACCTCCCGAGTCGTACCTACTGGAGAAGAGCCGCCAGTTCAGCCAGTCCAGCCTACAGATCCTGATGATGGCACTTTGGTGGGTCTCATCAGATCATTGTTAGCTTCCCAAGATCGTAGAGGCGATGTTTTGCACCAGGCAGTGGAAGATATTCTAAATAGAAGTGGACCCCGAGGGAACAGTGCGGTCAACAGTTTTAAGCGCCTGAACCCTCCATTCTTCGATGGCAGCGAGGATGCCATTGCTGCCGATGCTTGGCTACAAGATATAGAGGTGATTCTCGAAGCCGTGAAGACTCCAGCAGACGAGAAGGTGGCTGTGGTGCGCCTACATTTATTGGATCTAGCCCGTAGTTGGTGGGCCGCACAAGCAGTGGGATTGACAACACCTGTCCCCTGGGCAGTGTTCAGCAAAAAGTTCCAGACCAAGTATTATGATGCAGTGGCTCGGTATGACTTGCAGACCAGGTTCAGTAATCTTAAGCAGATGGGGAGGACGGTCGATGGATATGCGGCCGAGTTTTCCAGACTCTGTCGGTTTGCTCCCACCTTGGTGGCAATCGAGTTTGACAGAGCGCAGAGGTTCCAGCAGGGACTTCACCTAGAGATTATATTGGCAGTAGAACAGTTCGAGCATCAGACCTATGATGCAGTGTTGCGAGCAGCTAGGAGGCATGAGTATACCTCCCAGAGGATCGTGGATAGGACCGAAGGTAGGAAGCGGTCCCACAGTCAGATGCACCAATCATCAGCTCCAGCCCCGGCAGCTAGAGCTTTGACTATTGGAACTCCGAGACAAGCAACCTCAGTTACGTCGGTTCAGCACTCGACCCTGACGTACCCTCAGCAGAAACAGAAGCAAGCACAGTCTTCCGCCGAAGGCTGTTCTTATTATGGAAAGCCTGGACACGTGGTAGCGGAGTGTCGCAAGGCGTTGGGATTGTGTTTATTGTGTGGAGCATCGGATCATAGGGTAGGGTCCTGCCCTTTCAGAGTTGATTTAGCATCGACAGTATCTAGTCCCTCGGTTAGGGGACCAGCACCAGCACCAGTACCAGCTCCAGTTCACCAGAAACAACAGTTCCCGTTCCCGAGGCCATTGCCGACTCAGGTCCAGACTTTCCAGCAACAGAACCCGCGGTAGTTTGCCCTAGCCCAGGCTCAAGTTCAGAATCTACCGAGAGGTATATGTGTCCTCTCATCTTGCTTTTCTACCGTCATTATGCGGGGTGCATGACATATTTCATGTATCCTAATTACAACGGTACATCCGGGACCCGAGCCATATCCTAGGTCATTCGAAACTGGTTATTGGTACCAACCTTTTCGTATGAGGATAGGCCCGTGTCCCTGTTTGACCAAGGGGAGAGACCTCAAGCGCAAGACTATTAGTTTAGTTCATGTTGCTTGAGTTCATCGCTCCTTGGAAGAGTCAAACGTGGGAGTGTGAGGATGACATCCGATCACGATATCCCGACTTGTTTGACTCGTGAGGTATAATGTCTTTCTTATGCCTTATATTTTCCCTTCCTTGCTTGCATTGTATGATTGTATGATTGAACTGCTTAGTGTAGCTTGTCTGTTCTTAGTATAGCTTGTCGTGGCAATCTCTAGCTCCTTGATTAAATTCTGAGGACGGAATTCTTTTAAGGTGGGTAGAGTTGTCACCCTCATTTTTCCGTATTTCCCGTATTTTGTATTTATATTCGTATCTGGATTTTTGGCATGTATTTTTTATTTTTCTTGACTTGTGGAATTTCGGTATTTCTCGTATTTTGGGTTTTCTCATGGCTCGGTTTTATTGGGTTGGTCTGGTTCGGTTTATGCATGGAGCACCTTAACCATTGCTACCCCTCATCCCTACCACAACTCCCCCTCTTTATATCCCCACCTACCACTCTCTCTCTTCATTACCACCACCATTAATTTTTTTCTTCTTCTTCTTCTCCTTCCTCCACAACTCTCCCAACCCTAGGCAAGTGCACCTTGCCACTTCATGAGAGCCCTATTTTCTTGGTTCATTTGCTAGATTTGGACATTGTAATCAACATTAGAACTTGGTGTTTTATGATTCGAAGTCTCCTTTGCTCTAGATCTAAGTTATTTCTATTTTCGGATTTTGCATGGTTTGATCTCCTTAAGTTAGATTTTTATGGGTTTTGGTGTTTCCATGTAGAAGAGCATTCAATTCTACCCAAGTTGGAACTTTGGAAATCTAGATTTGGAGTTCGGATGGCCAAGTTATGATGCTTTGAAGCCTTGGGTTCATCCATGGTGTTCTGCTGTTTGGAGAAGACAGTGAGCAGTGTGCAGAGCTGTTTAGCTTAGGCACACTGAGCTGCGTGCGCTCATTAGCGTAAGTACGCAGACTTGAGTACGCTTCCTGTTGGAAGCGTGTCTCCTCGAGCGTGCGTGACTTTTCACGTACACTGCTCCCTTGAGTGTGCGTGACTTTTCACGTACATTGCTTCCTGTAGTGTTCGTGACTTTTTACGTACATTGCTCCCTGTAGCGTGCGTGACTTTTCACGTACATTGCTCCCTTGAGCGTGCGTGACTTTTCACCTACGCTGCTCCCTTGAGCGTGCGTGACTTTTCATGTATGTTGCTTCCCTTGAGCGTGCGTGACTTTTCACCTACGTTGCTCCCTTGAGTGTACGTGACTTTTCATGTATGCTGCTCCCTGTAGCGTGCGTGACTTTTCATGTACGCTGCTCCCTTGAGCGTGCGTGACTTTTCATGTATGCTGCTTCCCTTGAGCGTGCGTGACTTTTCATATATGCTGCTTCCCTTGAGCGTGCGTGACTTTTCATGTATGCTGCTCCCTCTAGCGTGCGTGACTTTTCACCTACGCTGCTCCCTGTAGCGTGCGTGACTTTTCACCTACGTTGCTCTCTCAGCGTACGTGACTTTTGTGTACGCTGCCCCCTGACCCCTTGCTTGACCCATTGGCTCTTGGAGTTTGGTCTTAATTCTTTAAGCTTTGCTCTTCTCTAGCCCTGTATATTGATATTTTATTAGATATTTTACGTCCATTTTATATCCTTACGCCTTTTGTCCTGAACTTGATAATCACGAATTTACTGGATATGTTTGGAATTGATAATTGAGCGTGACCTGATAGTGGCCCGTCGTGGCGCACTCCTGACTAGTACACTTGATATGATAACCTGACCTGATATATCTTGAATAGCTGTTGCGACGGCTACCTGACATGACATGACATGTATAATTAATTCTGACACCGTGGGCGATTGTGCTTGTACAAATAATCCAGTCATGTCTTGCATCATGTCTAGGAGGGGACTCCTGAGTACCACGGTCAGGAGTACCTACGGAATTGGACTAAGGTTAATAATTAGTATAATTCACTAGTCATGAAAAGATGTTCCCCAGTTACAGGCGATCCCGTTATCCCGGCCGCAAATGATTGGACTTGTAGCCTGCCGACGAGTAGGGCACATTTCCAGCCCACTGTTATGTGGGACACCCGCCATTGTCACTTAAATGATTGAACTCTATTGTCACTATAATGCATTGTACTCTCTAGATTGTCACTATAATGATTGCCTGGATAACCTGGATAGCTGCAGGGCCTGTGACTACTTGGAGCATCTCATTGCATCTTGCTAGTAACTAGGATTGTGATAACCCTAGTTAGTTAATGTAGAAAGCCGTAGGCAATGATTGGCCGTGATCGCTTGGATGGAGTCTGGTCCAGTATAGTATTGTCTAGAATTGATTGATTGTAAGATTGTACCAGAATGATTGAATGATTGTCACTCCAGATTGTCACTATAATGATTGTCAATCCAGATTGTCACTATAATGATTGTCACCCCAGATTATTACTTGACCTGATTTCTTATATTTATCTTGCCGATAAATGGTGAGAGAAACCAAGTTCCGTTCAGACGAAGGGTTACAACCCCGGTCCTTGTTTGGTTTACGGGTTGTAACCTAGCTATCTGAATAGTCCCATGGTTATCTCATCGTATATCATCCTGACATGCTTTTCCATATGTCCTGTCTTTTAGTGATTCTATGCAAGATTGTCTTTTATAATTACCCATCATGCTTTTTCTTAAATTACTGTCTCTTATTATGTAATTATATTATTGTGCTAATTTGCTGGCTTTGGTTCTTATTTTGTGGCCTCCTTTGTGGCACTTGCTCTTCCTGGGGTCTGACCCAGCTGGTTTTGTATGGCCAGATACCGAAGCAGCAGCAAAGGATCTACCTGTCTTCCAGCCCGATGGTGGTCACCAGGCGTAACCAGGGCATCGAGTGGGTTTCTTTTGTTCTCCCACTGTAATATTGTAAATTATTCTTTTGAGGCATTTAGCCGACGAACAAGTGTTAGCTCGATTGTACTTACTTACTGTCTGCCTACGGGTTGTAACATGATTGACAAGCCCCGGGGGTTGATCACGTATGACTGAACTCTTGCTAGTCCTCACATTTTGTAACGACTAGCTTCATGATCATCTGGATATGTAATGTTTGGGACGCCTTACAATTGTATATTTGGAGATCTGATATCTTGTGATTATTATTAGTTGGTTGAGATTGAGACAATAGGCTATTTTATGACCTTAAGAGACTGATGGATTGTAGTGAAACCCTCATATATCTAGACTGCCGTGACCGTATAGCGGTGTGGATTCCATTCCGTTATATGTAGCTGGCTATGTCTGCCCCCGCTCTCCAGTATTCTGGTTCTGGGGCGTGACAGCGTAGAACATTGATTACGGTGCTGAGCGTGCCTTCGTGCACGGAAGCTATGAAATGACTGAGTAACTACGGAATTAGGCTATGAGAATAATTTACGAATGGTACGCGCTGAATATGAGTACGAGACGACTAAGCCGTTGGGCGTCGTGCATCAATATAGATGTGCTGGGACAAAACGCCGACGGAGCTCCCCATATGGATGGTGGATTATGTTATGAGACGCGAATATATTTATGGCACGGGAAATCGTTTATGGAACGAGACTATGCTTATGCAACGGAGGATATGGTTGGAATGTTATGTGTGTTTGCTATGGCGCGTATTGCATGGTCAATGGACTCGGATGGCCCGTGCACGGGTGCGGCTTCCCTCGGACGGTTACGACCGGGGCACCGGGACCGTTCGGCCTAGGAGGGAATTATGTGTGGTATTTATGGTGCACATCATTCGGACGGATTGCGACCGTCCAGTACTGTGATAAGCTATGATATTCGTAAGTTTGGGATCCTTCGGATATTGGGCTAGCAACCCGTATCGAAGCGATCGTAGGCTTACACATAAGAGATTCCAAGTCCATTACGGTACGAAACACCGTGACCTTCATATAGATAGGGCCGTTGGGCTGAGATGAGAGTCGGGTGCAGGCGCAGGGCCTGCGACCCTTATGTATTGTCTAAGTTTATGGTCAGAATGTTGCGTGAATTGTATAGTTTCTTACGTAAGTTCTAACCAGTACAGGCTAAGGAAAATTGGACGGAGATGTGCACGGGCACTAAGTTTATGTTCATATTATGCCTAACTGTATCTGATACAGGAACACGGTAGTGGACACGTTATGATAAAGTTGCTATGCGTAAACATTGCCGTAAAATTGATCCTAAGGCTAAATAAAAAGAGCACAAATTAAGATGCATGTTTCACTAAAATGACTTAGTATTTGGTTTGGGTGTGAGCGGGTCTTGAATAGTGCGAAGCAAGGACGAAAGCACTAATTCCCCACTTGTTTATGTGCAGGCTCAGGTTATGATCGGCTCGGGGCGGAGCTTGGCTTGGACGTGCCGAGGCATGGAGTCCTTGGTGTTCAAGAGGAGCTTCCGCATAGACGTTCGGACTTGCGACATGGAGATGTTCGGTCAAAGACTACTTGGTGGCTATAAAGAGGCATAATGTATGGAACAATGTAATTCTTTGTGAGCTAGAGAGATCATGAGCGTTGTAGCCAATTGACATATTATGTTGGGCTATTCAGAGCCTTTGTAACCTTCAGTTCATTATGAATAAAAGAGATTCTTATTGTATTCTTTGTTTCCTTCCGCTGCTTATGTTACGAATTTAAGATAATCACTATGTGAACCATTATCTTGCCTTGCACGAGCATAACTCCAGACTCGTACGGCATCATGCCCTAGCAAGGACGATGATTCGGGTAAAATCTAGCGAGGACGAGCGATTTCTCGGATCGGGGCGTGACAGCTACGGCCCTACATCCCAGGAGATTCTATACCGGAGCTACAAATTTTTTATTTGGAAAGCCCACATATCGAAAGTTGTCCGCATTTTCATATTATACAGCTTAGATGGTTTGCCTAGTGTTGGTGTCACTTGATCATTGGTTTGTTACCTTGGTCATATGTCTAGTATCTGGACCACACGTTACTACCACATTTGATATTTACTGTACTTCATATCGACATGTATATTATTTATCTTGCTACATCTTGCTAAGGACCTGGTTTCCTTCCAAGTTGGCATAGTAGGCTTTTAGAGCTCCTTACTGGATTATTGCTGGTATGCATTTTATTTCAAGTATTTACTCTTTCGGAGTTATATATTTCATTTTCTACTATTTGTATCTTCTTAGTAGCCTAGTATTTATAGACTCATATTTCTTTTCGAGTCTATTCGGACAAGTATGATTATTGGACTGCAGACTAGTATTCATATTTCCCTTTCCTTATGCTTCTGTTTTATGGATTGAGATATAGAGTTGTTACAGTGATAGTTAGACCATTTCGGACAGCTTATACGTATTCGAGTCAGACTAGAGTCTGGTTGAATACGTAGCTGGCCGTGCCACGTTGCTTGGTCTCTCGTATTTTGGGACTGGGGCGTGACATGAATACCCTTTGAAGTAATGACAAAATATTATTTTCAAGTCACATAGGTAATCGTCTCTGAGACGTCTCTTGATAGACATGTCATCAACATAGCACTCTATTGTCTTGCATAGATGTTTGCAAAATATGGTGCTCATAGCTTGTTGGTACATCGTACATTCATTTTTCGAACCGAAGGGCATCACTGTGTAGCAGGATACCCTCGACGGTGTCCGAAATGATGTATGCTTCTCATCATCTAAGAATATCTTGATTTAGTTGTAGCCCGAGAATATGTCCAGAAAGGATATTCACTCAAAGCCACAGAGGTTGTCGATCATCACGTCTGCGATCAGAAGAAGGGAACTTATCCTTGGGATATGCTGTATTTTGACTGCGATAATCTATGCAGATTTAAATTTTGCCATTCTTCTTAATGACATGGACGATGTTACCTACCCAGTCTGGATGTTGTTCTTCATGGATGAATTCGCTTGTTATCTGTTTATTTACATCCACCTCGATTGCATCTGTAACATCTGGATGGAATCGTCATTGCTGCTATTTTACCGACTTAGCATTTGGAAGGATGTTGAGTTTGTGTACCGCGACTTGGGGATCCAGTCCTGACATGTCTTCATAATTCCAGGCAAAGATGTCAATGTACTTCCTTATAAGTTGGATATAAGATTTGTGATCGTCTCCCGATAGACTCTTGTTGATGAATATAAGCTTGGAAGAAGACTCATCCCCCAAGTCGACTTGCACGACTTCATCCTCCGTGGGTGGTTCTCGTTGCGCAAAGTGCAATTCCTACTGTGATTCTAGTCATTGAGCCCAGGGTTCTACTTTGAAGAGTTTAGGTGGTTGATCAACATCCTCATATAGGTCAGCTTACACCATGTTGATAGAGAATATTTGTCGGAACGTGTTCCTGACACTTGTATCGGAATCCCAAAAAGAAGATTTCAATGAGTGAGAATGTATCTTGACCTTGCCCTCTGAGCACTCGGGAGTTGTTGGCGGTGTAATATACCCCAAACCATGACCACTCCGCTGATAGTACATTTCTAGCTTGTGTTTGGGAGCAAAGTGACGTTGAGACAAACATTGCCCTTTGCCATAATTGAGGCCCTTGTCGATTTTCAAGTCGTAGCACAGTTCCTAGGCTGAGGTGCCGGGCCTATGAGCTGTAACGGTAGAGCTGCATTTTACCGTTATCTAGTTCTGGTTTGTCTAAGAGGAAGTCTTGACAACCTTCTAATTTCTCGAAGATGATATGTTTTTCCTCTCTTCTTTGCTATAATTATGAAGTAAACACCTTTAGACAGGAGGATTTAGATCACTACGTGAGTGGCCGTCACCGGTATGTGCAAATATGGACCTAGGTCATATTCTAAGGAATACATAGTACTTAGGTGTTTGACATCAAAGTAATTCAAAGATAACCATTTATTCAAAAAATATATCTTCTCATTGGGGGTTACATCATCAAAAGAAGGAACATCAGCCCGAGCAGCAAACGTATTCTTCGAGCTTGTCGTTCTTGTTGTCTAACGCTGGTATCAGAGATGGGTTCAAGACCTTTTTATTAGGGCGACAAAGGTTCACTACTAGAGGTTCGGAGTTCTTTATCAGAGGAAGGTCCTCCTTTGGTGTACGATTTGGCTTTTCTCCACGAGATGCCTTGTAGAGGTTGATCACAAGAGGCTCTGTGGCTTTCTTGCGAATTTTGATGACTAAGGGAGCTAAAGCTTTGGGGGCGTGCCCTTTCATGCAGATCCTCAAAGTTTTGTCAGAAGTGGGGTCTTCCTCTGCCCCATCATCAATGACAAGTTCCCCTTCTTTCTGGTGCATTTTCTTGCGCAGCACGGAACCGGAGCAGTAGGCTTCAACACCTTTGAAAGGGCCGATATTTGCAAATTCGATTCTGACTATCCCCTGGTACATTTTCTTGTACAACACGACTCGGAGTGTGCCTATATTGCGGATCACCTTCACACCAGATGAGGTGTTTTTGTAAACCCCTAAAATTTCAAATTTAATTATTACTTATTTTTATTTTAAATTAAGGTATATCTAAATTAATTAGGGTGATTTGTTATTTAGTAAATAACTTATATTTTTAATAATGATAATAAACATTTCTAAATGGTATATATAAAATAAGTCATTTTATTTTATACAAAAAATAAATTTATTTATAAGTTGTTTTAAAGGCTTTTGAGATTTTTTTACTTTTAAGAACTTTTTAGATTTATTTTGTGTGTGTATTATATATATATATATATATATATATATATATATATATATATATATATATATATATATAGAAATAAATGAGAAAAAAACTCGAGAACTCGCGAGACTCTCCAATATCTCGCAAATCAAACAAATGCAATTCTCCCGCTGTCATATATACTCGGGTGAGTATATATGCCTGTAGTTAGGCGAAGGATTGAGGGATTTAGGCATGTAAATCTCCTAAATCCTTATCAAATCTACTCAAATCTAAACCTAAGATAATTTTCTTCTAATTCTACTGAAATACTTATCAAAATCATGCATTAAATCAGAGAAAATTCGATTCAAAATAGGGGAAAGAACTTGGTTGCATAACCCTCAAATTTTTTCTTTTGTTCTATTCTTATCATCGCAAATTATCTCTTTCCTAACCCTTCAATCCTCGTGGCCTCTCTGACCTCAAGCACACCCGTCGAGCTGCCTACAACTGCCGCAGTCCGCCGGAGCGCCACCACACTCGCCAAATACGACAAGAAATAGGGGTACCCTGTTTCAGACCCGACCGCCCAGGTATCATCTTCCCGATCAAACCAGTTCGTGTATTCTCCATCATTTTTGAATTTGTAAATTTATATTGAAAGCCTACATAACCTTCTAGAAGTCCCCGTAAATAGAATTCGATGGGGACGAGCTATCGATCCAGAAAATCGATGGGAACATCACAAAAAAATTGTTTCGAAAACTGTTTGTAGGTATCCCAAGTACCTATGTTTGATGACAATTTCTTAACAACCTAGTAAATGTTTAAATTATATTTGAACAAAAATTTAGACAACCCATAGGACTATAAAACCTTTTTTGTTGTTTTATTTTTCACTGTTTATCTGCTGAGTAATTCGATTTCTAAAATCTAAGAAAAATATTTTCAAAATAGTAAATTATGGAAAAAAATCACCGATACAGCATGCGCCCGACAAACCGGAGAACGTGGTCACGAACCGACAACATCTGCGTATCAACTCGCGAATGTGTGGGATTCGACGAAACTTGATTTCGTTGTGTGTGCGCGACGAAATCGTGGCGTATCGGTCGGGATACCCCGTATCGATCTCTTTGCAAACTAGCCTACAACTTTCTGCATGTTCGTCATCTCGAGACAAAACTTATTCCACTAGACTCTTGTTGTTTTTCTGGTCCTGCGAGCCAAGTTTGGTATGATTCTGAGAAAGTCAACCAGAATGCTATTTTGGCGGGCCCATGACTCGATCCAACGGACAATAATGTGCACGGCTCACCAGAATCCAATTTTGGACATTCGGTTGATTTTGTATCGTCAAACCGGATTCGTAGACATATAACTTGATGAATTTAGAGACCGTAGGATTTGGCACGCTTTTCGGTACAAAGCGGGTCCAATGGCGGACACCGATTTGGCCTAAAATTATAATTTTGCACCTGTGTCCAGAATTGGACCTTGGATAGGCGATTTGAGATTTTTTTTATGTTGATAACGTTTGTGATGTTTATTTCAGCATCCGAGGACGTTTACGGGAGTTGATTTCATTGCTCTTTGATTCTGACGAACTGAGTTGCTGGACATTGTCGTTTCCTACACACGACCTCCATGTAGGATACCTTGCCACTATTTACTATTCATTTATGTTATTTTATCCTATTACTTTCTTTTTTTATTGTAAGCATTCTAAAATTTGGAATTGTTTTAATTTATTTTTATTAATTATTTTAATAATTTATACTTATATTTTAAAATTTTGATTATATATACACATTGTCGTAGATTTGTTCTTTGAGGCAACATTGGCCAACCGTGAAACAAATTCCATATTCACGTCCTAGACGAGTCCACCTTCATTTTGGTATATCATATCCCACTCAGACACATCTTCTTGTGCACTATTTTTAATTGCGCAATATTCATGCATAATTTCTAACTTAAACATAAGCTTTGCACCTATGTCCGTTACAATAAAAAATTTGAGACACAACATCCACATTTTCCTTGCAATCATTATATGACCATGATATTATATTAATCTTACAAAATTCATGACATTTGTGTCATACCTAATTAGACTTTTACATACTTCCTATTTATTGCAATCCCAATGACATAATCTCTAGTCCTAATGAGCTACCGGTATAACTTAGCCCAAACCGAGTCTAGACTCAACCTAGACACATACACACCCTCACATGGTTCATGCCAAACATCATACATCATTGTCCTCTCCACAAAACACAAAATTCCAAGGTTTACCACTCAAAGTCTTACATCTAAACTTTTAGAAAATAATTTCAACTTTGCACCCTTTGGAATAAACCCAAATCTATACCTCACCACTTAAAACCGAATGAATGACTTAATTATGGTAAAAATACACTTAGTGGGCATCCGTAACCCCCTTACTTTTCATATTCCTTCATCCCATAACCTCCTACCTCTTCACTTCCTTACCCATACATAACCCCATCCTTTATGACAATTCAACTCAACTCTTCACCTCCCCCTTAGTAAACGGCAACCCTAGGACCTCCCATTCACTTATTACCTCAAACCACATGAATACAACTTCTTCCTAACCCTCTTCCAAGCAACTTCTCTTTACAAACTATTTCATAAAACCTTCTCCATTTTTCTCCACACCTTCATCTATTCACCCCTACCTAGGCTGAATCTGAATTCAGCTAGTCTCTACCAATCTGGCCATATCTCCCTCCAAAGTAAGTATTTTTCTCTCAAAATTAGTACACTTCTTCCTCTCCCTGTTCTCAACAGTTCCTCTTCACAAACTTTCTATCAAGACTCACTCTAACTTCCTCAAAATAGCCCCTCCATCAGAGGTGTCTAGGCTGAATCTGAATTCAGTCTATTCCCTTCTCAGGTCACTCCGGACATCCTTCCACCCTTCCACCACCTCACACGTAGCCCTATGACCTTTCCCTAACACCTCAAATATCCCTCAGGCCATCACAACCTTGGTTTGGTTGGCACAAAGCCGAGAAGGTAACCCGAAGTCGATCGAAGTGGGATGAAACCTCATAGCAGGTATATTGTATTTTCGAGTGGGTTTCGTCCACTTTTTATTTTCCAATTGATTCAAAACAAGAACTAATATGAATATTTATGTTTCCTCTATCATCTCTCAAAATTTTAGCACCTAGTTCGCAACGGTTGGCCCGTGGCATACGTTTTATGACATGGTGTCTAGATTCCACTATGTCGAGAATAGTTGATTTTCACAAGCCTTTTGGAGCTATTCGATGGCTTTAAGACCATTGGTAAGCACCCATAACCCTCTTTTGATCCCTACATAATCTTGTGGCAACATTTCGTGTTGTTTTAATATCAAACATTGCTACGGTTGTCGTCGTAATCGGCCGATTGCTAGGAAATCAATGTTCTTGATTGTGTGTCATCTTGCTATTGAACTTTTCGTTATTAAAAACCCAAGAAACCCTTGGAGTAATTTCTGGACATGGGGAATTGAAACCAAATATTTTAAAATATACAAATCTATCTTTGTTATGATCGAGTTGACCCATTTTGTCGAAAAATTGGCAAGTTGTTTGAACCAATTGAACTTGTAACTAGATCATGAATTTTTCTTATAATAGCCTATAAAAATTATATTTAAATTATTTTCCATTGTTTTCCAGAGTTTGTAATAAATATTTAGTAATTATAGATATTATATTTTATTAGAATAATGTGGTACTTAATGGGTGCATAGCTATGATGACTTCTAGGATGGGTTGTGTGAGATAGTTAGACTATAGAAGTTGTGTCCATTGATACCAAGAGTTGATTGTGGTTGTTGATGTGACATAGGAGTTCGTGGCGAGGAGACCGAAGGGACAACAACATCTCTTTTGGAAAACTATCTGCAGGATACAGGCAAATGTACCTTGCCAAGTTTTCAGTACATGTTCATTTCTTTACTTTGCGCTCTTGTTTCTATTTTCATATATATCATAACGTAGGAATAGTTGGTACTTAACATTCGATTAGTATTTGAATGTCGATGTTTATTTATGGATATCGAGTATCGACACTAAACATGACAATATGTTAAATTCATGTCCATTGACACGAAGGACCACAGGACACAGACACGATGGATGATGTTGATATGATATGGAGTCTGACATGAGATATTCATGCTTATGGACTCTGTGATAGCGTGTAGTACTAGCTCGCATGACTTGTTACTTGTACATGATTCATACTTGACTTGAGTGGATAGTTCTAGAGCATAGGGTAGGTAGGACTCTACCGAAGTACCCGGCAGTCGTGACTCATGACCATGTCTCCTTATGTTGGGCTTGGTTATTTTCGTGTGCCAGGGTCTCTGTAGAAGAGCCTTGGAGTTGTTTTCGTGTTCACTCATTAGTATCACGACACGGTGCCATGAGTGATTGCCAGTTTGGCAGGGCCTAGTATTAGGATTGTCGTCAACTGCATATGTGCACTTAGATGGCTATGGTAGTTACCTTGCATATTTCAAATTCTCTTTACTATTACTTGGCATGTATATTATATAGCTTGCTATGTCCCTTGAGGACCTGGTGATCTATCCAGATAGTCTCTTCTGTAGTAAAAAGTTTATTGATCTCGGTGGTGGTGTTGTGTTTTACTGAGGTATATATTTGGTTGATATTTTTACTATGTATCTTGCATTATACTTATTTTTTGTCAGTTTATTCTACAGACATGGCCTATTTTTGCAAGCTTTATTCTTCGTTTTAAGCTTGTTCAGAAAATTATAATAGAGTTTGGTCCACTTTATTATATATTGTCTATTCTTGTTTGTCGCTAGGATCCACTGTATTAATGCCTGACCAACATTAGTGCACTTGGTCTTACGAGAGATTTATCTTCAGTGGATTTGGATTAGAATTATCTTAGTGATATAGAGATATAATTACATGACTTAGACAACTTATACGTATTCAAGCTGGGCTGGAGTTCAGTTGATACGTAGCTGGCATGTATACGCATTCCTAGTCCTACATATTTTGGGACCGGGATATTACATGCTTTTGTGGGGGCCCATATAGGTCGGAGGATATCATCTCGGTTATGTTACTGTACCGAACGAGCCTATAATAGAATACTATATTAGGATCTCAGTCCATAATTGCTTTTGAAAATTCTTTTGATTTCAGCTATCGCACTTATAACTCGAAAATTGCATTCGATCATCATTCTTGAACTCCTTACCTTGAACTCATGCCCTTCCCTATTTCGTAAGGATGAATGCTCGCGTTTGACACTCTATTAGATTTTTTTTATCATAGGATAGAAAGTAGTTATTAGAGAATTTTAAGAGGAATTGATCGTTTAAGGTAATAAGGGTTAAATAGACATTCTATCAGATAGACCAAGTGGGCCGGGTTAGCAATATTGAATTTGTATAGCCGACCTAATTCTAACGAGAGACTTTAGGAGCAATGGACTGCAATCATTCTACTATTTCGCTATGTTAGATAGAGATGGGATAGAAGTATAACATGGTTTAATTTGGTTTAGTAAGGAAGGTATGATAGGGTTATCAATCGAAATGATGGGAATGATTTGGAAGAGTGAGCAATAGAATTTTAGAGGTTGATACGGTTTCCAAATTAGATTGTGATCACCCACAGAAAAGACTACATTTGAAAGGATTCAAAAGTCTTGTTATGAATAGGATAAAGCTATAAGCACTGTACTTACGATAGATAGAAATCCTTATAGAAATTCTATGGTTGCATTAAGGCGGAGGAAGTTTCGCTTCCTAACCGCGCGTGTGTGCCTCCTCCGACTCGAAGCCCTAGCACTGCAATCCTCACTGGTTGAACCCAAACACCACGAGTATCCCAGTGCTTCGACGGAGATCGTCGGGGATGCAATCCTTGAGGTGAGCCACTATCTATTTTTTCCCCTCGCTCGTTTTCTATAGATATCTTTTTCTAAATAGGGAAGCAGCAACAACACTGATATTTCCTTTCTTTTTCTTCCTTTCTTTAGTTTTATGTTAATTATTTTTGTTCAGTTTATAGGCTTAGTGTGGTGGGCCGATTTGGGCCTTAGGATGAGGGTTTGGGTTTTATGTCATTAGCTTCGTTTGGAACTTTTGGGCCAGCTAGAGGGTTGGTAGTATATTATACTATTATTTAGTTATGTCTGTGTGTGTGTCTGTATATATATATATATATATATATATATATATATATATATATATATATATATATATATATATATATATATATATATATATATATATATTACAAATATATATATATATATATATATATATATATATATAAAATATATATATATATATATATATATATATATATTACTATTATTTAGTATTTAATGTGTACGTACGTATTATTATAATAAGTATTACTATCATTAACATTATTTGGAAATGGCATACTAGTATTTCCTAACTTTATTTTTGCAACAAGATTATAGTGTTGCGTTTAGGCCTTATTTATAATTTCAACTTGGATTTCAAAATCTCAAAATATTATTATATTATTTTCTAGTAATTTAAATATAGCTTCTTGACTTTCAAAATAGTATTATAATATTTCTCTACCTAGATAAACTTTAGTTTTGGATTAAATATGATTTTACAGCTCCAAAATATTTATTTAAAATAGTTTGACTAATAATTTTGGGTCTAAGACCAATAGATTTTATATAAATTCTAGTAAGCTAAATTATTATTATTTTTGGTTTTTCTAAAGTTATAAATTAATGGATTCTACTCAATAGCCTTATAAATAAATGTTTCTTAAAAAAGAGTTAATACCTATTTTGTTACAAATATTTTCCTAACATATATATATATATATATATATATATATATATATATATTGTGGGCTTTTAAATGGGCTTAAATACTTTCTAAGATATGTTTCGAATAAGGATTAATTTCTCCTAAAATCATATTCCTTAGATTAGAAACCTTGATCATGGCTAATCGTGTTCATATTATTTTTTTGCCACTTCGGGACTTCTTCGCGCATACCCTAGCAATTGAACTATTCTGGGCACAATAGAATTGTCGGTTACACCAGCAAAGGACCCCAGACGAGTACATTTTCTGATAGTTTTTATATTTGATAACTTCTATGATTAATGTATTTAGTAATGTTTTACATTGATTCTCTGTTTGATTCTCGACATGATTGTTACACGGAGTTAGTATTATGGATTCCATATATATTATATATTTTGCCATGCTCGTGACTAATGTGTAATTTTCGTGTTCATGACCTGTTTGAATCCATTAGTACTATTCTGGCGGTAAAATACATTAGTAGACATGTAAATATACCCAGAAACATCCCATTGGTCTAAACATAAATGATAGCAGCCGCACACGACATGTGCGGTTGGCCGGATCTTACCTATAGTTGTTTACATGTCGAAAGTGGTATTTTAACACACTAGATAGGTGTAGTCTTCTGGTTCTACTTTATACCTTGCTGGTTGCATGTCTTATCAGCCTTAGTACCGTTCTCACTTGTCACTATTACCATGCTCGTTTATTTTTTACTCTAATGTTCTATTCTATGATACTATGCTCATATGTTCATCATGTATTTCGTTATTATTTACTGTTTATAGATTTTGCCAATTATTGTAACTAATGTTAGAAATGTACTCGTTATATTCCTGACTGGAAACCAATTTTTTAGGTTAGTCGCGACTACTCTGGCATTGGGGAGACATGGGTATATGCGGAGGTCAATCCTAGAAGGGTTGTTAGATAATTTAAATTGTTATATTAGATTTTGTAAGATATTGTATTTTTCTTTAAATGTAAAACTTGTGAATATTGAAAATTTGATTTAGTTGTTGTGAATGAGCAATAAAGTGATTATTTTATGAGCACTTTGTTACTACGGAGTAGACAACGTTCTACCGCCGACACTGCGGCATAGGCTGGACTTGCGCATGCTCTCGCATCCGAGAAGGGGGTACGGGTCGTGACACCTTTATGATAACATAATTTAGACCAAAACGTTAATTAGTCTCATCCTTAGGAAATATTGATAGATAGCCTACACTTTGACATAAGTCGGTATTCATTATTTTCAGACAGATTGATCATTTGAAGTCCAAGACCGTTCAAGTAAGCATAAGTATAGTCCACCATCGACCTGTTCGACCAACTGACAGGAGCAAAAGTTTTTTTTCTATGGTTGACTTGAGATCGGGATACCATCAGGAGAAGGCACGGAGAGAAGATATTCCAAGAACAACATTCGGGACACATTACGACCACTACAAGTTTTGGTGATGCCTTTGACGGACGAACGCACCTGCTATACTTATGAATTCGTTGAACATGGTGTTTCGCAGTAGCTAGAACAGTTGGGGTAGTTTTGTTTATATTTTATTGTATGATAAAAGCTATATTGGTAGCATATTTCATAGGAGGGTGATTATCTAAGGATATATGAGTAGGATAGAATATATCTACTAGAAAGACCGACTAGAACAAAAGGTATTGCACTTTTATAGGAGTTTCAGTTTGGTAGAAAATCCCTCTTAATTAATGGATAGATATTCCTACCCCTGCCAGATAGGGTGAATTAGGAGTGTTACATATCCATAGAAATTTATTAGAGAGATAAGAATAGAATTTTTCTGATGACTAGAAGCACGATTTGAGAGAATATACAGTTGAACCCTAGTTATAGTTTTCTAAGCTTAAATAAGACCACCCTTGTGGTAGACTTTAGAAAGTATGACTTACGATTTTTGTTATGGGTAGAACGGTTTGCTAAGCCTTGTACGTAAGACTGGACCTAAATCTGGTAGAACCAATGTCGTATGAATTTTGTTTGGGGGATATAGAAATTCATGCTTTACAGGACTAGATAAACAACTAAGGTGGATAGAATTCTATAGGTCCACTCCCAAGGTGTAAGTCAGAACATAGTACCGTATAAGGCCAAACCTAACGAGCAACCCAGGAAATATTGGACTTAACCCTGCCACCTTAATGCCATAGATAGAATCTGGAAAAAAGTACTAGAAAGAAATATTATCGAAAGATAATGGTAGAAAGACTTGTGACCTATGAATATTGAATAGAATAAGAAAATATGAGTTAGAATAGATGATTATCTCTATATGGTAGAACTAGCATTGAAACGACCTATAGAAGGCCATGACCATAAGATTGACCAATAGGCTTATGTATCTAACTAGCTAAGCCTCGAACTTTACCCAGCAGGTAGGTAAAAAATGGTTAGGGCACTTGTAAGGAAGGCATAGATTGCTTCTAGTTAGAAGGGGTAGACTACTAACGGTACTAATAAAAAGGGTTCGTATATAACCATTAGGAGTATAGTATAGAGCTTAAGAATTGATAGAGCTTACAAATTAATTGTGATTTCTTTTATCTCTATGGTTAGTCATAGATAAAGACTCAAGAGCCAAGTTAGAAGCCTCACCTCTAGATTAATAACCCAATGACATTATAGGTTGTATTGGAGAAGTGGCATACCATCTTGCATTACCCCATTTCTAGAGGAAGTGTACGATGTGTTCCATGCCTCGCAATTAAGGAAGTATGCGACCTATCCCAGACATGTGATTAACCATTCCAAAATTACAGTGGAACTGAGTCTATCATACGAGAGAAACCCTTTAAGGGATAGGAATATATGCTATATTATTTATTACTAATTATTGTTATATTATGATATTTATTCGAGGATTCGGATAAGATTTTAAACTATCTTTAGTGTATAACTTTATAGAGTTCTAGTTATAATTATAATCTTGATTTCGAGGAAAATCTTTTCTAGGGGGTAGATTGTAAGCACTCTGAATTTTGGATTTATTTTAATTTATTTTTAATTAATTATTTTAATAATTTATACTTAAATTTTAAATTTTCGACTATAAATATACTTTGCCATAGCTTTTTTCTTCGAAGCAACATTGGCCAATTCCCTAAAATAAATTCCATATTCAAGTCCTAGACGCGTCCACTATCATTTTGGTATATCAAATCCCACTCAAACACATCTCCTTGTGCACTATTTTTAATTGTGCAGCATTTGTGCATAATTTCTAACTCAAATCTAAGCTTTTGACCTATGTTCATTACAATCAAAAATTTGAGACACAAATTCCACATTTTCCTTGCAATCATTATATGACCATGACATTATATTAAGCTTACAACATCGATGACATTTGTGTCATACCTAATTAAACTTTTACATACTTTCTATTTATTGCAAATTCCAATGACACAATCTCTAGTCCTAATGAGCTACCGGTTTGACTTAGCCCAAACCTAGTCTAGACTCAACCCAGACACTTACACACCCTGACATTGTTCATGCCAAACACCATACACTATTGTCCTCTCTACAAAATGCAAAACTCCAAGGTTCACCACTCAAAATCTTACATCTAAACTTTTAGAAAATAATTTCAACTTTGCACCTTTTGGAATAGACCCAACTCTACACATCACCTCTTAAAACCTAATGGATGAATTAATTGTGGTCAAACATACTTTGTAGGCAGCCATAACCACCTTACTTTTAATATTCCTTCACCCTATAACCCCCTACCTCTTTACTTCCTCACTCATGTATAACTCCCATCCTTTATGACAATCCAATCCAACTCTTCACCTCCCCTATAGTAAACGGCCACCCCATGACCGCCCCTTCACTTATTACCTCAAACCATCTGAACAAATTTTTTCTAACCCTCTTCCAAACAACTTCTCTTCACAAACTATTTCCTAGAACCTTCTCCATCTTCCTCCACACCTCCATCTATCCACCCCTACCTAGGCTGAATTTGAATTCAGCTAGTCTCTACCAATCCGGCATATCTCCCTCCACAATAAGTATTTTTCTCTTAAATTTAGTAAACTTCTTCCTCTATCGGTTTTCAACACTTTCTCTTTACAAACTTTCCATCAAAACTCACTCTAACTTCCTCAAAATAGCCCCTACATCAGAGGTGTCCCAGCTGAATCCAAATTCAGCCTATTCCCTTCTCAGGCCACTCCAGACCTCCTTCTACACTTCTACCACCATACACGCAGCCCTAAGACCTTCTTCTAACACCTCAGCAATCCTTTGGGCCGTCACAACCTTGGTTTGGTTGGCACAAAGCCGAGAAGGCAACCCGAAGTTGATCAAAGTGGGCTGAAACCTCACAGCAGGTACGTTGTTTTCGCAAGTGGGTTTCGTCCATGTTTTTTTGTTCGATTGATACGAAACAAAAACTAACGAAACATTTATGTGTCCTCCATCATCTCTCAAAATTTTAGCACCTAGTTCGCAATGGTTTGCCGGTGGCGTACGTTTTACGACATGGTGTCCAGATTCCACTCTGTTAGGAATATCTGCTGTTCACAAGCCTTTGCGGAGCTATTCGACGGTTCTAAGACCATTGGTAAGCACCCAAGTAACCCTACTTTGATCCCTACATAATCTTGTGGCAAAGTTTCATCGTGTTTTGATATTAAAATTTGCTACGGTTGTCGCTATAATCAGCCGATTGCTAGGAAATCAATGTTCTTGATTGTGTGTCTTCTTGCTATTGAACTTGTCGGTGTTAAAAACCCAAGAAACCCTTGGAATAATTTCTGGACATGGGAAATTGAAACCATTTATTTTAAAATATACAAACCTATCTTTGTTATGATGGAGTCGACCCATTTTGTCAAAAAATTGACAAGTTGTCTGAACCAATCGAACTTGTAACTAGATCATGAGTTTTTCTTATAAATAACCTAAAAAAATTATATTTAAATTATTTTCCATTTTTTTAGAATTTATAATAAATATTTAGTAATTATAGATATTATATTTTATTAGAATAATATGGTACTTAATGGCTGCATAGTTATGATGACTTCTAGGATGGGTTGTGTGAGATAGTTAGACTATAGAAGTGGTTTCCATTGATACCAAGAGTTTATTGTGGTTGTTGATGTGACATAGGAGTTCGTGGCGAGGAGACCGCAGGGACAACAATATCTTTTTTGCAAAACCATCTGCAGGATACAGGCAAGTGTACCTTGCCAAATTTTTAGTATATGTTCTTTTTTTTTACTTCGTTCTCTTGTTTCTATCTTCATTTATATATCATAACATAAGAAAATTTGGTACTTATCATCCGATTAGTAATCGGATGTCGATGTCTATTTATGGATATCGAGTATCGACAGTAGGCATGGCGATATGTTAAATTCGTGTCTATTGACACGAAGGACCACAGGATATGGACACGATCAATGATGTTGATATGATACGAAGTCTGATATGAGATAATTCGTGCTTATGGACTCTTTGATAGCATGTAGTACTAGCTCGTATTACTTGTTACTTGTACATGATTCATACTTGACTTGACTGGATTACTCTAGAGCATAGGTTGGAAAAGACTCTTCTGAAGTACCCGGTAGTTATGACTCATGACCATGTCTCCTTATGTGGGGTTTGGTTATTTTTGTGTGCCAGGGTCTCTGTAGCAAAGCCTTGGAGTTGTTTTCGTGTTCACTCGTTGGTATCACGACACGGTGCCATGAGTAATTGTCGGTTTGGCGGGGCATGGTATTAGATTGTCCTAAACTGCATATATGCACTTAGATGGCTGTGGTAGTTAACTTTTATATTACAAATTCTCTTTACTGTTACTTGATATGTATATTATATACCTTGCTATGCCCTTTAAGGACCTAGCGATCTCTCCAGGTAGTCGTTTCTGCAGAGAAAGTTCACTAATCTGGGTGATGTTGTTGTGTTCGACTCAGGTATATATTTGGTTGATGTTTCGACTATGTATCCAGCATTATACTTATTTTTTTGTCATTTTATTCTGCAGACATGGCCTAGTTTTACAAGTTTTATTCTTTGTTATAAGCTTGTTCAGATAATTATAGTAGAGTTTGGTCCACTTTATTATATATTGTATATTCTTATTTGTCTGTGGGAACCAGTGTATTAATGCCTGACCAATATTAGTGCACTTGGTCTTACGAAGGATTTATATTCAGTGAATTAGGATTAGAATTATCTTAGTGATATAGAGATATAACTACATGACTTAGACAGCTTATACGTATTCAAACAGGGCTGGAGTTCACTTGATACATAGCTGGCATGTATACACATTCCTAGTCCTACATATTTTGGGACTAAGGTGTTACAATTATTACTGTTTACATGTTTCTATTACACTATTTGTCCAAGTCATACTTGGGTGCGAGCAACTGCATTAGTCATTTTATTGCTTTATTTTTATGCATGATGACTTAGCACTAGATGACCACCCCATTGAAGTGAGGTGTTGGTATATCTCATATGGCCTTGACACTTGATTTATCACGAGTGGTGAGTCATATGTAGGACATAAATTTGCATAGTCGGCTGGCCATCGATACGTTTGAGACGTGCGACGGTCAGGAATAACTACTAATTGAATTTGCATGATTATTAGACTTGGCAGTTATTAGAGGTTCATATGTGTCATTGAGATGACATAGATAGGCATGGGGTTGGAAGAAAAATTCCTTAACATATGGGCCACTATTGTACTTTCCCTTTTAGTAACCCGGAAGCTTTGCTAGAGATACTGTGTAGGATTACCCTCTCAGGTTGGCCACTGACATTTGTAGAACGTTATGCGCTTGGCCCCTGGTGCCCCAAGTGGGGACTATGTCGATCACATTTATATCCAGATAGCCCATGCATTGAATGTTTGTTCTTAACTTCATATTCACAGTAGATTGTTTTGGCACCCTATTGCATGTACTCTTTGTTTCACAGTTTATATGGCTTATTTTTCATGAATCTTGTTACGTCCCTCAGAGGACCTGGTGATCTCTCCAGGCTTAGACGACCAAGATTATCCCCAATAGTATGTCTTTGCACTGGATCCTTCCTTTTCAGTTGATGAGGTCTCACCTATCGAGATCTAGTAGTTTTGCTTAGTGGTTATGACTTGTTGCATTTATAGTGGACATCTTTTATTTTATTTTATTTTAGGAGGTCGGACTCCAGTTATCTCAGACTATCTTTTGTAGCTATTTGATAGTAGATTTGTCTCCACTCGGCTATCTATCTTTGACTCTTTTATTTTACATATCTGGACTATTAGTTTATTATTGTATTCTGTGGATGAGATCTAGATTTATCTGTGAATGCTGAGTTTAGTTATTTATAGCTTATGTGTGTGTATGAAGAGTTCCATAGATTTATCTAGGGCATCACATGTTTTTGTGGTAGCCCATGTAGGTCAACGAAAGTATTGTTTGGTTACATTACTGTACCAAACAAGCCTGCATATAGGAATAGAAATTGTATCTCATCTACAACTTATTACCTCCTTTAACTTCAAACATTTTTGAATTCTCCTTTGACTGCTTGAATTTTCTCTTGCTTGAATCAATCCTAACGTATCCTTACTTTCAGGCCAACAAAATGCACCTTCGAAGCGGACGTGTCTCCACTCTTTCTATCACATCGGTGATGCAACCGCTCAAGAGAAGCAGGTTCCACCCTAGACTCCAGTAAATTCATTCCAGTAAGGACAATAAGAAGCCACTATGACCCCATCAATGGTACAGTAGGAAATTTAGACGCAAGCACCACCTGTCGGCCAGACTGGGCAGGCTACTGCAGTACCTCTAGGAGTAAATGTACCACCACCTTCTCTACTATTCCTTTAGCAGTTTCCATCTCAGTCCGGACTACAGATGTCTCCGCTACCGACTGAGGAAACCATACTACCCAGTTTATGTAAGCCATGATGCAAGCTTAGTGGCAGCCGACTGAGCGACTGAGATAGAGTATGATGGCTTCACTAGCTAGACCCTCACCTCTATCTCCAGCCCCGGTACCAGCACCAGCTCCATAACCTTACAAGGGACCACTAGAGGTCTCTGTATGGCTTATCAGCATAGAAAAGCTATTAAAGATGTCACAGTTGCCAGCAAACTTGTGGATGACATCTGTAGACTTACTCCTAGAAGACAATGCTCACCACCAGTTGAAGGATGAATAAAGATGATTAGGCACTGGACAGACATGAAAAGAGTTCTATGATCTATTCTATGAGAGATTTTTCTCTATCCATGTTTGAGACGTCCTCTATGACCAGTTCCTCCACCTGAAGCAAGTGAACATGTCAGTGGACGAGTACGACATGGAGTTTAGTCGCTTGAGTAGATTCGGTACGGCATTAATTTCGACCGAATAGGAGAGAGCAAAGAGATTCCATCAGGGGCTAGCACCAGAGCTCAAGTCTTATACTACCATACAATCTAGAGTCTATCATACAGTTGTTCTAGAAGAAACGCGTAGCCAGGAGCTCCTTTGCAAGGAGATGCAACATACAACGAGATGCTCCACTCTAGTAGTTACACCAGCTAGAGTGACCCAGGACAGACCTATACGAAGCATGGCATAGGTACAACCACAGCAGAGGGGCATGCCTTACCAGAGGCCCACCTACAATTATTATGGAAAGCAAGGTCACATTATGAAGGACAGCCGACTTCGCCTTGGATTATGTATGAGATGTGGATCAGGACAACACATAGTCAAAGATTGTACCGAGCAGCAGGCCCTAGTGCATGCTCAGCATGCCCAGAGGCGGACACCTTCAGCACTTCCCGTACCTCGACCAGTTCAGCAGGTGCCAAGGCTTATGGCACCAGCAGCAGGAGCACCTCATCCACCATTAACTTCCCATTTAGTCTATTACAACAGGACCAGAGTTCAGGGCCCTAATCTGAAGTACGGACAAGCTTTCTTCATGGAAATAGAGGATGCAGAACCATAAGGGGATGTCATAGCAGGTATGATTTTAGTTGCTATATTTCCTGCTATTACGTTATTTGACACTGGAGCCACACATTCATTCATAGCCACTAGTTTTGCAACTAGACATAATATTCTCACTACCCACTATCTAAGAACATCATAATCCTTACTGGGGGAAGAATAGTACCTATAAGTAGCATTTGTAGACTTTGTCCTGTGGTGATTTATAGTAGAAAGATGAAGGCACGACTTTTGGTTTTCCCATGCCAAATTTTGATATAGTTCTTGGAATGGACTGGTTGAGCCAGTATTATGCTTCCCTTGACTTTCGTAGAGGTAGTATTGTATTTAGACCACCAAATGAGCCAGAATTCAAGTTCGTTAGAGGAACAGAAGAAAGTAGTGATCCACCTACATTAGGGACTCATATGGAGATGGATGACACTCCTCAACATCCTATCATCACCGAGTTCCAAGATATATTACCCAAAAATTTGCCAGAATTGCCACCCGATAGGGACATCGCATTCTATATACAGCTCATTCCAGGAGTCAAACCTATCTCATCCCGAATGTACCGGTTATCACCCAAGGAGTTAGTAGAAATGAGGACGTATATAGACGAATTGTTAAAGAAGGACTTTATCCGAGTTAGTGCATCACTATGGGGAGCACCCGTCTTGTTCGTGCCAAAGAATGACGGGATAGTGCTCATGTGCATAGATTAAAGAGCTCTGAATGCGGTGACTGTGAAAAATAATTACCCCTTGCCATGCATCAATGATTTATTCGATCAGTTGAGTGGAGCCAAAGTATTTTCCAATATTGACTTGCGATCGGGTTATCATTAGCTGAAGGTTCGGAAGGAAGATATTATGGACTGTATTCGGATTGAGATATGGGCACTACGAGTTTTTGGTTATGCTATTCGGTTTGACTAATGCTCCAACGGTCTTCATGAATCTCATGAATAAAATTTTCTATCAGTACTTGGACATATTCGTAGTTGTCTTTAAAGATGATATCTTGATATACTCGAAGAACCACAAAGAGCACAAGCAGCATTTGCGGATAGTCTTGGAAACCTTGAGAAAGGAGCGACTTTATGCCAAGCTTAGCAAATGTGACTTCTTTCTTGAGAAGGTTTCGTTTCTTGGACATATCGTCACTGGAGACGGCATATCGGTAAATCTGGAGAAAATCTCAACAGTTAAAGCATGGCTTGTTTCCACCTCAGCCTCTGAGGTGAGAAGTTTCTTTCGACTTGCCGGTTATTACCGAAGGTTTATGGATTATTTCTCATGGATAGCTGGACCTATGACTTGGTTGAGTTGCAACGACCAAGGGTTCATATGGACGGACGAGTGTCAAGCGGCTTTTGATGAGTTGCAGAAGCGCTTAACCACTACACCCATCTTGGTTCTCCCATAAGGACCATAAGGATTCATGATTTACAGCGATGCATCCGGAAAGGGATTGGGATGCGTCTTGATGCAGGATGGCCGATGTTAGCTCATTGGTCATGGTCAAAGATGTTAGCTCATTGGTCATGGTCAAACCTGATTTTAATAATTGATCTAACCCTATCTTGATGTAAGGGCTACTTGGACAACTGCTAAGAACTGCTACTGCTACCGTTCAAGACTTAAAGCCAGTTTGCCATTGTGTCTGTATTTCCTTTATCAATATAATTTTTACAATTTATTAAGTCTAGGAATATGATGTACACTGACTTGTACTGGAAAATAGGCTACTCCAAAATATTTTCAAAATATCCTTGTTTTGAAAATAAACCTATTTACAAAAGCTCATAACTGTTTGACTTTTCAAAACGCAAAAAACCAATTTGCAAAAACCCTAAAAAAAACACCAAGAAAATTCGGCCCGAGTTCGGCCCGAATTTGCCCTGAGTTCGGTTAGTGGACATTGGATTTTGAACTTGGTCTTCCCGCAGTTATGGATGCAACAACTATCTGCCGAGATTCTCTCAAAAAATTCTGCCCGAATTCTCCTTTTAGAAAACCTATAAATAGAGAAGAATTTCCATCATTTCAACACACCTATCTCTTCTCTTTAAGCCTAATACGTTCTTCCAAAGTGTTCTAATCTTTTTATTTTCAAATCCCAAGCCAGTTGCAATCCTCTAGTTGATTTTCCAGTACGGTACGGTCTAGAAGTCTCAGAGTGGTTGTAACAGAGGCTTGATTGAAGAAAGACACTTCGTAATTAAAATTGGTCGAGTACTTCAGATCAAAGCTCACGTTGTAGAAGTTGCAAGAACTTCGCATGAAAACTTGTGACACTTTTCTATAGTAGATTTCAACTGGAAGCTAGAGTTCTTCCGACTGGACTAGTCCACAGAAGAGGAAAGCCAGTATACATCCTTGTGTTTGCGTTTGCTCTCTGCTCTCTAATTTTTATTTACATATATGTGATATATAATATTCTGTGATCTTGTTGCTAATAACTTTTAAATAGCTAATTTTTCGCTGCCTACTCTATTTACCCCCCTCTAGAGTATAGCGCTTTACATTTTGTTCCTATAATTGGTATCAGAGCGGGTTATACAAGTAAAGCGAGCTAACACTGTTATTATATTCTCATTTATACTTCTATTACATAGATCACTATATCACACATGGCAACAGTAAAATTCGCAAGTGAAGGCTAGGCCACAAACAGACCTCCACAGTTTAATGGTACAAATTACACATACTAGAAAACACACATGAATTTTTTCTTAAAATCTCTAGATTTTGACTTATGGTCTATTGTGTTTAATGGCTATAAAAAGCCTCCTCGTATTCTTGTTGACGGAGAGTTGGTTGAGAAACCCTATGACAAGTATACTGAGCTGAAAAAATAGGCCATTCTGGACGCACGTGCTATTAATGCTTTATTTTGTGCCTTAGACAGGACTGAATTTAACAGGGTGTCTACATGCAAAACATCCAATAAAGTGTAGAAACTTTTCGAAGTTAGTAACGAAGGCACGATACAAGTCAAGGAGTCAAAGATCAGTCGACTTACTCAGAAGTATGAGGTGTTCAAGATGAAGCCAAATGAATTGGTCACTCAGATGTTTACAAAATTTCTGGATATTGTAAACCATGTGTCCTCTCTAGGCAAGGAATACAATAACCATGAGAAGATTTGCAAACTTCTACGAGCTCTCACGAAGAATTGGATTCCAAAGGCTACTACAATTATTGAAGGAAATGACCTCACTACTATGTCTCTTGAAACACTCATGGGTAAGCTACTCACTCATGAGCTGAAACTTCAAGACTTTGAAGAGGCTGTACCAAAGGAGAAGTCAATCGCCCTTAAAGCTCAACGCAGAAGATTTGTCGAAGATGATTTCGACGACAGTGACTCTGACTCTAAAGATCAAGCTCTCCTAGTAATGAAGTTCAAGAAGTTCATGAGATTCAATAGAAGAACAAAAGAGCACAACAGCAATAATAGAAATAATGAAGAAGATCCAATCTGCTACGATTGCAAGAAGAAATGACACATCAACAAGGATTATCCGATAGCATCATCATCAACCAGGAAAAGTAACAAGTATGAAAAGGGCTACCTGAAGAAATCAACATCCAGAAGGTATGCTAACACAAGCATATGGCATGAAAGTGAAGCTAGCGACTCAGAAGATGAACAATCAGATGAAGCTACAAATGTATGCTTAATGGCATATGATTAGGTAAATACTAACCCCTTGTTTGATACATATGATGATTTTACCTTTGAACAGTTAGGTGAAGCCTTTAGTGACCTCTTAGGTGACTACAGAAAACTGCATAGCAAGTACCAAAACTCTAAGAAGGTACTTAAAGAGTACAAAGGTAAAATAGGAAGACTTACCGACCTACAAGCTGAGGTTAGAAGTAATGATAATTCAAGTGATCTAGGTAAGCTTTCTTCTGTTAAGTTGCAATTGTACGAGACCACAAGGCTATCCGAAGAGAAAGACAAGACCATTACCAAACTAGAGGAAGACCTACTCAAAGAGAAGAAGAGTCTTCAGCAAGCACTAGTCAGAAATGATGCACTCACTGCTGACTACAATACACTCTATAACACTTCCAAAAAGTTAAAAATTATGTTAAGAAAACTGCCTAAGGTTGCTGCTTCCTACCCTAACATGTGTCACTTACCGAATCATCAGAATACTGTCAAACCCAACACTATCAGACCAAACCCAACCAAATCTTTGCCCAAGAAGACTAATAGGCATGCATTTTATTACAAATATCCAACTAGAAGACCAAGACCTACCAATCATGCACAACACACTACATCTAACACTCAATATACTAGATGTCATTATTGTGGCACCATTGGTCATATCTCTCCTGCATATAGAGTAAGAAAGCTAGTTGATTTGAAGTTATGTGCATGGATACCAAAGACTAACATTTTAGGACCCTACAAGAATTGGGTACTAAAAGTTTCATCTACAAATTCTCTTGCAGGTGGAACACCCTACGCATGCTAAAAGCCAATGGATACTCGACAGCGGTTGCTCATGACACATGACCGGTGACGCTTTATTATTCACAACAATGTCGAAGAAGAAAGAATGATACGCCTCCTTCGGTAATAATCTTAAAGGGTATATAGTAGGTATCGGCAATATTGGTAAGGCTCCCTATCCTGTGATTAAAGATGTTTGTCTAGTAACCGAGTTAAAACATAACCTACTCAATATAAGCCATTTGGCTAATCATGGTTATGGTATTAACTTTTTCAAAGACAAATGTACTATAGTTGATAGCTCAACTGGTAGTACTATCTTTGAAGGTATTAGAGAAGACAATATATATGCTTTCTATTTGTTGGAAGATGCTAACAAAGCAGGTAGATTCTTAATCGCCAAGAATGATGAAAGTCAAATATGTCATATGATATTCGGTCATGCAAATATGGACACAATTTCAAAACTATCCATGAAGAAATTGGTACGAGGCTTACCGGACATCACCTTCAAGAATGATACCGTATGTAGCGAATGCGAAAAGAACAATGCTACCCAATCCACATTTAAGTCCAAGAACGCTGTAAGTACCACTAGACCTCTACAATTACTGCATATGGATTTATTTGGGCCTAGTAGAATAGCTAGCCTAGGTGGTAAGTTATATGCATTTGTAATAGTAGATAATTTCTCTAGATACACGTGTGTAAATTTTCTTGCACACAACAATGATGCATTGTCTGAATTCGTCTCCTTTTGCAAGAAATTTCAAAATGAAAAAGGATTCATGATTACTCATATTCGAAGTGATCATAGCGACGAATTTAAAAATGCAAAGTTTGCGCAATTTTGTGACACACACGGTTATATGCATGAGTTCTCCTGTCCTAGGACTCCACAACAAAATGGAGCGGTGGAACGTAAGAATAGGACTATATCTGAAATGGCAAGAGTTATGTTAAACCAGTTTAGTCTAACTAAATACTTTTGGGCTGAAGCTGTCAATACAGCTTGTTATGTTCTTAATAGGGTTCTAATACGTCCTAAATCGAAGAATACTCCCTATGAGTTATGGTTTGATAGAACACCCTATGTTTCTTACTTCAAAACCTTTGGTTGTAAATGCTTTATTCTTAATACTAAAGATAATTTGGGAAAGTTTGACGAAAAGGCCGATGAAGGTATATTTTTAGATTATACATCCAAAAGCAAAGGGTACCACATCTTCAATAAAAGGACTATGATTATCGAAGAGTCAATGAATGTTACTTTTGACGAACTAAATCAATAGACAATCGATGAAGATGATAAAGATGATGAAGACGTCAGTACACCAATCACAGCACCTGCAGAACCTTCAAGCACGGCACCTGTAGATCCATCAAGCAGAGCACGTACAGAACCAGAAGCTGGAACCAGCTACCTTAAGAGTCTGCCAAAAAAAATAAAATTTATGGCTGACCATCCCAAGGACTTGGTAATAGGTGAGATTACCAGGGGTGTAAGTACTCATTCCTCTAACAGAGATATAGTTTCCTGTGTTGCATTTATTTTACAGCTAGAACCCAAAACTGTTGAAGAATCATGTAGCGATAATTTTTGGTTAGATGCTATGCAAGAGGAATTAAACCAATTTGAACGGAATAAAGTTTGGGAACTTGTTTCCAAGCCCATTGATCATTCGGTCATTGGCACCCGCTGGGTATTCCGAAATAAACTCAATGAGAATGGTTTAGTCACTCGTAACAAGGCCCGACTCGTAGCTAAAGGATACAACCAAGAGGAAGGTATCGACTACGACGAGACCTATTCCCCAGTTGTGAGATTAAAATCCATTCGCATGTTATATGCATTTGCATGTTTCCATAATTTTAAGCTTTTTTAAATTGATGTAAAAATTGCATTTCTTAACGGTTTTATAAAAGAAGAAGTCTATGTAGCTCAACCTCCGAGATTTATTGATTTCAAAAATCTTGACTATGTTTTCAAGTTGAGGAAAGCCATATACGGTCTGAAACAACCCCTCGTGCTTGGTACGATCGTTTAAGCTCTTTTCTACTTGATAACAGTTTTACAAAAGGGAAGGCTGACACTACACTGTTTATAAAATCTTTGAAAGAAAATCTTCTTTTATTCAGATTTATGTTGACGATATTATCTTTGGATATACTGATGAGTCTCTTTGTCATAAATTTTCAAAATGTATGCAAAATAAGTTTGAGATGAGCATGATGGGAGAACCCAAATTCTTTCTTGGACTGTAAATCAAACAAACCAACAATGGGAAGTTCATTAATCAAGCCAAGTACACAAAAGATCTACTAAAGAAGTTTGATCTAAAAATCGTCAAGCCTCTTGGCACTCCAATGGCTACTTCAACCAAGCTTGATATTGATAAGTAAGACAAACCGGTTGACATACGTAAGTATCGTGGTATGATTAGTAGTTTACTTTATTTAACTGCTAGTCGCCCTAATATAATGTTTAGTGTTTTCTTGTGTGCACCTATCCAACCTAACCCTGAGAAATCACACTTGTGCGCAGTTAAGCGTATCTTTCGATACCTTAAAGATACTTCTTTTGTAGGCTTATGGTATCCCAAATCTACGTTCTTTGACCTAACCGGTTACTCAGATGCTGATTTTGCTGGATCAAAGTAGATAGAAAAAGTACTAGCAACACGTGTCATTTCCTAGGTAAGGCTCTAATCGCTTGGTTTAGCAAGAAGCAAAATTCTGTCGCATTATCAACTACTGAGGCTGAATATATCGCCGCAGGACGTTGTTGTACACAAATTTTGTTGATGAAGCCAACCTTAGAAGACTTTGGTTTACAGTATTCACACATACCCATTTTCTGTGACAACACTAGTACTATTAATTTGACTAAGAATCTTGTATGTCATTCTCGCACTAAGCATATTGAGATTCGAAATTATTTTCTTAGAGACCATCAAATAAATGGAGGTATAAACCTTGAATATGTAGATACAGAGAATCAATTGGCTAACATCTTTACGAAACCATTAGCGGAAGATCGTTTCAATTATTTATGTCGAGAATTAGGAATTTTAGATGTCAATAATATTAATTAATTTTGTTTTATTAATTATTTTCAATATACAAAAAATATTTTCGAGACAAGCCTACAAAGGGTCTGCCTGTCACCACGACCAAGGTCGAAGCGAAACGGTACTTAAGCATTCTCCTATGAATCTCCGTTAGCTGGGACAATAAGTTGTTGCGTAACAAAATTTAATTCATAAAATAATATTAATTACATTAATTTAAATTTAAATTAACTAAACTTTGAATTAAATAATTGAAAAGGATTGATGAATATAAACTGACATATTTTCTGCACAGAAATACTAAAACAGAATCCCACGCGAACTCACACCGAAATCGGCCCGAGTTCAGCCCGAGTTCTGTTGGTGTCGGGTATTTTTAAGTCATATTTTAATGTAGCCCTTCCATTCATCACCTTCATCTCCTCCAAACAGAGCAGCAGCCGTGCCCGAGAGCTCCAAACCCTAGCTTTTTATTATTCAATTTCTCTCGAATCCTTTAGTGTTTCCAATCCAATTTTTGTATTCGTGCGTAGATTCTCGTTCTCTTCCATATATTCAAATTTTAGAAGATATAACTCCCTCCTTCTCTCTATTTTAATTTTATGAATTTCTATACTTTTTTTAGAAATTATGCCTAGGATTCACAACTCCTTCAAGAGGAATAAGACTATAGCTAGCGAAGAAGCCCCACCTTCGGATCCTATCCAAGGATCACTCTTTTTGCCTGTCCAATCGGACGATGGGCGTTCAATGGGTTTTACTTCGAAACTCATGACCAATCCTTATTGTGGTATGCAGATTTCTCTATTCGAAATATATGCCCTGGCGCACTGATTAAGTAGACTATCTTTCCGTCCCACCGAACTTATTTTGAAGCATTAGGATTGCACAACCTTGTCACTCATTCATATCCTATCGCAACTAATGTTATTCAATTATTTTATTACAATTTCATCCTTGATACTTTTACTGTTAAGAGTCGTCTTGCTAGAATTGATATTCAATTCAATGATGTCGACTTAGCGAAAATCCTTGATATTCCAAATGAAGGTGCTCCGCTCGACGATATCACGAAATTTGAATTTCCTGGCAACACAACTTTAAATAGTTTCAAGAATGAACTATGCTCTCATGATCGAGTTCGTTCTTGAAAGTTCAAAGCTGCACATTTGAACTTATTCTTCTATGAATTGCATCGCATCATCTACTCCACTATCATACCTAAATTCACTTCCAAGGACGATATGACCACCCTTGAAATGTCTGCTTTATATCATATTCGTAAGAGGATTCCATTTTTCGTCCCTAATATTATTATTCAGATAGTGGGTCGTTGTTGTCACGCCCCAGAACCAGAACACTAGAGAGCGGGGGCAGACATAGCCAGCTACGTATAATGAAATGGGATCCACTCCATTATACGGTCACGGCTGTCTAGATATGTGAGGGTTTATCTACAAGCCATCAGTCTCTTAGGGTCAATAACAAGCCTAATGTCTCAATCACAAGCAAGTAAGTAGATGTTACAAGATGTAAGACCACCAAATATACAATAGTAAGGCGTCCCAAACATTACATATTCAGCTGATCATGAAGCTAGTCGTTACAAAATGTGATGACTAGCGAGAGTCTCAGTCATACATGATCAACCCTACGTTGCCAATCATGTTACAGCCCGTAGGCAGACAGTAAGTAAAAATGTACACGAGCTAACACTTGCTCGGCGGCTAAACGCCTCAAAAGAATAATTTTACAATAGAGTGGGAGAGCCAAAAATGAACCCACTCGTTGCCAGGATTCCCTCTAGTGGTCACCATGTGGCTGGAAGGTCGGTAGATCCTCTGGTGCTGCTCCGAAATCTGGCCATACAAAACCAGCTAGGTCAGACCCCAGAAGAGCAAGTGCCACAAAGGAGGCTTCACTTAGGAACTAAAACCAGCAATTAGCACAAGAATATAATTACATAAAAGACAGTAATGAAAAGGCTTGATATTAAAAGAATAACAACAGCAAACCGAGTACGAAGAAACCATTCAAGTAGCCAGGTCACAACCCTTAAACCAAACAAGGACCGGGGTTGTAATCCTTCACCTGAATAGAACTTCGTCTCCAAATCTTGTTGGTAAGGTAAAACGTATCAAGCATGACAGGTGATATACGATGAGATAACCATGGGACTATTCAGATAACCAGGTTACAACCTGTAAATCAAACAAGGACCGGGGTTGTAACCCTTCGTCTGAACAGAACTTGGCTTCTCCCGCCATTTATCGGCAAGATAATATAAGAAATCAAGACATGTAACAATATTGTACAGGATCAAGACAAGACTAGACTGGTTGAACTTTATCCATCATTCACGGCCAAGCAATAAGTACGGCTTGATACTTTAACTAACTAGGGTTATCACAAGCCTTAGTTACTAGCAAGATGCAATGAGAATTCCAAGTTCGGTTACCTGTTTGTTACTACCTGAGTGATCCCAGCAAGAAAAGAAAAAGATAGCATGATATAGCAGATATACTGTAGTAAGATACATGTGTCCTAAGGTACCACACTCGACGGCGGGCTGGAAGTGCGCTCATCTCGACGGATAGCAACAAATCCCATGTATATATATATAAGGCCGGGACGAAAGGGGCAACAGGTAACTGGGAAATTCTCCATGAACTATTTGATCAATCTAGTCATTAACATAGCCAGATTCAGTATGAATCCCTGACCGTGGTACTCAGGGATCATGCCCTAGACATGATACAAGACACAACCGGACTAGTAGTTTATACGAGCACAATCATCTACCGTGTCCAGGCCAATGAATTGATTTGTCAAGAGTGCGCCACGACGGGCCACTATCATTATCATTATTACTTATCAAGAGTGCGCCACGACGGGCCACTTTCAAGCATTGTCAGGGTACTTGTCAAGAGTGCACCACTATGGGTCACTGTCGTGTCATGTATAGCAGGTCAAGTTATCAGGTCAAGTTATCATGTCAGGAGTGTACCACGGCGGGCCACTATCAAGCATGTCAGTTCTAGGTCACACCATGCCAGGTACAATTGTTATTTCAATCATGTCAATCAAATCGGAATTATCAAGTTCGGGACAAAAGGCGTAAGGATATAAAATGGGCGTAAAAATATACAATAGGGTAAGGTGTACGCTATAGGAACTCAAGTTACACAGGGCGTTACAAGACATGGGCAAAATAGTAATAAAACAACAGTACACAGAGCTATAGGAGAGCCATGCGGCTTAGGCATATGCGACCATAGAAGGAATCCATGCGAGAGCATCCCATACAGCTGACGGCGGAAGCAGTTAGAAGCCCATGCGGCCTGCAGGGGAGAAGTTTCATGAGGCTGAAATGAATTGGGTCCATGCGGCTGAAATGAATTGGGCCCATGCGGCTGAGGAAAAGGCAAGCGCATGCGGCAGGAACCGGAGCAGTATATGCGGCAGGGACAGGAGCGGAGCTATGTGACTAAAAAGTGTGCGCTTATGCGGCTCACGAGGGATGCCTCGTCTATGCGGCTATGGCAAGCAGGGCCTTATGCGGCTGGGTCGAGCAGTCTTATGCGGATGGGCTTAATGCGCCTAAGCGGCTAAGGACAACATCAGTATTATGCGGCTGAGAAGTGACTCGGTCTATGCGGCCAAGAAGAAGTAGGCTTATGCGGCTAAAAGTTCATCCCGTCATGCGGCTGGGTGAACACTTGCCGCATGAAATGTTCATACGGTCAAGTCCAGACAATAGTGCATACGGTCGGAACTGACTTGCCGCATGAATTTTCATGCGGTCAAGTGCTGCCATGCGGCTCGGGACTGTGCTTCTTCTCCAATGTTCCGAGAAGAAGAACACCATGAGAGCCAAGTCCTCAAGCTCCATAACTCCATCATCCGGAGCCCAAATCCGAACTTCCATAGGTCAAAATGGGGCAGAATGAAATGCTCTACAACATGAAACCATCAAAACTCAAAAAATAACAAGATTAAGTAGATCAGAACCCAAAAAATCTGAAAATAAAATAAACTTAGATCTACAAGAATCTAGCCATGGAAAGTAGAAATGCCAAGTACTAAAGTAAGATAAAATGCTGTAAGAAAGAGAATGAAGCAATAAAATTTGGAGTTCCTTCATGAAGCAAGTTGCACTTGCCTAGACCTCTCTCTCTCTCTCTCTCTCTGGTAGGTAAAGAAATAATGGAGGAAAGAAGAAGAGTAATGAAGAGAGAGAAGGAAGTGGGTAATAAATACTAAAGGTGGTGGTAGGTAGGGGTTCACCCCTTGGCCCATGATGAACCAATAGCAATCCCAAACCGAACCAAGCCAACCCAAACCAAGAATAAACCAAGCCATGAAGAAAACTAAGCAAGGAATCATGCAATACAAGATAAAATACGTACACGTATTCCAAAAATACGTAATACGAACCACAGGGATTACAGTTGTCGCGAAAGATACATGAACCTTGCTTATGCGATGATTCTCCCGATCATCTTTCAGCACTTTGACATTGATCTATCTACTTGTGCTCGTGACTCTGTGCCCAAGTATCTTCAGCTATCTCATCGTAGTGCAGTTGTTCCTCCTCCTGGTCATCCTACTGTACCACCTCCACCTCCTTAGGATTATCCTATGTCTTTTGACGGTATCTACCAGCACCTATTTTATATGCGACGTGCTCAGCTGGATGAGCATAACTCCTTGCGAGCATTTATGACTGAAATATTGAGGGAACACGAGTTCTAAGATGCTAGTCGGTTTCAAGCCCTGGCAAACTCTTTTGCGGATATACGTTTTGCCCAGACTGGTATGTATGCCAGTTCACTTCCATGATATCCTACTATCTCTAGCTACCGCTATGAGGACGAGGTGTAACGTTTATAACTGGTACCATGGTTCTGGTGCTACTCCACACCCTTCTCATGGAGCTGGCACTTTTGGAGCTGGTCCTTCCAGACATAGTAGCGATGCTGATCGTGATGACGATGATGACTCTGTTTAGCTGCTGAGATTTTGATCTAGACGCTTTTGTATTTTGTCTAGATGGTATCCGATTACACTCTAATTTTTGTCTGTGTGCTTGGAATGCTCCGATATTTCAAGATAGTACTTTTTTTAGTACTGTGACTGCTTGCTGAGTTGATACATTTTCAAACACTTATTAGTATGCATTTACTATTTCAGTATGAACTATTCTCTCTTTTATTCTATGCATAGCATCACCCTCGTCCCTAGTGTGGACTCGCAGGTGTGAACCATATACTACTAACCCTCGTCCCTGGTGTGGACTCGCAGGCTAGCATCACCCTCGTCCCTAGTGTGGACTCGCTGTGAACCATATACTACTAACCCTCGTCCCTAGTGTGGACTCGCAGGTGTGAACCATATACTACTAACCCTCGTCCCTGGTGTGGACTCGCAGATTAGCTTACTAACTCTCGCCCCTGGTGTGGGCTCGTAAGTTAGCTTAACTACTAACCCTCGCCCCTAATGTGGACTCGTAGGTTAGCTTCAAGAATTTCAAGGTACAGCAGTTCCGATATGACTTATTCATCCTATGACACGATGCAACTCAGTCCAAGTACAAGAGATGACACGACACAACCCAATCACGATACACGAGAAAACCAATCCAATATGAACTACAAAGCTAATTATAAACAAGGCTATATATAAACTAACAGGCATGATATAAAAATCACATATAAATAATCAACTAGTAAAACTGTATAATAATATAAATATGCATGTAAATAAACTGTAGAGGAAGGTAAGGTATCTTGCCTGGTGGAAGCGCGAAGAACCAACAACAAACCGTCAACCAATAAGCCAAATAAGTCCAAATCTCTCAACCGTCTCCGAAAGCTGAAATAAACATTACTAATGTTCTCAGAATATTCAAATTAGCTAGGATTGCCTGTCCTTAAGTCTAATTCTGGACACAGGGGCAAAACGATAATTTCAGGCAAAAATGATGTCCGCCGTTGGACCCGCTTTGCACCGAAAAGCGTACCAGAGTTAATGGTCTCTAAAGTCATCAAACTACATGTCTACAGATTCGTTTTGATGATACGAACCCAACCGTATATCCAGAGTCGGATTTCGGTGGGCCGTGCACAAAATCACCCGTTGAGTCGGACCGTGGGGCCCGCAAAACGGCAATTTTATCAACTGTCTCAGAATCGGACCAAACTTGGTATACAGGACCAAAAAAATGATACGATCCTGATGGCGCAAGTTTCGTCTCGGTTTGACGAACGTGCACAAAGTAATTAGAGTTTGTGCAAAGTGGTCGATACGGTGAATTTCGACGGATACGCATAAAATTCGTCGCGCACACGCGATCAATTTGAATTTCGCCAAAGCCCACACGTCCACGAAGCTGTTACGCACCTTTCGATGCTCACGGTGCACGACCACGTCACCCGAATTGGCGGGACGCACGTCGTATCGAAGGATTTTCTAGTTTTTTTAAAACTGTTTTTGATAATTTTTTCTAAACTTCCAAAACCGATTTTTCAGTGCATATTTAATGAACTTCGAATCTACAAAATGATTCCTGAGCTCCTACATGTGATCTAGAAGATTGTTCAAATAGAAGTTTTAAACTGTCAATAGGCTGATGAAGAGTAATCTTCAAACATGGGTGCTCGGCCAGTTGTATGCCTTGTTTACTAACAGGATTTCTGTCGACTTCGAGCCCATTTGTCGAGAAATCCATGACGGTTAGCTACAAACTAATTGAATGCAATTAAAGGTGGTTGTGTCGGGTTTTTACCTGAAGCAACGGCTCGTCAAAAGAAGCAGCGTATACGACGAAACGTCGTCACGAAGATGCCTCCCCGCGGCTGCAACTGCTGTTGGGGTTGTTGTTTGCAACAGCGTATACGACGGCACGGCCTGGTCTGCCGCCGACGACTGCCTCGCGGTGACGCGAGGCCGGGGTGGTCACGGTCGGCGGTGTGGAGCGTTCGGGGTCGGGAAGGCTCTCGTGGGATTAGGGTTTCGATGGTTAACTCTATCGGTTTGCTGATAACGATATATATATGGCTACTGCTCTCAGCTACTGCTTGTGCGTGCTTAAGAGCTCGGGTGGGGAATCTGGGCCCTGCTGGCTGGGCCCTGGGGCTTGGGTTTCCTTTCTTCTTTATTTTACTATATAACATATACATTTTTTTTTATATATACTATATAACATATACATATATATAATTACCTATATATATATATATATATATATATATATATATATATATATATATATATACATATTTTATATATATATATATATATATATATATATATATATATATATATATATTTTTTTTTTTTTTTATATATATATATATATATATATATATATATATATACATATACATATATTTAAATACCTATATATATACATATACGTATAACCATATAATATCTATATACACACATATATCTATATATGTATATATACATATAACCAAATAATATTCATATATAAACATATATATCTATATATACATATACATATAACAAATAATACCCATATACACACATATATGGCTATGTATATATGCTTATATAAAATCTCCATAAAACCTAATAAATCCCTATAACTTTAATTCCTACGGTAGGGCCTATCTATATAAATTTGAACCCATAGATTATAACATTTATTTGACAAAATAAATATTACCAAAAATAATATTATTAATAATAACATCAATAACATTGGTATTAAAATAATAATAATAATAGTAATAACGAGATTTAATAAACCAACAATGGTGTATATACCATTACGTAGTCTAATAATCTCAAAAATGTATAAGGATAACTAAGGAAGGTGTTTATCCTATTTTTAAGATACAATTTTCAATAAAATATTTAATAAAAGTATAACACTCATTTATACAATCTACTGCTAAAACATTAAATAAAATACAACTATACATGTACACAATACATATCTACACCGACGTCTCTGGATGTACCTACCCGACTACGTAGGCTTAGGCTCGGTTCGGGCTTAATCGACACAAACGGGTCTCCTACAAGTCAATAAATATAATAATAATTAATTAAACTTATTTATAATGGTCATGCTATAACTTGGCCTGGTTTTCCTAGTTAGGACACTCCTATGGCTTGACATTCCCCTACCATGGCTAAACACTAGTCAAAGTACGACACTGCACTATCCGTGCCATGATTTCTAGTTGTCTGGTACTTCAAAACTCAACCATGGCTAAAATCATCTACCGTAATAATTAACTAAATAAATATTTGTAAAATTCTAAAATTACTATTTAAATCAAATAAATAATATTAAAAAAATCTGGGAAGGGAAGCTACAGTTTATGCTTCATTCAATTAACAGCCTGTGAAATGTATGTTATTCTTTTATATATATTATGTATTTCTTCAATGTTCGTTTCTCAAGTATGAATTGCGGGGGAGCTTCTCTCTTTACAATTATTTTGCTAAATGACAATGGGAGAGAAAATGGATCTAACATTTTCTGTAGGATACAAGAAATTTTTTAAGGAAACAATACCATACGAGTACAGTACAGTACCATACAAATTTTTGATTCTTTTCAAATCAAGATCGAGATGTTATATCAGTCAAGGTTTGTCAATTATCAAAATGGAGAAGATTGTTGGCCCATTAGTCATGGTCAAACCTGATTTTAATAATTGATCTAACCCTGTCTCGATATAAGGACTACTTGGACAATTACTGAGAACTGCTACCGTTCAAAACTTAAAGCCAGTTTGCCATTGAGTCAGTATTTCCTTTACCAATGTAATTTTCATAATTTATTAAGTCTAGGAATATGATATACACCGAGTCGTACTGGCAAAAAGGCTATCCCAAAATATTTTTAAAATATCATTGTTTTAAAAATAAACCTATTTACAAAAGCTCATAACTGCTTGACTTTTTAAAAAGCCAAAAACTAATTTACAAAAACACTAACAGAACACCATGAGAATTTGGCCCGAGTTCGGCCCGAATTCAGTTAGTGGACGTTAGATTTTGAGCTTGGTCTCCCCGCAGTTACGGATGCAACGGCTATCCGTCGAGATTCTCTCAAAGAATTATGCCTGAATTCTCCCTTTGGAAAACCTATAAATAGAGAAAAAATTTCATCATTTCAACACACTTCTTTATTCTCTTCTCTCTAAGCCTAATACGTTCTTCCAAAGTGTTCTAAGCTTTTCATTTTCAAATTCCAAGCCAGCTACAATCTTCTAGTTGATTTGCTAGTGCGGTACGTTCTAGAAGTTTTAGAGTAATTGTAATCAGGGGCTTGATGAAGAAAGATACTTCACAATTGAAGTTGGTCGAGTACTTCGGATCAAAGCTCGCGTTGTAGAAATTGAAAAAACTTTGCATGAAAATTTGCGACATTTTTCCGTAGTGGATTTCAACTGGAAGCTAGAGTTCTTCCGACTGGACTAGCCCTCACAAGAGGGAAACCAGTATACAGCCTTGTGTTTGCATTTGCTCTCTGCTCTCTACTTTTTATTTACATATATATATTCTGTGATCTTGTTGCTAACGAGTTTTAAATAGCTAATTTTCTGCTGCCTACTCCATTCACCTCCTCTAGAATATAGCGCTTTACATTTTATTCCTACAGCCGAGTAGTAGCATATACTTTGAGATAGTTGAGAGTGCACAAGAATAATTATCCAACCCATGACTTCGAGCTTGTAGCAGTCTTTTTTGCTCTAGAACTTAGGAGGCATTACTTGTATGGCGAGAAGGTAGGCATCTATACCGATCATAAAAGCCTCAAGTATGTCTTCACACAAAAAGTGTTGAACATGCAGCAACGTCGATGGTTAGTGTTGATGAAGGATTATGGGATCAAGTTGCATTACCATCCAGGCAAGGCTAACGTTGTAGCAGATGCGTTAAGCCATAAGCCCATGGCTTATTTTTTGACCACCCAGAGGGAGATATTGGAAGACTTGCAGAAGCTTGAAATAGAAGTAGTATTGCCTGGAGCTGATGGCGTATTATCCAAAATTCAAGTGCAATTATCACTAGTAGAGAGAATTAAGGCAGCATTATCCACAGACGCAAGATTTCAAAGTGTAACCCCAAAATCTTGATTTAAATTCGTTTCTCCAAACCTAGTAAGTTTTATTAAGTTTATTAAAAGTATAATTTTCAAATAAGCTTTTATTTAGGAGAATTGATTTAGTTACTATTAACATCTATAAGAATTCTAATATTCTTATTAGGCCGACCAAGCTCATCTATTTGTATCCTCTTTGTCTCAGCCTTATATAAAGTAGTGGGTCATCATCAGTTGCGAGCTTTAGGTATAGAAAGGTGGATTGGTTAATTAGTATTTAGATGTTTCTATATTTAGGACTAAGTAGCATATGATTATTGAGATGGTTAGCCAATTTACTTCTAGAAATTTCCAAAGTTAGCTAAAGGTTAAACCTAGTTAATTAAATAGCCCAGATTAATTATCCACACGTTCTTGGGCCTATGGCTTGGGGCAAAGCCTATAAAAATAATATTTTCTCCATTCATTTTATCCAAGCCCAAACCTATTTTTCTCTTCACATCCAAACTCAAGCCCATAAACCCATTCCAATTAAGTAACTTCCAACCTCCTACATTCCGTAACTCCCAACCTCTTACATTCCATAACTCCCAACCTCTTACATTCCGTAACTCCCAACCTCTTACATTCCATAACTCCCAACCTCTTATATTTTGTAATTTCCAACCTATTATATTTTGTAACTTCCAACCTCTTACATTCCGTAACTCCTACCCTTTTTTCCATTCCGTAACCCCTGACCCTTCACATTCGTAACTTTCCTTCATTTCTCTTTAAAAAGAGAAATATTGAGACAAAACTTAAGTATTACCATCTTCTTCATGTAGAGCAACCCAGTGACCTGTGCCGTACTCGCCATCCCCGATCCATCGGAGCCGTATTGACGAGCCGAGCTTCGTCGACAACCAACGAACCACCTTCCCGATCCCGACGAGGATAATTCCGATGGAGACGACACCGTATCGATGTGCTAGAGCCGACAGAGGACGACGAGCCGACGATGATCTCGACGTAATTGCGACCACCTTCTTCTTCTTCTTCCTTGGTAAGAAACTAAACTCTAGCCTTGGTAAAGTATAAATCCAAGCGGATCCCTTATGCTACCTGTCACGACCCGATCCCAAATTGTTGGGTCGAATCGGATCATGTCCAGTCTGCACCGTTGTGAGACGGCGGCAGTAAGCTGTATCCAATTGCAGGTAATCACAAAAACTTGTCCAACAAAAAGATTCATCTGATACAATAAAATTTTCTTAAAATTCAAACATAAAAATAGCAAGGAAAATGTCATCATCTAGAAAGTTGGCTCATCAGCCCCGAGATCAACATCGTCCGATTGGGACTTTGGCAGCACAGCTGGGTAAAGCTCAGGATCATAATAGCTATTAATCAATAGCTCAGCTTCATCAATGGAACCTATTGGGGGTGGGAAATCCAGTCAGGAAACGAGCAAAGTACAATTATGAAAATTTAACAATTCAACTAATAATTAAAAATTTGTAATTTTAAACAATTTGAAATACTTGAACAATATTTTCCAGCAATTTTCCACAATTGAAAATAATGTGATTTGAGTATGTAATGCTTATGACCGGCTTGGGTTGTACAATAGTATCCTAGTGATACGATACGGCTTATCCTCGTATGAAAAGGAGTAAGCTCGCACAATGATGCAATATGAAGGTATTGGTCATAGAACACTACACTACTCCCCCAATCCCACAATCAATAACAATCAATACTCTAGGAGAGAGTTCCGTGTAGTAATATGGTTTAATCTTGCAATATTACAATTAATAATTAAATTGAAAAAATAAACACAACCGTACTTGCCTTGGTTTATGACTGGATTGGAAAGTCGGTTCCGAAAAAGAATTCAGACTCGTCCTCGAAATCCTACAGTTGAGAATCCTGACTTAGCATCAATGAGGAAACCATATCTAGGTGTGCTAGTTACAATCTCTAAAATTTGATCCTAGTCAAGTTTTATGTTGTTACAGTCATAACACGTTTATCGATGCGATTCAAAGTCATTAATTTAACGAAATAAAAGTCAAGTTAACATTTTACTGAGAAAATTCGCATTTTCCAACTATTTGGCAAAACTTTGTAGTTTATAATATATAAAAATTAGGTTTTTGTTTTAATAAGAAAACATAAAATGGTCTAAGTTACAAACTTGAAATCTTATTATTTTATTTAATGTGAGAAAACTCTTATTAATTTTCTATATTAAAATAAATATTTATTTTATTATTAACGCGTTTACCTACAAACCAACAGTCCAGAAAAGAAAAGGAAAAATCTAAACTACACATTATAGGTCCACTGAAAAGAAATAGAAAAACTTGGGCTTATGCCCTTACAATTTTTTTACATAAATTAATTTAGGAATTTTCTGCTAGTGAGTTCTGAATGCCGGGAAGCAGTACATTCAGCAGGCCGAGGCACTGCATCCAAAATACTAAGAGCAGTAATATGTTCTAAAAGAAATTATAATAAAATATATTTTATTAAAAGAGGTCTCACACTTGGTCATTCAGATCTCATGTTGTATTTAACTAATGCCTCAACGTCCGGAATGGCCGGTTTCATTTGCATTTAGCTAGGGCCCATGAACCGATATGGTCATCGCCCGAAAATGATACAAAATCCATATTTAAAACCAACAATCAAGTTGTAATTTGTTTTACAAAGACCGAAATTTGAAAATAGTTTTATTCAAAACTTTAAAATATATTTTTCGAAAATTTGGGCAGCACCTCCTCTATAATTGGGACAACCCAATCCTGGGAAAATGCCAACACCTAAAATATTCCAAACCAAGAATAACAAACCACAAAATAATCCCAATTCAGGGATACCAATTTACTCAACCCAAATGTAGATTTTTATTTCTAAAAAATCAATAATCACAGAACCCTTTCCAAAATATAAAATTCAAAGAATCCGAAATGAAATTCGAAAAACCGAAAACTACAGAAACATATTTCAAAAAAATTCGAACTCGGAAATTCTGAGAACCATAGAACCACAAAACAAAAACAGCAGAAATCATTCTGAAACGGAGTTCGGAAGGTCCGAAACCATAATCGCAACGAATCGATCTAATTCTCATAGCGAGATCGGGGACCATGTCATCATAGACACAATAAGAGGGACACGGGGACATGAATTTATACCTCAATTGTGCGGCTAGAGCTCTCAGATGAATAAATAAAGAAAATTATCCATACGGACAGCGGAAAGCTCGGGACAGCACTCAGATCCGGTGACGGGAAGCGGCCGTACGAGTCGAGAACGGCGGAAGGCCGGGCACGCTGAGGAGGCGGCTCGGGCGCGACCGGGAAGGGGCTACGGGGGTCGCTGCTCGGGGAAGATCGGAGTCGGCGGTCGTCGGTGGGTCGGGTGGCAGAGGAGGACGCCGCGGGGTCGGGCCGACGGCGAGGAGGTCGCCGGCGGGTCCCAAACTCAGGATTTGGGGCTAGGGCTTGGGGGAAATTTGGGGAAAGGATGAAGAATGATGAAGGGGGAGAGGAGCCGTATATAGGGGAAAGGAGCTAGGAGTTACGGAAGAGGAAGGGACGGCGGTGGCTGGCGGTTTCGGAAGGGAAACCGAGGGGGTCGGCAGTTTCGACTGCGGGAAAGTCTTCAGAGTGAGAGAGAGAAAGAGTAATGGAAAGGAAAGGAAATGAATTCTTTCCTTAAAAGGATAATTGATAATTATAATATATACATAGATTTAAGTAATGAAAAAAATGTTTCGGAAAAACCGAGATTTGGTTTTCGGTTTTCGGTTTTCGGAAAAGGGTCAAGATGGGTTCGGGACGGGTCAGGCCAAAATAAAATTCCATGAATAATAATAATTTTTCTAAAAATACTATTTTCCTAAATTAAAAATTAATAATGATTATAACAAAAATTTAGCTAATAAAATTATCCAATTAATTAACCAAAATTTTACGGGTTTCACAACCTTCCCTCCTTAGAAAATTTTGTCCTCGAAATTAAAGGATAGGGTTTGGAGTTACCTCAGGTCTCAAATAGATACGGATACTGCTCCCGCATCTCGTCTTCTCGCTCCCAGGTAGACTCGTTTGGGGAATTATGTCGCCACATAACTCTGACTATGAGCGTCACAGAGTTCCTGGTTTTCTTCTCACCTCTGTCTAAAATCACCACTGGCTTCTCTGGTACTGTGAGGCTAGGTCCAATCTCCAGCTCCGAATGGTCCAAGATGTGACTCGGATCCGAGATATAGCGTCTGAGCTGTGAAACATGGAAGACATTGTGCACGCTTTCAAGATTAGCTGGTAGAGCTAATCGGTACGCTACTTCTCTGACTCGGCTGAAAACTTCGAATGGGCCGATATACCTGGGACTCAGCTTTCCTGCTCTGTCGAATCTGATAGTTCCTCTGGTAGGATAAATCTTGATGAAGACATTATCTCCTGCTTCGAACTCCAGTAGTCGACGACTGGTATCAGCCCAATGCTTCTGCCTGTCCTGAGCTATCCTGATCTTGTCTCTAATCACCTTTACCTTCTCTGTTGCATCGGTCACCATCTCAGGTCCAAGCAATACTCTTTCTCCTACGTCGTCCCAAGCAAGTGGAGTGCGACAACGACGTCTATAAAGTGCCTCGAACGGAGTCATACCGATGCTAGCTTAGTAGCTGTTGTTGTAGGAGAACTCTACCAAGTGCAAGTGGTCTTCCCAAGACCCTCCAAGTTCCAAGAAGTAAGATCTCAGCATGTCCTCTAGCGTCTGGATCGTTCTCTCCGATTGTCCGTCAGTTTGAGGATGATCGGCGGTGCTGAACTTCAATTGTGTTTCTAAACTGTCATGCAACCTCTTCCAGAAGTGAGAGGTGAATCTGGTATCTCTATCAGATACAATACTTACCGGAACTCCATGAATCCGGTAGATATACTGCATGTATAGTGCTGCCAACTTCTCGGTGGATAGACCAACCTTGAAGGGGATAAAGTGAACTGACTTCGTCAGTCGGTCCACAATAACCCAAATGGCATCCATCCCTCATTGGGATCGAAAAAGTCCTGACACAAAGTCCATCGTTATGTGTTCCCATTTCTACTCCGGAATGTCTAGCGGCTGCAACAATCCTGTTGGTCTCTGTCTGCTGGCTTTCACTTGTTGACAAATTAAGCATCTAGCCACAAATCTGGATACGTCCTTCTTCATTCCGTACCACCACACTACAGTACGCATATCCTGATACATTTTATTAGCCCCTGGGTGTATAGAATACTGCGACTGGTGCGCTTCTTGTATCAGCTCATTCCTCAGTTCGCCAGTTGGTACGTAAAGCCTCGTACCATGCCTCAGTGCTCCATCGCTGGTGATTGAGAATCCTTCAAGTGTTTCTGCCAGCAATTGATCTCTGAGTTTGCAAAGCGTTTCGTCTTGAAATTATGTCTCCTTGACTTTTTCTATCAGACTTGAACGTACTTGCAACTACATCATTAATGAACCATCTCCTGGTACAATGGCTTCTCTTTCCAGCTTCTTCATTTTCTCTTCAAGAAGTACAATCTCCAGTCCAAGCTTCTCTATGTCTTCCAGCAAATACCGCTCCTTGGTCAAAAACATCGCCATCGGGTATCGACTAAGTGCATCTGCAACCACATTAGTCTTACCCGGATGGTACTGCAAGTCGATGTCAAAATCTTTTATCAGCTCCAGCCATCGTCTCTGTCGCATGTTCAGCTCCTTCTGAGTAAAAACATATTTAAGACTTTTGTGGTCTATAAATATTTCCACTCTCTCTACACAGAGGTAATGCTTCCACGGATTCAGTACAAAAATAACTGCTATAAGCTCCAAATCATGCGTGGGATAGTTCTTCTCATGAGTCCATAATTGCGTAGATGCATAAGCAATTACTTTCCCGTGTTGTTGAAGAACACAACCCAATCCTTTACCAGAAGCATCATTGTAGATTGAGAAACTGCAGGTACCTGCGGGTAGCGCAAGTATCGGTGCCGTTATAAGTCTCTTCTTCAGTTCCTCAAATACTGACTGGCAAGATTCAGTCCACACAAATTTTTCGTTTTTTCTTGTGAGCTTCGTTATCGGCTCAGCAATCCTGGCGAAGTCCTTCACGAATTTTCGGTAGTAGCCAGCTAAATCTAAGAAACTTCTGATTTCAGCAACTGAAGTTGGTGTACTCCACTTCTCAATAGCAGCTATCTTCTTTGGATCCACCGAAATTCCTTCTCATGTGATAACATGGCCCAGAAAATCTACCTTGTCTAAGAAGAATTCATATTTAGATAGCTTACTATTGAGCTTCTCCCTCCTTAAGGTTCCTAGAACTTTTCTTAGGTGCTCTTCATGCTCTTCTTCGGTCTTCGAGTAGATCAGGATGTCATCGATGAAGACAACAACAAACTGATCCAGATATTCATAGAAGACCTTGTTCATAAGGTTCATGAATATTGCAGGGGCATTCGTCAATCCAAACGGCATGACCAAAAATTTATACTAACCATATTTGGTGTTGAACGCCGTCTTTGGAATGTCCTCCTTCCTCACCTTGATTTGATGGTAGCCAAATCGAAGGTCTATCTTCGAGAACACCTTAGCTCCACTTAGTTGATTAAACAGGTCATCGATCCGAGGCAGAGGTGTAGAAGCATGGAATTTCACAACCAGAAAGCCCATGCGCCAGGCATTATATGCGCCAGAACTCAGACAGCTAATCGAATAAGCCATAGACATTCGAAGAAGGACTTTTTATTCATATATGTAAAAGTCTATTACATGTCTAGGAGAATTTCTACAAAGGAAGGATCCTGGATCTACAGCCAACAGCCACCATGCGCCTTCCAGATAGGCGCAGCAACCACCATGCGCCTTCCGATAGGCGCAGCAGTCACCATGCGCTGTTAGCCAGGCGCAGCAGATGTCATGCGCCTCCAGCCAGGTGCATCCTACCATCTCTTCAGCAGCTCAGTGATGTGTATCTCTCCAGCAGCTCAGTGATGTACATCTCTCCAGCAGCTCAGTTATGTGTATCCCTTCAGCAGCTCAGTGATATGCAACACTTCCAACCAGGCTCTTCTGGCCGAGCAGAGCCCAGTTATGTGCCGCTCTTCCAGCCAGGCCCTGATAAGTGCTTCGCCAAGCAAAGCATTTAATGGAACCAAGGAAGAGAAGAGCACCGCAAATGCTGTGGCCGGGGGAGGCTTCGAAAGAGCCTCCAAAGACCAAGGAAGACCGTGATCGAAATCATGGCACAAGGAGCTTTCAACACAATCAAAATGGGCGGCACCCACTTTGAAGGAAGAGAGAGCCTAGCACCACCATTCCGATCTACGGCTCTTCCGGAATAACGGAGACGAAGCCCGAACATCCTTATCTTTGGATGCAACAGGCACCTTCCGCCTGCCTCAGAAGCCCTCGACTCCATCTTTTGGATGTAACAGTCACCTTCAAGTGCATCGAAGACAACACGATGTCTCATCTTCACCCTCGGGAGCACTTCGTCAACAGAATGCACCCGCATATCCAAGTTCATGTTGGAATTACGTGAGGGAATGAGGAGCAAACCTTCTCTCCATGCCACTATTTATAGGCCGGGCAAATCAAACCCACGCGTCAAGTGGATGACTCTCCGAATTCTGTGTAATGAATTTGCATTAAATGGATGAACCAGACGCCTCGAATTCAGCCAAATGGCTATTTATAGCACTCGAGGAGCGAGACAGCCGCGTCATTAAAAGACATGTCAGATGCGCCAGCTAAACAGCGCATCACACGGACGCGCCCTCCAGCATCAGGCGCATCACACAGACGCGCCCTACAGTACCCGGCACATCATAGAGGATGCGCCCTCCCTCACATCTCCATGTCGAGTGGGACACCAACCAATGTGCCCACTCAGCTGTCCATCGAACATCACAAACATTAAATGCTGAACTGACACCAGAGTTGGCAGCACGCTTCCTAAAGTCTGAACAGTGACAGCTTTTTCAGAGAATGAAGCGTCGGCAACGTCAGCATCATCATGACTCTATTCCGACGGCTACTACCACGTGGCCATCCGCATGCACCTCTATGGCCATGCGTCCAAATTGCCATGCGCCTCTACGGCCATGCGTCCAAACCAGCATGCGCCTCAAAAGCCATGCGCCTCAGACTCTTCACTGATCCCGAAAGACAGAAGGAGGGTCTCCAGTTGAAGCTTTGCATGCGCCTCAAAAGCCATGCGCCTCAGACTGATCTCTGATCCCGAAAGACAGAAGGAAGGTCACCTGCATGCGCCCCAAAAGCCATGCGCCCTAAATAGTTTGTAACTCCTAAAGGTTATGAACCGCAGCCTCCTCCTGCACCCAGATCCAAGGCGCAGCTCACCAGATCACTGCCCCCCCAAATCCGAGATCTTCGAGCCATGGGTCGATGACACGTGTCCTTTGACTCAACTCGTCCAAGATTTCAGCAACAGAAAGATCTTTTCTTCTGCTACGTGCCGGCTCACAACAGCAGTATGAAGAGTTCTCCCCCTCAATCAGGGTGCATCATCTACGCGCCTCCATCAGCAACCTCCACGTGGCGTCCCCACACACCGGTGCATCCTACATGCGCGCATGAGCAGCCAGCCTGCAAAACTATAAATAGAGTGATCTTCTCCTTCACACACACACACAGAGAATCTACAACAAATATATAAGGAATCATCAGAGAGGCAGATACAGACACTCAACGTCTTCCTCCTCTCAACAAGCTCCAGCACTCAGAGCAATCCACGCCTTCAGAGAACCGATAACCGTCGTCAGCCGGTCAACGGAGTCAACGCATTACCACTCGCTCCATTGGTACTAAGGACCCAGCTTAAACAAAAGTGTACTCCTAGGACTACATCTAAGTCCAACATTGTAATACTGTTCTATTTGTATTAAAGTTTTCAATCAAACAATTTTAATGGCAAACAAGCTGGCGACTCTGCTGGGGACCTCTTTCTCCTCTTCCGAGAAAGTCGTGTCACAGGCCGACGACGTGAAGGTGGGCTCCTCCCACAAGACGCTGGTCGTGCGCCTTAATCAACAGGCGTACGAGGAGTTCATTTCTGAAGGAAGTGCGAGTCCTTCGAAGCGGCTACCAAAGCCGAAGAAGATCCGCACGGCCTGGGTGCGCAAGGTCGACGCCTCGGGCACTACCACTGAAGGGGATGCAGCAATCAAGCCTTCCCTTCCTGCTGACGTTCTCAGCAACCAAGGTGCGCCTGCCGATGCAGCGCATCTCTTAGGGAAGCATGCGGCCGACCACGTTCCCCAGCCATCTCCCTCTCAGGCGAGGAAGATACGTCGACGGAGCAGGGGCGCAGCCAATGCCCGGTGCATCACCTCTAATGCGCCACAAAAAGCCTCTGTCTTTGACAGACTCCCTCGCTGTAATGGCGAGGAGAATTTGGATGCTGAGTACTATGCGCCCCAGCGGACTGGTACGAAGAAATCCAAGGCGGCACGGGCCATGCGCCACAGACGTGCTATGCCAGCAGCCGACCAGAGGCACGCGCTCGTCATCACGCGCGTTGCCGATGGCAAGCTGTACAGGGTTGACTCAAGTGCTTCTGCACCAACAACGAGTCGATCTTCGAAGCCCTCATCTCGCTTGGGCGCATCTACTGCGTGCACAACCAAGTCGAGAGAGACAAACTCAGTGGTTTTGAACTCCCGCGCCTCCTCTGGTTGTGCGTTTGAGGTCCGTTCAAGTCACTTCAAATGTTGTGGTTCTCCCACTACTGATCGTGATGCCTGCTTGGTATTAGATCACGGGGCGCAGCACTCACCTGACCACCCCGACGTTTGGCCTTGCCATATGTCTGAAGGGGGTGTGAAGGCACCACTCTCCTCCAACGACCTGCGCAACGTGATCACTCACAAGCACCGGTCAGGAGAGTCGACCAACAAGCACGATGCGCCTCTTACGGGGCATACTTGTGCGGTGGTCACCATCAACTGCTGTTGCAAGATGGCAGTTCCACCAAGACAGTCGGTCTTCCAACGACTACAATCATCGACACCTCTCCGACGTCGCCTTGGGGCGAAGGTGTCAGCTGAAGAGGAGCCAAAGGTTGCTTCATGCAACGTGGTCTCCAACTCCTCATCAATCCGAAAGACGACTGCCAATTCCTCATCTTCATCCAAAAGCCAGCCGAGGAAAACCAAGGCAGCTGTCTCGACCTCTGGAGTGTTTGAAGGCACTCGGTTGAGGAAGAAGTCCTCGGAGGAAGCTGGGGGTAGCCAGACCCTTGTTGAGCCTCCTTCCGAAGAGGAAGATGTCCAAAGCACAGCTGCGGCGGATCTCCATCATCAAGGCGAGATTACTCTCCCTGAAGCCCCTCAAAATGAGGATGTCCTCCAGGACACTGTCGGGGGTAGTTCTGGAAACAAAGAGGTCCTTCAAGACAGAGCCGAGGGCAAGCAGACCCTTACAGATGCGCCTGTTGAAGATGAACTCCAGAATGTGGCTGGGGGTGGCCCAACACCAGAAGAAGTGACTCCCCCGCATGAGAGTGAGGCCGAAAGCGAAGCCACCAATCCATCCACTCCTGGCCATGTCAGGACAGTATACATGGCCGGGGATGATGTCGAGTCTGATGCACCATCACAGGACATAGTCCAGCGCATAGACTCATTGGAGGGGGGACTCAAAACCCTCTCTACCTCAATGCAAGCACTGACTCAAGCAGTGTTTGAGATGCGATCGGCCTTGATCAGGACACCTTCAACTGGTCCTGACCCAGGAGCTAATGGGGAGTCGAGTGTGCCCCTCCAACGGGCGCCCTCGGATACAGAAGCACCTCGGACCTCAGAGCCCTCAAACGCTCCAATCCAGATGGTACCTCCTTCCCCGACTCCTAGCTCTACGAAGGATGTGGTCGAAATGATCAAAGACCTGCGGGAGCGCTTCGAGTCCAAGAACAGGCAAGAGGAACGCCAGAAGATGGGCATTCCCCAGCCTTATCCCCTCGAGTGGAACAAGGTGGTTTATCCCCCAAAGTATAAGCCACAAACACTCACCCCATACGACGGGAAGGACTCTCCGCGACGGTACCTGACGTACTTCTGGTCATAGACGGGGCATCTTTCGAAGGAGGACGCGCTCCTCACCAGTATCTTTGTCGGGGCCCTGAAAGGGGTAGCATATGACTGGTACTGCAGCCTCCCCGACAATTCCATATCGTCCTTCGACGACCTGACGTGCCTCTTCCACGACCGCTTCTACGACGGCGGAAAGGACATGACGATGGCGTCTCTCATAGAGATACGTCAGAAGGAGAAGGAAACAGTTCGGGCGTTCATCGAACGCTTCCGACAGGCTTGCTTCAGGCTACCTCCAGGCATGCCAGAACATGCGCTCCTCTCCGCTTGCAGCATGAACATGCTGCCTGCAGTAAAGCTCTGGCTCAACTCTACTTCCCCTCCTGACTGGAGCTCCCTGATCATCGAAGCTGAAGCTGCAGAAAAGAAGGCGGCCAATGCACGTCTTCTGGGTGTCAGCTTCCCCGCCTTTGACGATAAGGGGAAAAAGTTCGCAGCTAACAGCTCTGGACGAGAAGCAAAGGGGAAACAGGCATTGACTGTTAATGCCTCAAAAGGCGCATCTGCGCCTACTTAGAAACCTCCACTGGCACCAAGACCCAAGGAGGTTTATTCATTCAATGATGACGACATCCTACAACTTTTTGAGATACTGAAGCAGGGTGATAAGATCAAGCTACCGGACCCAAAGCGGCCCGATGAAGTTGGGAAAGTGGACAACCCAAGGTACTGTCACTACCATCGATTTGTCGGGCACCCGACCAAGGACTGCTACATCCTCAAGAATTACATCCAGCGCATGATCAATGCGGATGTAATCTCCGTCGACTATGAAGAGAAGACGATGTCGGCCAATCTGGTTTCGCTTCAGTTTGGCACCTTGCCGCCAACTACCACACAAGATGGCGTCGTCCCCATCCCTAAGGCGACAATGGAGGTGGTAAACTTACCACCTACTCGTGACAATGTGAGTGGACTCACCCCGCTCACCACATCTCGAGGAGAGGTCCTCTGGGTTTACCCCGACCTCGTCTCCGAGGTAACTCAATCGGAGGTACGCCCTACCTCCAAATCAAAAGGCAAGAAGATCAAGTCTTGCCGCACAGTCTCTTCTTCAACAGAAGAGGCACTTCCAGTGCAAACACGTGCACAACAGAGCTCCCAATCCGGCGAAGCCGCCGCCGAGGTGGTGCCTCCTAGCACCATCCCTGAAGAGGGTCCATCTAAGCCCTCAGCAGCCAATAAGCAGAAGCAGGTGGAGGCCCGTTTTGACAGACCTCTACGGAAGGAGAATGCTTCGGGGCTGTCCAAGCCTCACAACTTCGACATTCTGGCACAATTAGCCAGTATACCTGTGCGCCTGTCTTTGTTCGAGCTCCTGCGTCTTTCTAATGATTCCCGAGAAGCTCTCTGCGAAGCTCTGAAGGATGCTGAACCCTTTCTCAGTCAGGTCAAGCAGCCTGAAGACCTCCCAACTACTTGTGCGCACTGTCATTGTGCGAATGAAGTTATCCCAAACATAACTTTCACCCAACAAGACATGCTGCTCAAGCATCACCGACATAACCGACCGCTGTATTATACAGGGTACATTGGCTCGGTTAAGGTGAGCCGGATTCAGATCGATCCTGGGTCTTCCCTAAGCATCATTCCAAAGGCACTGCTATCAAAGCTGGGGATCCCGATGTACCGGCTGGCGCCCTCCAATACAACCATCAGTGGCTTCAATGCTAGCAAGAGCGAGCCATTGGGCAAGATCCGACTGAAGTGTCACATTGGCAGCCTCAAAACTGAGGTAACTTGTTATGTAGTAGATGCCGAGGTCAACTACAACATCCTGCTCGGTCGACCATGGCTGCATGAGTACATGGTGGTGCCCTCTACGCTCCACCAGTGCATGAAGTATGTATCCACCAATGGCGTCATCCGGACGGAGTTTGCAAACATCGATCCTTTCAAAGGGATTGAAGCCTACTTTACTGATTCTGACTTGTACAAGCCCATTGACAAGGAGGAAGCCAACGACGCTGATGATGAGGCAGAGACGACAACAGAGCCAGACATGGAGCCTGAGACGACTCCCGACGCCCCCTTGAAAATCCGACTGAAGGGAAAACCACCCCAGAAGGTGCCTCCAATAAGCATCAAGCTATCAAGGAAAGCGCCGGCTCGCGAAGCACCCCTGAAGATACGCCTCAAGGGAAAGCCACCTCAAACATCGGCTCCCCTGGTGGCAAAATTACAAGGGAAGACACCACTCACCGGAGGCCCAACCGAGGCGCCTCTCAAGGTGCGTCTCAAGGGCAAGCCACCGCAGTCATCCAAGGTGTCAGAGAAGGCTCATATAACCCTCTCAGACCCCAAAGCTGTGTTGGACTCTCCTAGTCCGCCCCCAGTTTTTACAGACGAGGAGCTTGGTGATTATATCTCGGCTGACGTAGAGGCACCCTCCTTTGACAATATAATCCCACGGGATAAGATCCCGTACTTTATCAATAATAGAGTGTCTTTTAATTATTCTTGTCTTCCCCACTGGAATGCCATGTATACATTAGACAACGCTCTACGATCGTTGCAAACACAAATAACGACCGTCTGCCATAACCAAATAGTACCGTCTCAAGGAGTCTTCATAGTCCCTCCACGGAGCCGAGACCAAGGCACCATCATCTCGGGCAAAGTCGAGCGTCGTCGGGACCTCCCGTCAATCGAGCCCGAACCTGATACCGGCAGAGTACAAGTCTATCGGTACACGGATGCGGCTAAGCACATCATCCAAAAGATGGGCTACGACCTGAAAAGCAACAAAGGCTTAAACTACGACAAGGGTCGACATCTCCCTGTCCGGCTTTCGATGCCCAATGGAAAGCCACAGGATTATTATAATCGGACTGGACGAGGGTTAGGCTATGTCACGCCGCCATCAACCCCAGAGAGTTCAGATGCAGAAGACATAGAACATTCCCATTCGTCCGAAGCATCGACTTGGGATTCCGATACCAGTATCGGATCAGTCTTCAGGAAAGTGCTGTCAGCTAACATGACATCAGCACAACCTCAAAAAGGTGAAGGCGAAGACCAAGCGCCAGAACCTTTCAAAGAAGAACCCTGGGCCCAACGCCTAGGGGAACAATGGGAATCTCGTTTTGAGCTTCGTGAACCTCCCACCGAAGACGAAGTCGAGCAGATCGACCTCGGGGAGAAGTCTTCTTCCAAACCCATCTTCATCAGTAAAAGCCTGGAAGGAGAAGATCGAGAATCTTTAATCCAACTGGCTAAAGAGTATATCGACGTCTTCGCCTGGAGCTATGAAGACATGCCAGGACTCGATCCACATATCGCAATACATAGGTTGAACATCTTATCTGATGCCAAACCTATCAAACAACAGCAGCGACGCTTCTGTCCGGACATCATGAATGCCATCGATCAGGAGGTTGACAAACTCTTGACTAGCGGCTTCATCCGTGAAGAACAATACCCGGATTGGGTAGCCAACATCGTTTCTGTCACCAAGAAGAACGGGAAGATACGAGTTTGTATCGACTTCAGGGATCTCAACTCTGCTTGCCCGAAGGACGAATTCCCGCTTCCAATCACTGATGTGATGATCGACAACACATGTGGCTTTGAGCGCATGTCCTTCATGGACGGGTATTCAGGCTACAATCAAATCAAGATGTTCCCCGATGACGCAAAACACACGTCATTCAGGACTCCAAAGGGTGTTTTCTGCTACACAGTAATGCCCTTCGGCTTAAAGAATACCGGTGCGACATACCAGCGAGCTATGAGCACCATCTTCCGTCAACATCTTCGTAAGACAGTCGAATGCTATGTTGACGATATCGCAGTCAAGAGCCGCCTCAAAAGAGATCACCTACAGGACCTGAAGACGGTCTTCGATCTCATACGGGCGCATCAACTCAAAATGAACCCCGCTAAATCCTTTCTGGGAGTTTCTAGCGGCAAATTCTTGGGCTTCGTCATCACAGCGAAAGGCATTCATGTTGATCCTGAGAAGACCAAAGCCATCCTCAACATGGACCCTCCGAAGAACCTTCGAGAACTTCGAGGCCTACAGGGACGTCTAGCATATATCCGGAGGTTCATAGCAAACCTTTCCGGTAAATGTCAACCCTTCACTCAGCTCATGAAGAAGGGAGTCTCTTATGTCTGGACAGAGGAGTGCCAGAAGGCTTTCGACGACATCAAAGCCTACTTGACGAGCCCACCAGTCCTGGTAGCGCCAGTCACCGGCAAACCATTTCTCCTCTACGTCCGTGCCATGGATCATTCTTTTGGCGCTCTGCTCGCTCAAAACAGCGATACAGGCTACGAGCAAGCAATCTACTACCTCAGTCGAACACTCATCGGGGCCGAACACCGGTACAACCCCGTCGAAAAGGAGTGCTTGGCTTTGGTGTTTGCCATCCAGAAGACTCGTCATTATGTCTCGGGTCAGACAATTCATGTCATTTCCCGAGTCAATTCGCTCAGAGTCCTCATGACGAAGCCAGGATCATTGAACTCCCGGCTGGCTACATGGGCGATCTTGCTAACACCGTACAACATGGTGTTTGTTCCCCAAAAAGCTGTTAAGGGTCAAGCTCTGGCTGACTTTTTAGCTGCACACCCCATCCCAGAATCCTCAAAACTCTATGAAGATATCCCGGATGAGGTCCAAGAATCCAACATCACCGAAGGAAGCCCCGTTTGGCGGATGTTCTTCGACAGCGCTTCGAGAACAGGCCCTAAAGGCCAAATCATCGCAGGAGTGGGGGTAGTCTTAGTCTCCCCCGATCAGATGGTCATCCAGCGTGCGTACTCTCTTTCGAAGCCGTGCTCCAACAATGTTGCCGAGTACAATGCACTCGTCATGGGACTCCAGCTCGCACAACAGTTGGGGGTCGACCATCTGGAAGCTTACGACGACTCAAAACTCGTCGTAAACCAGATTCGGGGACAATACGAAGTTCGCCATGAAGATTTAATCCCTTATCATGAAGTCGTGTTGAACATCATTTCAACCTTCACCGGGTTCTTCATTGAACATGTCCCCCGTTTACAAAACTTGGAGGCCGATGCTCTGGCTGGCCTCGCAGCCTCATTAGCAGCGCCCTTTGGGACTCAACACTATATCACGGTAACAGGACGAGATCTGATTTGTCCCAGAAACAACCTATGCTTGCAGGTGGCTCACGCCATGCCGACAAACGCTGGTATTAATGTCCGAGACTGGAGGTTCCCGTTCATCGACTTCGCTGTCTACGGAATCCTTCCAGAGGATCCGAAGGAAGCAGTCTCAGTCAGGAGACGCTCTCTTCGATTCTACTATGATACAGCTACCAAAACGCTGTACCGACGCTCCTTCGATGGGCTCCTCCTTCGATGCCTGTCCAACGAAGAAGCAGCCGAAGCTCTTCAAGAAGCTCATGACGGAACTTGTGGAGCTCATCAACCCGGTCCTAAGTTGCAAGATCGACTGCGACGGATGGGCTACTATTGGCCAACCATGGTTGCCGATGCTGTCGAATATGCCAAGAAGTGCCATGCGTGCCAACTTCATGCAGACTTCATACATACACCATCGGAGCCGCTATATCCTACAGTTGCCTCCTGGCCCTTCGAAGCCTGGGGCATGGACATTGTAGGGCCAATCACCCCTCCTTCATCGAGAGGACACCGTTTCATCCTGGCCATCACCGACTACTTCTCCAAATGGGCGGAAGCAGTTCCACTAGCAGAAGTAAAAAGCTCCAGGGTGGTCAGCTTTATCAAACACCATGTCATTTACCGTTTCGGAGTACCCCGGCGGATCATCCATGACAATGGTCCTCAGTTTATCAGCCACATTTTCAGCAGGTTCTGTGATAAAAATCGCATTCAGAACGTGGCCTCAACCGCCTACAATCCGGCAGCAAACGGATTGGCTGAGGCATTCAACAAAACTATCGTTAGGCTGCTCAAAAAGGTCGTGTCATCCAACAAACGCGACTGGGACGAAAAGCTTGGCGAATGCCTTTGGGCCTACTGCACAACGGTATGGACCCCAACAGGCAACACTCTATTCTCCCTAGTCTACGGGAGCGAAGCAGTACTGCTGTTTGCCATTGATTGTAAAAGAACAGAACAATTATCGGAGGACTGAACTTAGACTCACAATACAAACTCGCTCGTACAAAGAAAGCCTAGGGACGAAAACCTAGGTACAGCAGACTAAGTACGATTGTTTATTTTTGATTCTGGGGGGTGACGATAGAGGCTCGGGAAAGCGACGGCCGCTCTGCCTTACTCCTTGGACGATCGGTATGCAGCCTTGGCTCGGGGATGATCTGCTCGACGTTGACGAAGAAAGGCTCTTCTTACTCTCCTCGGGTTGCTCTCCTGGCTTCTCTCTCTCTGTGATTATCAAGAAAAGGGGGAGCTCTCTCTGTGTATATCTCTCTCTTCTTCTTTTTTTTTATTCTTTTTGTTGCCGACCCCTTTTTTTACATGGGAATGATGCTGGCTATTTATAAGAGTGGGGTGGGATCATTAGGGTTTGCTGATGATTATCTGTTTGGAATGTCGGCGCTCCTTCATTCTATCTGGGCCCTTGATCCTGATCATAATGAATCTCGGCCACTAATGCGGATAGCACCAAATCTTATGAGCAGTTAATGCTGACTGCTTTAAATCTTCGTGATTGATTATGCCAATATTTGATTGCTCGCCACGTGTCCTATTGGCTTGATGATGAATGATATGCCCTGATCTCGGTAATTATGATGATGATGTCGAATATTTTCGTTGGGATTCTGTTGCATCTTCAGTGCCATATTTTTTTATTGAAGATCCTACCAGGGCCGCATAGGGTGACCAACACTTGAACCGCAGGGGGATACTCCTCGTGAGCCGCATGAGTCAATGCCTCATCGAGCCGCAGGGGACAAACTTTCCGTGAGCCGCATATGCATAATCTTTGCAAGTCGCAGGGGACGATCTCTCCATGAGCTGCATATGCATAGTTTCTGTGGGCCGCATGAATTAGCGTGGTGTTGAGCCGCATAGACCGGGCTATGGGTGGACCGCATATGGCGGATTTTTGTTAATCATATTATAGTGACTCCTCAATGAGCCGCATGAAGCTGTTCTCTATCCGAGCCGCATGAGACTTGCCACGTGGCAATCTAGGATTTTTTGTCAGATCGGGTCAAAGATTTTCTTCTTTTCCCAAAGAGTCTGTCATTATGGCAGAGCCATTATGATACTTTATGTCAGAGACAGTCGTCGAGTCGTGTCAGAGCATTAAATGAGGCCATTACTCCAGTGGCCAACTGTAGGGGGGGGTCACACGTGTCGTCAATTGAGCTGCATATTCCTGCTGAACCGTATTCATCCCCGAGTCGCATGAGTCTGAGGGTCTTCTTTTGGGCCGCATAGGGCAACTCCAGTATGAGCCGCATAGACTTGCTACCCAAAACCGCATGGGCCATTTATGCCTTTGTTCTAATATTTTCCATGCTTCTACAGGACCCCCTTCAAAGTTTTCAATTTGTAAAATTGAAACACTTTGAATAAGAAGCATGGCCCCGTTCATGCCGTATAGGATGTTCTGTTTACCTGAGCTTCCTGGCCGCATTAGCATCTCGGCCGCATAGATTCTTCTGGCCGCATAGGCTCTTTGCCACGCGCCCTGACCACGTGAGCAAATCTTCATTAATTGCCTTCGATTTGATTTGACGCCGCCTTTTGGGGAAGGATCCCAAGGGTCGGTTTTGCCTTGACCGAAGCGTTCTCGCCTTTATTTTTGGAGGCGACGCGTAATCCGAGGCGTCTTTCTACTTTATGGATCGCCTATAAATAGGAGTTTTTCAGCTCTTGGGGATTTCTTTACCTCCTTTCTTTGCTTGAATTCCCTGTTGCCAACTTCGCTCTTCGTTTTCCTTCTTCATCCATCGACCATGGCTCCCAAGAGATCTGCTGCATCGAAGGCCGCGAAGGGCAAGGCAGTTGCTGCTACGGCGACTACGACGACGAATGTAGTCGCTCCTCCGCCGGCTGCTGTAGGCGCTGTCCATCCTGATGTTCACCCGCCCATCGCTGGTAAGGGGGTCACTCCGAAAAACCCTAACTGCTGCCATGGCTCTGTTGCATACTTTATGCATAAGCCACATATACGAGACGTATCGATGTGACCGCATAAGCACTTCGCCCATTATGGCCGCATGAGCTTGTCATATTCGATCAGTACCGCATGTGTGTTTTCGACTTGGGCCGCATAAGCGTTGCTCACTTTTGAACCGCATGAACTTGATGGTTTGTAGCCGCAGCGGTTTGTATGAGTCGGGCTTAGCCGCATGAATCTATAAACCCTTTTGAATCTGAGTTGTACGGACTTGGTTAATTCAGAGCCGCATGGGGCTATGACGCGCGGAGCCGCATGAACCTATCTGCTGATGAGCCGCATGAGGCTGTGGCGACCCGAGCCGCATAGACTCCAATAATCTTTCAAATGCTTCTATTTTTTTTTGTCTATCTTCTGACCTTGTTTCTTTTATCTTTTTCTAGTGAATCTACCCGTGAATTCTGCGGGAGAACTCCTGGTCGGTTCGAAGCAACTTGCCAAAAACGTGCCACTGGACAACTTAGTTCATCAAGTGTCAGATCAGCTCCTCGTTGACGAGCCTTTAGAACGAGTGACTGTTATCAGGGTTCATTCCTTCCCATTCCTTCGTGATATGATGAGCTTAAGGAATCCTGAAGGGAAGCATCTGAGACCAGTCTTCCTCTTTGGGGATGCACTGATCGTTAAAAACTCCTGCGTTCTTGATATTTCCGAGAATTGGGATTTTGCTCTGGATGGGAGGCCGATTCATATTCCCATTATGAAGCGTCATTTCCCCTTTGCGTGGTTCAACATGGTTGTCTTGGACAGGCAGATGACAGATCCTCTTACTTCCACCGGACCGAGGATGTTCGTGGGCGAGATCCGTCATAATAAAGCTACCGGGTCGGTACGTGTGATCAAGAATCCAATCAGTCGGTCCGTGATGGGGTTAGTTCCGGGTTCTTTTATCAACACGCCCGGTCCTAACTTCTCATTTTCTCAGACTGATACCTTCTTGAGCCAGCTTGCACGAAAGGGGTCTTATCCTGTTGGCAGGTTGGCTCTGCAGGGCTGGTTGCACCCCACTCCCCCATGGGCTAACCTGACTTCATAGATTCTGCGGAAATATGAGGCACCTTTGAGGGAATTCAATCTTTATGACGCTATCCGGGGTACCAGCCACGGACTGCCCATTAATAAGCCGTTATTCATGGCCCTTCTGGAGATGTATAACGATCGGACAGGGACGTTCTTCACCCCCGTAGGGGAGCTGGGGCTCGCTCTCCATGAGATGTATGACGTCTCCAAGCTTTCCTGGGGAGATGAGCCTTTCGAGGCGTACACTCCGACGAACGAGGAGTTCCAGGATCTAGATCGTCGATTTCCAGGCTTCGTCGTGGTATACCAAGAACTGTTATGCCATCATAGTACCTGCCATCGAGTGGCTATCCAAAAAAATGATAGCTCGGAGGGGGATTCTCCTCACACCAAGTCCTGGGTCTCTTATCTTTTTAAATTCAGTGCTGCTGGTCGGGTCACTTCCCGCGACCGTCAAACTCCTGGTGAAGTAGAAGATTTGATGTCGATCGCTAGGAGGTCGAAGTCTATGGGCGACAAATTTGGGAGTCGGATTGACTCCTTCAGCTATTTCTATTATGGCACTCGACGGTTATCAGATAAGGCCCTTCTGGCCGGATTTTTAATGGTGTGGCTACGCAATTGTGTGGTTTCAGGTGGGGCAGGTGCTATCGAGCGGATCAGCCGTCCTTTTATTCTTCCCGTCGTGAAATTGGCTTTTGGGGTCAGGTTGGCTCTTCTTCCTGCAATGGTATGCAGCATTCACCATGGTCTCCGCGCATTCTCGTCCGGAGTCATCGCACGTGACGTGGCGATGGACTTTGAACGTATAGAGCTGCCTTATCATTACCTGTTGGGGTAGTTGCTGTTGTATTATCAGTCTTTGATGAGGCCTGGGACGGGAGACAGCGTCACGGGCGATGACGCCTTTCTTTTCAAATATCGTCATCAGCCTTGGGAATATAGCACTATGCTGACGTGTCGAAGGATGTTGGCGAGGACAGACGGGTATAGCTTCTTCGTATCTGTCCCCCGTTTTACTGACCAGGAGGTGAGGAATGTTCATGTTGATGGCGTGAGACCTCCTCATTTCTTGCCTGAGAAGATGCGTTATTGGTTGCGTGACATTCGCCCATCGCACTTAGTTTATCGCAACCGTAACACTGTATACCTGGAGCCCTATTTGCCCAGTAGATTTGCCCGCCAATTTGGGTATTGTCAACTATTCCTTGGGCGTCCCAATCCTAGCCTGGGATTTGAGGGCAATATACTTGACGGTATTAGGGCGTGGAGCTATTATGACACTTGTCATACTCGGACTAGTTTCTCCGTTCCTGTGGCCAACGTGCTAGAGGAGATCTTGCATATGGCTGCCTTCTACCATGTTACGGTGAACCAGGCTCTGTAGATTTTGACCCGAGGACGAGCTTCATTCTGGGCACTCGCTTGGCGGAGAGGACCCCAGTGTTGAAAGCAAAGAAGAAAGGGGCGAATAGGATCCCTATGCCTGATCTGAGTCCTCTGACACAGCTGAGAAAACAACGAGACGAGAAGCGGGATGACGAGGATTCTCCTTCCTCTAGTGGTGAAGTAACGGCGGATCAGCCGCCCCTTATGACAGAAGAGGGGATGGCGGATCGACCGTCGACCATTTTGGTGAGATGGAAGATCAGCTGCCACTTGGTTCCTGAGGTGGTGAGGTCGAAACCACGTCTGCAAATGCCTGGTCTCTCGGTAAGCGAGGCAGGGGTGAGTCCGCCGATGAAGGAGTGACTTTTTCTGTAAAGAGAACTGTAGCCAGATCTCGTAGGCTGTTTATCACGAAGGGGTGGTGAAGGTGCTG